>CM061140.1:78160181-78459375 GCA_030789695.1 Scilla litardierei | reverse complement strand
AAGCTAAACATAATGGGATAATTAGTGTTTCTTAAAATCAAGTACACATGAAACTTAAACCCTGTAAATTTAGCCTAACAATCATAAGGACGTTATTCCTTAAGAACTTAATCTGTTAGGAAATCTAGTCCCACCCCAAGTGGTTTTGATGATGATCATACCAAATGGTGTGTGTACTAATTATATTGCTTAAGTGTGTAGGTTGTGCAACAAGCTAATCGAAGCTCGAAGTATATTCCAAGAAGAAGAATTGTAACTACGCACATAGAAGATGTAGATCGATTGAGCTCGCACTTCATGTCTACATTCTGAAGCTTTAGTTTAAGCACAAGAGAAGCTGAAGCTCTAGCTCAAGAGGAGCCTGAAGCTGAAGCCTAAAGCTCGAAGATGAAGCTCAAAGACTGTGCTCAAGCTTAAGCTAAAGAGGAGTTCAAATTCGAGTGAAGCATATGCAACTAGCTCTAGCTCAACCATGGCTTCAAGTTCTTTATAGTGACTAGTGTGTGAGTTGTTTTTATTTTTCTTAGGATCATGTCAAAGCCAATGTAGAATAAGCACACACACATACTAAATGATTTTCTAAAATGGGGTTTAAACATATTTTAAACTTATTTGAGAGCATATTTTCCATAGAAAGATAAGTTTCAACTTGTAGTCAACTACAGACACCCAGTAGTCAAATACCCTGGTTTTTGCATTCTCCCTAGAAACTCTCTACGAGTTGACTACCACCTTGGGAGTTATTATGGCCAAAAATGACCAAGACATTTGTCAGGCTGACGTGGGCCCTTCGCGCTGAGTCGGAGCCTCGTTAGCGAGTGAGTTGGGACCCTAGGTTAGGAGAACCTGGGTCGAGTGATGGATGTATATGATGAGGCGATGCTCAATCAACCATTCGACAGCTGATGTGTCGCTCGTTCGAGGCTGGGAAGCTCGGTAACGACCATTGCAGTAGATGGAGATGCGTATATCTATACCACAGAGACACGTTAGGGGGTCGGATCTGGGTTTCGACCCAAATCCCCTCTGATGTTTAAGTTCGTATTGGAACTTGTCATGCCCCACTTCCCTAAAATGGAGGCGAGACGTGAGAAGGTCCACACGGGTGTGGAGCTGTGAAGCTACACGCCCGATAAGCGTCAGTAAAACAAGTGCAGGTCACTGTAACAACGAACAGAACAAGATTATAACACAAGGAGAAACAGAAATAAGATTCCAAATCTCAGCATTGTCCAACATTAAAAATTAAGTTCAACATCCAGAAAAGCCACCAGGCTAAAAGAAAGCGTCTAAAGGCCCAAAACAAGGCCAACAAGACAAACATAAACAGAGTATTGGTGCCACGCACCGACAACAAAAACAGTCTAACACGAAGAACACAAGCAGCCTCTACGACTGATCGCCCGTGTCCTCGTACTCCTCAACGAACGCAGGCTCTGACTCAGCGTCAGCAAACACCACGTCCTCCGCAGCACTCTCAGGCTCGGGATCTAACATGTGTCATCCAAAAGAGTAAATGGGCACATGTCAGCAAGTCTAAAAGACTTGGGAAAGGAAACTGAAAGGGAAGTACACTAACAACCTAGCAGTTATAGTATGATGCATAACATGGCAAGTATAGTATGGAAGTGACAAGTAAAGGGAAGTACAAGTAGCAAGTAGCAAGTAGCAAGTATGTCGTGGATAACAAATTTTACATGTAAAACACGGACAAGTACAAGTCAAGTGGTTCACGTCAAGTAAACACGTCAAGTAAACAAGTTGTGCACAGAGATTTCGTCTGCTGGCTAGAGTGGCTGATCGGGCCAACTCGTAAGCTCAGGTGACCGCTTATCCCTACCCCTCCACGTGTATCGAGCCAGGGCATTATCCCAAACACGGAATGCTCTCTTCTGGATCACGAGCCAGGAAGTGTATTTAACACGTATGGCGTAGGGTTATGCCTGCAACGCAGGTGCCTAGCCGGAAACAAGTAGATCGGGCATTGGCTATCAACCAACACACTGTAATTTTAGCCTGTAAGGATCAATACACTAGAGGGGGGGTGAATAGTGTATATTAAAAAAAATGTCGCAAATAAAATGTTAGTAATATTTGCAAAGATGGCACAGAAATAAAATGACAAGTACTGAATTTAAATCAATCGCAAACACAGAGATTTATCCTGGTTCGGATCCTTGTGATCCTACTCCAGTCCTCTACCCCGTAGAGATTTTCAATCCACTATAATCACTTGCCCCGCAAGCATGAACTTACAAAAATGGCGACACTCCCCGTGTCCCAAACTTTGTACAATCTCTAACAGAGATTCAAACCTGTAAAATAATAAAATAGAAAAACACCTATAGCCTTGTTATAATTTTCAGAGAAAGAATTCAAGGATGGTGTTTTAGAAGAAGAACTTCAAGATGTAAAAGATATGTAATGAAGCGCAACACTTGAAGTTCTCTGGTTCATAAAAGAAGAGAGAGAGATCAATCGATTTCTTCTTCAATTATGAACACAAACAACTTTCCAAAATGATGTTGAAAAACCAAGTTCTTCCGTTCTTAAACGAAGAAGGAAATCTAATGATTTCTTCTTACAAATAAGAAAAGAACAACTAATGGCCTAAAGCTTTAGAAAGAAGACTTGATTCCAACAAATAAGAGATTAAGAAAAGAGGAAAGTGTGTGAATGAAAAGAGAGGGTCTACCCCTTTATTTATAGTGTTTAGGGACGGTTGGGGACTGTAGTTAACGTTGGAAAACGGGCAGGAACCGTCCCTGAAAATTTGGGATCAAAACGGCTAGTTTTGAAATTGGTCGACCAAAATGACCACATTGGTCGACCAAAATTTAGAGAGAGAATTTCGACCATTGGAGGACATTTCTAGAATCTACACGGTTAGGGGAGTTTGCACATGCAATCCCATAACCAAATTCGAAGGTTTAAAATTGGTCGACCAAAATGGGGTTATTGGCTGCCAATTTTCAAAGTTGCGAATTTTCGAAATTGGGAAGTGTAGATCTCTGAGGAATGGAACCTAGATGACTAAGATATATTATCACAAGGCTTTGTGACTCTAATAAAGTAAATTTTACATTGATTACATAAAGCCGTAGATAGGACTGCATCTGCAACTGAGTCTGAGAAGCTTCTTTGCAGGAGATCCTTATCAAGTGATTATATATCCAAGTCGTGGATTAGGTGCCTTTGTCTTTCCAGCTTCATGATTGATATTTCTGATTGAGTATGCATGAAGATATCTCATTTGTGTGGAACTCAGCATTGATATGTATCTGCATACATAGAGTTAGTAGCACTGAATGTGTTTGTCACATCAAAATCATATGGGAATAGAAATATGGAATTATGAAATTCCAACATTCTCCCCCTTTTTGATGATGACAAACATGAAAAAAAAATATTGTTAAAAGTGAACATATCAACATATCAGATATACTCCCCCTGAATATGTGGAGTTAGTGAACACTCCCCCTGAGTAGATGAAATATATTCTCCCCCTTAGGAATTCTCAAAAAGAGGGAAATAAGAGTTAGTGAAAAATAAGTGAGATAACATTAGTAAATAAAAATGGCTGTAAAAGAAGGAGTGTATATCCCACTGAAAAATTGAACATAATGTGGCCAGTGTTTGAAAATGAGTTGTAGGCCAAAAATAGTATGTAGGCCGAATATAATATAGTTGAATAGGGTGAAGGCCAAGTAAAAAAATAAAGGGCAAAGCATTAAAAAATAGTAGTGAGAAGGCCACAGTGAGGTATGATTAAACAAATGTGCAGAGCAGAAAAATATGTGGGTAGGCCTAAAAAGGGAAGGCCAGTGTGTAGTTGGCCAGAAACTAAAATATATATAAATTAGTGCAAGCCGAAATGAGTGAAGGAGGTATAGGCCGAATGGTGCCTGAAAAGAGTGAGCCAAGTACTGTAGTAGTATATTGGAAAATTATATTTGAAAACAGTAGGAAAAAAAATAAGGATATATGGGCTTAATAGAGGGCCTGAAAAAAAATACTTGGAGAAAAAAAAACAGTGGTGGAGGCCAAATTAGGGTGCAGGCCATTGTTTCTAAAAAAATATAGATGTAAGAAGTAGGTCTGTTTGTAGCAATGAATTATATGGGCGAGCTACAGAAGCAAAATCAACATTAGAAAAGTAATGAGCAAAGTACCAGGAAGCAAAAAAAATTCGACAGGGCATGGGCATAAAAATTGCTATAGCATAAAAATAGAATGAAAGCACAAATGGGAACAGAATGTGCAAGGGAGCCGTCAATTTCCAAAGTAACAAAGCATATGCCAATGACCAATACAAAGGACCAGAATATGGTGAATGCCAAATGATCAGAAGAACACAAAAACAATGTATCCATGCTGAAAGAGAGGAGAACAACAAACACTCACAGAACATCAGAAATAACAAAAAGAACAGAGTAAACAATTAGTGACAATAGTAAAGAACCAGTTAGCAACAGATTATCTAGTGATAACACAACAGCCAGTGACAAAACATGCATAGAAACATAGACATAGCAATGCGAAAGTACATGAAACTGGAACTACAACACTACAGAGAGCCCACATATCACACAAACCATACAACAGCCAACCTAAAGACAACAAGCGAAACAAAGCAAAGAGCCTTAGCAACTACCCATCATCAGCCAACCAACAGAATGTTTCCAAAAAGCCAACCAACAGAATGTGTCCAAAAAGCCTAGCAACTACACATCATCAGACATCATCAACGGGAGTATGAAACATCAAACCAACGAGCAAAGAACCAACTAGTGACTACTGCCGAGAGGAGGAGCCTGGTCCGGAAGGAAGATCATCAGAAGAACGACGAACCGCGCGAAAGTGGAGGGACTCGAAGTGGTTTGCCAGAGAGGCAACAGCAGTAGTAAGATCGTCCATCCTCCTATTATGCTCCTGTAAGGTAATATCACCAGAACTCATGTGGGTCTGAATCCCACGAAAACCGTCATGCATTTCAGCCTGGATATCCCGGAAACTACGAGTCATGGAATGATGAAGAGCACGAAGCTCACCAAGAACAGCATCATGTCCGGATGACGGGGTAATGGGGGTGGAAGGGGACGCAGCAGAATCAGAGTACCGTTTCCGAACAGGAACATGGCCACGAGCGCTAGAAGAACCTGGAGTATGGGAAGTGGGAGTGGGTCGGGAAGCAGGAGTGGGACGAGAGCGAGGAGAACGAGTACGAGTGCGGGGAGAGCGAGACATGGAACGAGTGACGGGACGGGAGGGAGTGGGAGAGGTGTCAGCGTCAGCGGCATCAGCAGAATCAGAATCATCATCAGAAGCAGAAGTATCAGAAATGACCAATTGCATGTGGGTTAATGTGACAGAGGTAAAATCAACAGGATTGTAAATAGCGACTGAATTTGCGTAGGGAATCTGAAAGGCCTCTAAAATGCGGGTGATCAGCGATGGCAAGAAAATATGAGTCCTAACAGGCTTGGCCAAAGTGTCAAGTAAGACTGATCCCCAACAGACGGGTAGTTCGCCCATTAATGCATAGAGACAGCGGGCCGTATTGCTACTAACATAGTTCAGAGAGCCAATCTTAGGTGCTAGATTTGTAAGAATTATCTTGACCATCATCCTAGAAGGTGGGTGTAGGGTGGCTGCAGACCGCTTGGGACGAAAATCAGTCGCCAGAAGCTGTTTAATGGAGGGGTCGGTGAGAGCGGATGGAAGGGGCTGAACATTGTTAGCGGGCAGGCGTAGTAAGGAAGATAACATAGGGCCATTAAGACTGAAGAAGAAACCATTGACGATAGTGGAAATAAAGAGCATACCCGCCTGTTTGGAAGAATCCAAGTTCGCGTAGAACTCACGAACGAGGGCCGGAAAGTAGGGGGTGCGGTTTGCCCTGGACCAAAGACCAACAAGGCCGGCGGAATGCAGAGGGGCCAAGATCCGAGAGAAACCGTGGTCATTGAAGTCGATGTGACGCTCAGGGTGGAACGGGAGGCGCTCCAGGAGGCGAAACTGCTGAGAAGCCGCCGGAGAACGGAAGTAGGCCGGCGCCGGGGTCGCAACGAAATCCGCAGGGGGCTGAGCCATCGGGATCCGAGGGTAGCGAGGAAGGAAGTCGAGCCGAACAAAAGCGAGGAGCCGTCGTTTGAAGGCGATCGGCGGCGAAATCTGGGCGGATCCGGCGAAAACTGAGGAGCAGGCGGGCGAGGAGGGCGACTAGGGACCGATTGGATGGAGGTGGTGGAGGATCGGACACGGGCGAAGATAGGAGAGAGACGCCGGAGAAGATAGAGGGAGGAGGCCGGCGATTTGAGGAGAGAGGGAGGAGACCGGCGGGGGTTTGTGGTTATTGATTTGGGGAAATGGAAAGGGGTCATTGGGAGAAGAAGAAATGTCAGAGATATTTTGTGAAAAATGATAGTCCCTAGGCACGAATTTAAATAAGAGAAAATAGATATGGGAAGTTGTTGGAACTGTCAAATTCCAATCGACAGAGAAGTTTAAGTAACGAATCCCACCCAAAATTCAAAAACGAATGGATGGGTTTAGTTTCGGAAACTGAAAATGGAGGGAACGTATAACGAGAATAAGCGGGAAGACGAAGTGGTTACTGGAAAAATTAAAAAATAATAAAAAATTCGAATATTGGCGACCAATATTGGTGAATTGGTCGACCAATTTCAAAAATACCCAGAAAAATTTGAAAAAAATGTGGAAAAATTCTAAAAAATAAAAATAAGAATGTGTCATAAGTCCGATTCACTAATAATCCCTAAATTCCTACGAAGCTTAATAAAAGTATCTTCTTTCAATGGTTTGGTTAAAATATCAGCTGTCTGATGTTCAGTAGCTATAAATTTAAGAACTATATCTCCTTTCTGAACATGATCATCTAGAAAATGATGACGTACATCAATATGTTTTGTACGAGAATGATGCACATGATTTTTAGAAAGATTAATAGCACTAGTATTATCACACATAATAGGGCAAGTAGAGCAATCAATACCATAGTCAGATATAGTTTGTTTCATCCATAAGATTTGAGCACATGCTAAACCGGCGGTAATATATTCTGCCTCGGTTGTAGATAATGAAACGGAGTTTTGCTTTTTGCTAAACCAAGATACTAAAGCATGACCTAAAAAGTACCAAGTACCACTGGTACTTTTACAATCTGATTTGCAACCAGCAAAGTCTGCATCACTATAGGATAATAAATCAAATGTGCTTGACTTGGGATAAAATAAACCAAAATCAGAAGTGTGCTTAACATATCTAATAATCCTTTTTATGGCAGTTAAGTGTGAAACTTTAGGATCTGCCTGAAAACGTGCACATAAACATACTGAAAACATAATGTCTGGTCTACTAGCAGTTAAATAGAGTAGAGAGCCAATCATACCTCTGTAAAGACGTTGATCAACACTCTTACCATTTAAGTCTTTGTCGAGAGATGTAGATGTACTCATTGGAGTACGTTTTTCTGCAGAACTTTCTAAACCAAAACGCTTGATGAGTTCTTTAGAGTACTTGCTTTGGTGAATGAAGATTCCTTCCTTCAATTGTTTAATTTGAAGACCGAGGAAGTAACTGAGTTCACCCATGTGACTCATCTCAAATTCTTTCTGCATAATCTTAGAAAAATCTTGACAAAGAGATTCATTAGTAGAACCAAAAATAATATCATCAACGTATATTTGAATAATGATTATGTCAGATTTAATATTTTTAATAAAAAGAGTGGAATTTATTTTACCAATATTATAACCAGAATTTAAAAGATACTTTTTAAGTCTTTCATACCAAGCACGAGGTGCTTGTTTGAGACCATAAAGAGCTTTCTTTAATTTGAAAACATGATTTTCAAAGTTTTCATGATGAAAACCAGGAGGTTGTTCAACATAAACTTCCTCCTTAAGAAATCCATTTAAAAAAGCACTTTTGACATCCATTTGAAATAATTTAAAATCTTTAAAACATGCAAATGATAACAACATGCGAATAGACTCAAGACGGGCAACTGGTGCATAGGTTTCATCGTAATCAATACCTTCTTCTTGATTATAACCTTGTGCAACCAATCGTGCCTTGTTTCTAATTACCTGACCAGATTCATCCAATTTATTTTTGAATACCCACTTGGTACCAATAATTGAATGATCTGATGGTCTGGGAACTAATTCCCAAACATCATTTCGTTGAAATTGATTGAGTTCTTCCTGCATAGCGATAATCCATGAACTGTCTTCACATGCATCTTTGATGTTCTTTGGTTCAATGGATGAAAGGAAAGCACAATGCGCCATTTGTTCAATTTGACGACGAGTTCTAACTCCATCTGTAATATCTCCAATGATTAATTCTGATGGATGATTTGGAACTTGTGCAAAAGCCTTGGGAAGATCTGTATTATCTGAAATAGACTCAACAGAATGATTAGTAGCATCAATTTCATCAAGTTTGATATTATCTAAGGAATTAGATAAAGGTAATATTTCTTCATCATCAACAATAGGAGATTTAGATGAGGGATTCTCATCAAATGTGACATGTAGTGACTCTTCAACTGTTGAAGTTCTTTTGTTATATACTCTGTAGGTTTTGCTACGTGTTGAGTATCCAACAAAAATACCTTCATCAGATTTAGAATCAAATTTATCAAGTGCATCTTTAGTATTTAGAATGAAACATTTACATCCAAACACTTTAAAAAATGATACACGTGGAATGCGATCAAAGAATAATTCAAAACAAGTTTTATTAAGAAATGGCCTTATGAGAATTTTATTCATAATGTAACATACAGTTGCGACAGCTTCAGCCCAAAAATATTTCGGTAAATTACTATCACAAAGCATTGTTCTTGCACATTCTTGTAAGGTTCTATTTTTCCTTTCAACTACTCCATTTTGAGGAGGAGCATGAGTAAAAGAAAATTTGTGAGTAATGCCATTTTTATTACAAAATTTGGTAAACGATTCATTTTCAAATTCTCCTCCATGATCACTACGAATAGTGACAATGTTAGAGGATTTGATTTTTTGTATCTTTTTACAAAATATTGAAAATTCTTCAAAAGCATCATTCTTGTTTTGTAAGAATATAACTCAAGTATATCTTGAATAATCATCAACAATGACAAATGCATATCTACTTCTATTTAAAGAGGCTACTCTAGAAGGACCAAACAAATCTAAATGTAAGAGTTCTAATGGTCTCTTTGTTGAGATAACATCCTTTGATTTAAAAGAAGATTTGTGCATTTTTCCTTGTTGACAAGCATCACAAAAATGTTTATGTTTGAAAGAAATATTTGGCATTCCATTTACTAATTTGTGTTTTGAAATGTGTGCAAGATTTTTGAAGTTAGTGTGTCCAAAACGTTTATGCCATAAAAGTGTATCATCAGATGTAATTATTAAACACTGATTATTTGTTGTAACAGACATGCATAAAATATAAATGTTATTTTTACGCTTACCACGAAACAAAACAGATGTCATATCTGAATCATAAATAATGCAATCATTTTGTTCAAAAACTATTTTGTAATTTTTATCGCATAATTGACTAATGGAAAGTAAATTATGTTTCAAACCGTCAACCAGGTGAACATTCTCAATGATAGGCTGATTAGTATTGCCAACTGTTCCAGTGCCTATGATTTTTCCTTTCTTGTTGTCACCAAAGGTAACTGTGCCTCCTTGTTTATACTTGACGTTTGAAAGTAGTTTGACATTTCCTGTCATATGTTTTGAACATCCACTATCCAAAATCCATCTTTCTTTCCTAGGTACCTGAAAGATAAAACATTAAGCATTGGTACCCCTTTTTGAGGGTCCTTAGGATTAGATTTTTGGAAGCCAAACCCAAGTGGAATTTGGCTTTTTAATATAATCATTAGAATGAACTATAGCATGTATATAATGAGAAATATAATCATTTCTATCTTCTAAGCATGAATTCTTAGGAACCCATATACTAATTGTAGTAGGTTTCCTAGAAGATGGTTTGTTTACTTTCTTTGTATAAAGAAATGCGTGATTCTTCTTTTGAGGTTTAACAAAAGTAGTTATTCCACAAGAAGAAGAAGTGTTACAAGATTTGGGTGCATCCTTATGAGAATATCCCAGACCTTTTCTATGATTTGCAGGATATTGTATTTTTAGTAAATCATCAAGATTAGTCTTTCCTTTATTAAATTTATTAATATTGGAAGACATCTCGTCGTTTTCATCTTTAGTGATGAAATATTTTTATCCATTTCGGATATTTGAAAGTGTAGTTCTAGATTCTTAGTTTTGAGAATTTCATTCTCTTTACTAAGATTTAAATTTTGAGAAGATGTATTCTCAATAGATGTAGTATTCTTAGAAGAATATAGTTCTTGATATTTAATAAGAAGATCATCATTATTCTGTTTCAAAGATTTATGTTGGTTATTCAATTTTTTGAAACGAGAATAGAGATCTTTTAATGCATCAAGTAATTCTTCGTTATTAAAAGAACTTACCTCATCTTCATCTTCTTGTGCCATAAAGCACATGTTAGCACTTTCATTTAGATCATCATCTTCATCATCTGAAGAATCATCCCATGTTACTGCAAATGCCTTTTTCATTTTGTCAAACCTCCTTTCTCTTCTGGATTGATCATTATTGGAAGTTTTGAACTTTGCTTTGAGAAGAGGACAATCTTTCTTCATATGTCCTGGCTTATTGCAATTAAAGCAAAGAGAAGAATCAGTATTCTTAGATTTAAAATTATTATACTTACCTTTCTGAAAGAATTTTCTGAAGTTTTTGGCAAAAAATGCCATATCATCATCTGAATCTTCATTATCTGATGTTGCGTTGAAGGCAAGTACTTTCTTCTTTTGATCTGATTCTTCTTTCTCATCTTGAAGTGTAACTTCATGGGCCATTAAGTTACCAATAAGATCTTCCATAGATAATGTGGAAAGATCATTGGCTTCCTCAATAGCAGTGATCTTTGGACGCCATACTGGAGTTAAAGCTTTAAGAATTTTGCGAACCTGTTCAAGAGAAGTGTAAGTTTTTCCAAGAGCACTTAAAGAATTTATAATATTAGTAAACCTGGTGTTCATTTCTCCAATTGTCTCTTGGTCCTTCATCTTGAACAACTCGAATTTGTGAACCAAAATGGAAATCTTAGTTTCCTTCACTTTACTGGTTCCTTCATGAGTTACCTCAAGTATATGCCAAATCTCCTTAGCACTTTTGGCCTGAGATACTCGATTAAACTCATGTTTATCCATAGCACAAAATAAAGCATTCATGGCCTTTGAGTTGTTGGTTTTTGCAGTTTTGTCGTTGGTGGTCCAATCAGCAACAGGAGTTGTTGGCTTTTCGTATCCTGACTCTACGATGTCCCAAATTTCATAATTCATACTTTAGAGATGAATCTCCATTCGTATTTTCCAATATGAATAATTTGAACCATCAAATAGAGGAGGACGAGTTTGAGAGTGCCCTTCAGGATGCTGATTGTAGTTGTGTGGAACTGCGTTCATGTTTGAGGAACTTGCTGCCATCTTAACCTTGCTCTGATACCAAATGTAATTTTAGCCTGTAAGGATCAATACACTAGAGGGGGGGTGAATAGTGTATATTAAAAAAATGTCGCAAATAAAATGTTAGTAATATTTGCAAAGATGGCACAGAAATAAAATGACAAGTACTGAATTTAAATCAATCGCAAACACAGAGATTTATCCTGGTTCGGATCCTTGTGATCCTACTCCAGTCCTCTACCCCGTAGAGATTTTCAATCCACTATAATCACTTGCCCCGCAAGCATGAACTTACAAAAATGGCGACACTCCCCGTGTCCCAAACTTTGTACAATCTCTAACAGAGATTCAAACCTGTAAAATAATAAAATAGAAAAACACCTATAGCCTTGTTATAATTTTCAGAGAAAGAATTCAAGGATGGTGTTTTAGAAGAAGAACTTCAAGATGTAAAAGATATGTAATGAAGCGCAACACTTGAAGTTCTCTGGTTCATAAAAGAAGAGAGAGAGATCAATCGATTTCTTCTTCAATTATGAACACAAACAACTTTCCAAAATGATGTTGAAAAACCAAGTTCTTCCGTTCTTAAACGAAGAAGGAAATCTAATGATTTCTTCTTACAAATAAGAAAAGAACAACTAATGGCCTAAAGCTTTAGAAAGAAGACTTGATTCCAACAAATAAGAGATTAAGAAAAGAGGAAAGTGTGTGAATGAAAAGAGAGGGTCTACCCCTTTATTTATAGTGTTTAGGGACGGTTGGGGACTGTAGTTAACGTTGGAAAACGGGCAGGAACCGTCCCTGAAAATTTGGGATCAAAACGGCTAGTTTTGAAATTGGTCGACCAAAATGACCACATTGGTCGACCAAAATTTAGAGAGAGAATTTCGACCGTTGGAGGACATTTCTAGAATCTACACGGTTAGGGGAGTTTGCACATGCAATCCTATAACCAAATTCGAAGGTTTAAAATTGGTCGACTAAAATGGGGTTATTGGCTGCCAATTTTCAAAGTTGCGAATTTTCAAAATTGGGAAGTGTAGATCTCTGAGGAATGGAACCTAGATGACTAAGATATATTATCACAAGGCTTTGTGACTCTAATAAAGTAAATTTTACATTGATTACATAAAGCCGTAGATAGGACACACACGTGGCCCGCTTCTGGAACACGGGCCAGGAAACACAAGTATAGTAGCGTGTGCTACGAATGCGACATTCAACATGAATAGCATGAATGACAATTAATTCACGTACCATTCATTAAAATTAAACGTGACATGGTAGTACTTATGCAACATGATAAATGACGGATCTAACTTTGTTGTCAAGCTAGTTCCTGAAATTGCGCCTAGGCGAGTATCATTTCGTCGCCTAGTCTCTTTTACGCCTACAACAAGCAAATGGCCTAAGACATGGCCCAAAACCCTAAGTGGCAAGTTTCACTTGCCTAGCACCGAGGAAGACGATCACGAAGTTTCGTCTCACGGACGCTAATCTACGGGGAAGTCGCTGTTATGGAGAAACAACCATCAAAACAACATCCATTTTATTAGGGTTTAACAAAAATCACAAAACGGGTTATGAGAACATTAAAGGATCGAACACTACCGTATTGGAGAGGAAGAACGATAACAAGCAAGCACGACAACAGAAGAACGATCTGGGAAACTAGGGCTCAGATCTGGAAATGGGGAGAGTGTAACGACTGGTTTTTCATGTATGGATTTTATTATAAATATTTATATATTTGGTTGCTTTCCATTGTTGAGATTTCCGTTTCCGTCTCCGTAGTTACATTTTCGTTCGTTTCGTCGTGATTCTATAGATTCTTCCGTCGGTCGGCGTGTTTGAAGTAAGTCATTCGTGACGGGCTTCATAACATCGATATCTTAGAGTTAGAACGAGCCTAGGAGACTTAGAAAACCATCCCGGAGCTTCGCGCTCCATTTCGGAAATTTTGGTGCACGTTAGCCGGTATAAGAAGGGGCACCGACCGACTAGATGACGATCCAGTCGGTCGGAAAACCTTCTTGAACCGACTAGCGGGCTTGAAAAGTTATTCAGGAGTTACTGTTTGTCGTTAGTCGGTCTAAGAACGTTGGTTGACCGACTAGGTTGCAAACTAGTCGGTCAGTAATGCTTCTTTAACCGACTAACTCAATTACTAATTTTTGGTATCAGTACTGTTCATTCTTAGTCGGACTAAGTTCATCTTTCGACCGACTAGTTGTTAAACTAGTCGGTTAAGTTTTGTACTCAGACCGACTAATTCTTAATTCTTCTGTACAGTCGAGTTACTGTTTACTCTTAGTCGGTCTAAGAACGTTCATCGACCGACTAGATGTCAAACTAGTCGGTCAGTAGTTGTTCTTTGACCGACTAACTCTTAGTTCAGGTTTTCGTCTGGGTTACTGCTTACTCTTAGTCGGTCTGCGTTGGTCAACCGACCGACTAGTTCCCAAACTAGTCGGTCAGTGGTTGTTCTTTGACCGACTAACTAGTGCTGTAAACCCTAGTTTTGCCCTAGCCGCCACCAAACTCTATAAATACCCCTCCAAACGTTTTCTTCTTCTTCCTCATGACCTAAAACCCTAATTTCTCCTCCATTGAGCCCCCATCTTTCTCAACCCATTAATCCTTCATCCCAAGCTCATCCTCCATCATCCAAACCCTCCCTTGTCACAACCCACCTTCCATCTTCCCCAAACTTTCATCAAACCCCCAAAATCCACATCAAAACCCATTTCTCTAGATTTTTCCCTCATTTCTAGATCTGAACCGGATCGTTCTTCCGTTGCCGTGGTTGCTCGGCATCGTTCTTTCGTTTCTTCACGGTAATACTCGATTCCTTTAGTTTTAGCATAACCCACATTGACATTGTGAAACCCTAATAAAATGGATTATTAGATGATTAGGGTTCCATTAAGAAATTGAGTTAGAATCGTTGTTCTAATAATTGTTTTGCTATAACAGTGATCCATCTGTAGTTTAGCTTGTGACGATCTTCGTTGCTCGTCAACCCCGGTATCAGGCAAGTGAAACTTGCATCTCTTGATTTGGGCCATGTCTTAGGCCATTTCCCTTGCTTTAGCGTAAAAGAGACTAGACGGTGAAAGGAAAGCCGTCTAGACGCCTTTGACCTAGCTTGACAATGAAGCTTGGTCCGTCACCTTCATCATGCTTGTATGTCACGTTTAAATTCAATTAATGGTACGTAAATATCTGTTCATGGCATTGCATATTGATTAGTCATCGTGATTGCGTAGCACACGCTATAATGCTATTATTTTCCTGGCTCGTGTTCCAGAAGCGAGCCCTGTAGTTGGAAACCCCAACGCTCGACACATATGGGTGGGGTAAGAGATATGCGGCCACCTGAGCCCCAAGTTGGCCTGATCCGCCACTCCGGCCAGCAGGCGAAATCTCTAGTGTACAAGTGATTAATAGTGATAAGAGATAAGCGGCCTGAGCCACGAGCTGGCCAGCAGGTGGACTCTCTATGCACTAAGTGATAAACAGTGATAAGTGAAAAGTGATTAGTGAATTGGTAGCTTTCGCTACATCGTGCGTGCTTGTCTCTCTTTTAAACTGCTGCATCAAACTAAACTGTCATGTCATTGTTTAATATTATAAGTGCTAGGTTGTTAGTCACTTTCAGTTTCCTTGCCCAAGTCTTTTAGACTTGCTGACATGTGCCCCTTTTCTCTTTTGGGTGACACATGTTAGACCCCGAGCCAGAGTTACTTGCTGAGGGTGAGGTGTTTGCGGACGCCGAGCTTGCGCCCGTGTTGGACGAGGACTTCGTAGACACTGGAGATCAGTCTTAGTGTCTACGTCTAGTTTTGTTAGATTGCTTAGGTTGTCGGTGCGTGGCACCTAGTTTGATACTCTGTTATGTTTGTATTTTGGTTTGGCCTTGTTCTGGGCCTTTAGACTCTTTCTTTTAGCCTGGTGGCTTTTTCTGTGATGTTGAATATTTTGTGGGCAAACTGTGGGATTGGTATTTCATACCCGTCTCATCTTATTATTATTATTATTGTTGTTATTTCGTTTGCAATTACAGGGACCTGCTTATACTAAATTTACGCTTATCAGGCGTGCAGCTTCGCAGCTCCACGCTTTAGCGGACCTTCTCACGTCTCTCCTCCATTTTAGGGAAGCGGGGCGTGACAGGTTTTAGTGGTGGCCCATGCAGGTCCTTTCTGTAACTGCAATTATCGGGATAACGATAATAATATAAGATTGTCCAGCAAATAAGTTCGACATCTGAGCCCTAAGCTATGAGTCTAATTGTTTCGTTTTCTGTGTCATTAGATGGCAGGAAGGCGAATCACCCGTGGTGGTGGTAGTGGTGCGCCCCCTCATGACGAGGAGCCTGAGCGGGAGCCCACTAACGGAGAGATGATGCGGATGATGATGCAGATGATGCAAGTTCAGCAGGGTGTGCTTCTGCAGGTACAGAATGCTCCGGTGGCTCGAGCTGCTCGGGTGGTGGAAGCCCCTCGCCCTGAGCCCGGGGCAAAGCAGTTCAGGGAGCTGGGTCCTGCATATTTTGATGGAACCGAAGGTCCACTAGCTGCTGATGAATGGATGAGGAATATCGAGGACAATCTGAAGATGTCCAAGGTCAACGAAGTTAGTTGGGTTGACTTGGCGAAGCGCCAGCTGAGGGATAACGCCAGGAATTGGTGGGATGCTGAAGAGAAGATGTTGGAGGAACCGATCGTCTGGGCTACCTTCAAGGCCAGATTTGATGGTGAGTTCTTCCCAAAAGCTGCCAGGGAAGAGATGCTGCAGCGTTTTATCGATCTGAAGCAAGAAAGCTCATCGGTGGACCGGTATCACCAAGAGTTTATGAGGCTGAGTCGGTTTGCACAAAAGATGGTGCAGGACGCTGAGGAGAGAGCTCAGAGGTTCCTGCAGGGACTTGCTTCGGAGCTCCAGAGTTTTGTGACCTCTTCTGACCGGGAATCTTATCAGAAGGTTCTAGTAGCAGCCAAGAGGCAGGAGCTGCTCGTGAACCAGAGGAGGGGGTCTATTGTTGGTGCTGGGAAGAGGCCTGTGGAACAGGCGAGAGCTGTGGTTAGACCTGGATTCAGGCCGAACCAGCCTGTTCAGTTTAAGAGGCCGGGAGGGCCTGTACGGAAGACTTGCCATTTCTGTGGCAAGGAGGGCCATATCAAGGAATCGTGTAGGAAGTTCTTGGGGTAATGTATTGCCTGTGGAGATCCCGCCCATGCTCTCAGGGAGTGCCCGAGGTTGAAGCAGCCTTGGAGGGCACCTATTGCTGCCCCGCCGTTGCAGCAGAGAGCCCCGATGCCCGCTGGTCGTGGGGTACCTCTTGTTCCACAAGGGCATGCCTTTCGGCAGGCTGTTCTGCCGAGGAGGCAGGCGTTTCTGATGACCGAGGAGGAGGTTTTGGCCATGGATGAGGTCATTGCAGGTAACTTTCAATCTAGTTGTTCCTTTCTTAATTAGTTGATTGTTAAATTATGTTGGTTGCTTCTGTATGAATGTTGATAGAAGAAGATTTGATTGATTAGACTGTTTGTTAGGTGTGGTTTTGGTTTGCACATTCCCTGCCCGAGTCCTCTTTGACTCAGGTGCGTCGATGTGCATTTTGGCCCAGAGCTTCATGGAGAAGCATTCCTTGTCGACGTCCCCTCTCTCCAAGAGTTGGAACATCATTACGGGGAATGGAGTAGTCTCGGTGCATCGTGGGTGTAGCCCTTGCCCTGTGGTGGTTTGTGGACATGAGCTTTATGCTGATTTTATTGTCCACAACATCACCAACTACGATGCGGTCTTTGGGATGGATTGGCTTGCGAGCTTCTATGCTACGATTGACTGTCGGAGGAAGAGGGTGGTGTTCGAGATTCCCGGACACCCAGTATTTGAGTTCAGCCGTGGCAGCAGTTCGCTTGGTCCTGTCAGATTTTGGGCCAGACCGGTGGAGGTGGTGGCTATGCAGATGGAGTTGGAGAGGCCAGCTGTGGTGTGAGATTTTGATGACGTCTTCCCCGAGGAGATGTCTGGACTACCACCCGATCGAGCTTTAGAGTTTTCCATTGATTTGATTCCAGGTGCGCAGCCGATTTCGAAGGCACCATACCGTATGGCGCCTGCAGAATTGGAAGAGTTGCGGAAGCAGTTGGATGAGCTTATGCAGAAGGGTTACATTAATCCCAGTGTGTCTCCGTGGGGAGCGCCGTTGTTGTTGGTGAAGAAGAAGGATGGTTCGCGTCGCATGTGCGTGGACTATCGGGAGTTGAATGCGGTGACCATCAAGAATAAATACTAGTTGCCTCGCATCGATGATATCTTTGATCAGCTGGGAGGATTGAGGGTGTTTTCTAAGTTGGATTTGAGGAGTGGTTATCATCAGTTGAAGGTGAAGAAGGATGATGTGCCGAAGACCGCTTTCAGGACAAAGTATGGACACTATGAGTTTGTGGTTATGCCTTTCGGCGTAACTAACGCACCCGCAGTTTTCATGAATCTGATGAACCTGATTTTCTATAATTTTCTGGATAAGTTTGTCGTTATCTTTATTGATGACATTCTGATCTATTCGAAGTCGGAGGAAGAGCATGCCTCGCACTTGAGGACTGTGATGGAGATTTTGAGGAAGCATCGGTTGTATGCTAAGTTTTCAAAGTGCGAGTTTTGGCTGGACCGAGTTGCTTTTCTCGGGCATGTGGTGACTGGAGATGGTATTTCAGTGGATCCCGAGAAGATTAGGGCCATCAGGGAGTGGCCTGTTTCGTCGTCTGTGTCTGAGATTCGGAGTTTCCTTGGTTTGGCGGGATATTATCGGTGATTCATTAAGGACTTTTCCCGTATTGCGGAGCCGATGACTAGGTTGACGCGGAAGGATGTTGCTTTTGTTTGGTCGGGTGATTGTAAGGATGTCTTTGGTGTTCTAAGAGAGCGTTTGACGTCTGCTTTTGTCCTTGCTGTGCCTGACCGCAGTGGAGGATTCGAGATCTTTTGCGATGCTTCTGGCAAGGGTCTCGGTTGTGTTTTGCATTAGCATAGACATATGGTGGCTTATGCGTCGCGTCAGCTCAAGGTTCATGAGAAGAATTACCCGACGCATGATTTGGAGTTGGCTGCTATTGTGTTTGCTCTTAAGATTTGGAGGCACTTCTTGCTGAGTGAGAAAGTGAAAATCTTCACCGATCACAAAAGCTTGAAGTATATTTTTACTCAGAAGGAGCTCAACATGCGACAGCGTGGATGGTTGGAGCTTATGGCAGATTATGAGATTGATTTGCAGTATCACCCTGGCAAGGTGAATGTGGTGCCAGATGCTTTGAGTAGGCTTCCCGCGGTGATGGTTTTGACTTCGCAGTGGAGATTGCAGCAGGATTTTTGCGAGTCCGGAGTGGAGATTGTTCTTCCTGGGGAGGCTTCTTCGTTGATGTACATGCAGGTGCAGTCAACGATCGTGGATCGGATTAAGGCGAGTTAGGCCGGAGATCCAAAATTGGTAAGGATTCGAGGGCAGGTTGAAGCTGGTCTGCGGACTGACTTTTTGATTCATGAGGATGGCTCGCTGAGGTTTGGAGCCAGGTTGTGTGTGCCAGCTGGGGATATTAGAGAGGAGTTGGTGGTGGAGGCATACAGTTCGCCGTATTCTGTGCATCCTGGTAGGACCAAGATGTACCAGGATCTTCGTCTGAATTTTTGGTGGCATGGCATGAAGAGGAGTGTGGCTCGGAGTGTAGCCAAGTGCTTGGTTTGCCAGCAAGTGAAGGCGGAACATCAGCGTTCGACTGGGTTAGTACAACCGCTTCCGATTCCGGAGTGGAAATGGCAACACATCACTATGGATTTCGTGACTGGACTACCTCGGAGTCCGAAGCAGAATGACGCGATTTGGGTGATTGTAGATAGATTGACCAAATCCGCGCACTTTATTCCATTCCGAGTGGAACAGTCCACTGAGGCACTAGCAAGGAGATATATGGAGGAGATCGTGTGACTTCATGGAGTCCCAGTGAGTATCGTGTCAGACAGGGACACGAAGTTCACATCTCAGTTCTGGCAGAGTTTACAGAAGAGTTTGGGTACACGTCTGAGTTTCAGCACGGCGTACCATCTGCAGACGGATGGCCAGTCCGAGAGGACGATTCAGATTTTGGAAGACATGCTGAGGGCGTGCATGTTGGATTTCAAGGGTTCATGGGAGGACCATCTACACTTGGTGGAGTTCTCTTACAACAACAGCTACCAGGCGTCTATTGGCATGTCGCCTTTCGCTGCTTTGTATGGGAGGAAATGTCGATCGCCATTGAGTTGGGATGACGTTGTCGATCGGGAGCTGTTGGGGCCTGAGATGATTGTGGAGGCTGTGGATATCGTCAGGAACATTCGGGAGAGGCTGAGGATTGCTCAGGACCGTTTTAAGCATTGGGCGGATGCGAAACATCGTCCTTTGGAGTTTCAGCCGGGCGATCATGTGTTTCTGAGGATTTCCCCGAATTGTGGAGTGATTCGTTTTGGGAAGCGAGGGAAGTTGAGCCCGCGATACATTAGACCGTTTGATGTTTTGGAGAGGGTCGGCGAAGTAGCTTACCGCTTAGCCTTGCCGCCATCTTTGGAAGGAGTCCATGATGTTTTCCATGTGTCACAGCTTCGTCGATACATCAGCGATCCGTCTCATGCCGTAGATTTCTCGGAGATCGCCGTTCGCCCAGATTTGACGTATGACCAGCATCCAGTGCAGATTCTGGACAGGCGTCAGAAGTCACTTCAGAACAAGGTCGTCGATCTTATTAGAGTCATGTGGCGGCACGGTTCACCGGGAGAGTCTACCTGGGAGAGAGAAGATGAGATGCGAGAGCGCTACCCACTTTTGTTTCTGGACACGTGAGTGTTGGGAATTCCGAGGACGGAATTTTCTTAAGTTGGGGAGGATGTAACGACTGGTTTTTCATGTATGCATTTTATTATAAATATTTATATATTTGGTTGCTTTCCCTTGTTGAGATTTCCGTTTCCGTCTCCGTAGTTTCATTTTCGTTCGTTTCGTCGTGATTCTCTAGATTCTTCCGTCGGTCGACGTGTTTGAAGTAAGTCATTCGTGACGGGCTTCATAACGTCGATATCTTAGAGTTAGAACGAGCCTAGGAGACTTAGAAAACCATCCCGGAGCTTCGCGCTCCATTTCGGAACTTTTGGTGTACGTTAGCCGGTATAAGAAGGGGCACCGACCGACTAGATGACGATCCATTCGGTCGGAAAACCTTCTTGAACCGACTAGCGGGCTTGAAAAGTTATTTAGG
Organism: Scilla litardierei; assembly: GCA_030789695.1. Classification (NCBI taxonomy): domain Eukaryota; kingdom Viridiplantae; phylum Streptophyta; class Magnoliopsida; order Asparagales; family Asparagaceae; genus Scilla; species Scilla litardierei. The sequence continues at coordinate 78,438,537 of CM061140.1, read as the reverse complement.
AGTTACTGTTTGTCGTTAGTCGGTCTAAGAATGTTGGTTGACCGACTAGGTTGCAAACTAGTCGGTCAACAATGCTTCTTTAACCGACTAACTCAATTACTAATTTTTGGTATCAGTACTGTTCATTCTTAGTCGGTCTAAGTTCATCTTTCGACCGACTAGTTGTTAAACTAGTCGGTTAAGTTTTGTACTCAGACCGACTAATTCTTAGTTCTTATGTATAGTCGAGTTACTGTTTACTCTTAGTCGGTCTAAGAACGTTCATCGACCGACTAGATGTCAAACTAGTCGGTCAGTAGTTGTTCTTTGACCGACTAACTCTTAGTTCAGGTTTTCGTCTGGGTTACTGTTTACTCTTAGTCGGTCTGTGTTGGTCAACCGACCGACTAGTTCCCAAACTAGTCGGTCAGTGGTTGTTCTTTGACCGACTAACCAGTGCTGTAAACCCTAGTTTTGCCCTATCCGCCACCAAACTCTATAAATACCCCTCCAAACGTTTTCTTCTTCTTCCTCATGACCTAAAACCCTAATTTCTCCTCCATTGAGCCCCCATCTTTCTCAACCCATTAATCCTTCATCCCAAGCTCATCCTCCATCATCCAAACCCTCCCTTGTCACAACCCACCTTCCATCTTCCCCAAACTTTCATCAAACCCCCAAAATCCACATCAAACCCCATTTCTCCATATTTTTCCCTCATTTCCAGATCTGAACCGGATCGTTCTTTCGTTGCCGTGGTTGCTCGGCATCGTTCTTTCGTTTCTTCACGGTAATACCCGATTCCTTTAGTTTTAGCATATCCCACATTGACATTGTGAAACCCAAATAAAATGGATTATTAGATGATTAGGGTTCCATTAAGAAATCGAGTTAGAATCGTTGTTCTAATAATTGTTTTGCTATAACAGTGATCCATCCGTAGTTTAGCTTGTGACGATCTTCGTTGCTCGTCAACCCCGGTATCAGGCAAGTGAAACTTGCATCTCTTGATTTGGGCCATGTCTTAGGCCATTTCCCTTGCTTTAGCGTAAAAGAGACTAGACGGTGAAAGGATAGCCGTCTAGATGCCTTTGACCTAGCTTGACAACGAAGCTTGGTCCGTCACCTTCATCATGCTTGTATGTCACGTTTAAATTCAATTAACGGTACGCAAATATCTGTTCATGGCATTGCATATTGATTAGTCATCGTGATTCCGTAGCACACGCTATAATGCTATTATTTTCCTGGCTCGTGTTCCAGAAGCGGGCCCTGTAGTTGGAAACCCCAACGCTCGACACATATGGGTGGGGTAAGAGATATGCGGCCACCTGAGCCCCGAGTTGGCCTGATCCGCCACTCCGGCCAGCAGGCGAAATCTCTAGTGTACAAGTGATTAATAGTGATAAGAGATAAGCGGCCTGAGCCACGAGCTGGCCAGCAGGTGGACTCTCTATGCACTAAGTGATAAACAGTGATAAGTGAAAAGTGATTAGTGAATTTGTAGCTTTCGCTACATCGTGCGTGCTTGTCTCTCTTTTAAACTGATGCATCAAACTAAACTGTCATGTCATTGTTTAATATTATAAGTGCTAGGTTGTTAGTCACTTTCAGTTTCCTTGCCCAAGTCTTTTAGACTTGCTGACATGTGCCCCTTTTCTCTTTTGGGTGACACATGTTAGACCCCGAGCCAGAGTTACTTGCTGAGGGTGAGGTGTTTGTGGACGCCGAGCTTGCGCCTGTGTTGGACGAGGACTTCGTAGACACTGGAGATCAGTCTTAGTGTCTACGTCTAGTTTTGTTAGATTGCTTAGGTTGTCAGTGCGTGGCACCTAGTTTGATACTCTGTTATGTTTGTATTTTGGTTTGGCCTTGTTCTGGGCCTTTAGACTCTTTTTTTAGCCTGGTGGCTTTTTCTGTGATGTTGAATATTTTAAGGACAAACTGTGGGATTGGTATTTCATACCCGTCTCATCTTATTATTATTATTATTGTTGTTGTTTCGTTTGTAATTACAGGGACCTGCTTATACTAAATTTACGCTTATCAGGCGTGCAGCTTCGCAGCTCCTCGCTTGAGCAGACCTTCTCACGTCTCTCCTCCATTTTAGGGAAGCGGGGCGTGACAGGTTTTAGTGGTGGCACATGCAGGTCCTTTCTGTAACTGCAATTATCGGGATAACGATAATAATATAAGATTGTCCAGCAAATAAGTTCAACATCTGAGCCCTAAGCTATGAGTCTAATTGTTTCGTTTTCTGTGTCATTAGATGGCAGGAAGGCGAATCACCCGTGGTGGTGGTAGTGGTGCGCCCCCTCATGACGAGGAGCCTGAGCGGGAGCCCACTAACGGAGAGATGATGCAGATGATGATGCAGATGATGCAAGTTCAGCAGGGTGTGCTTCTGCAGGTACAGAATGCTCCGGTGGCTCGAGCTGCTCGGGTGGTGGAAGCCCCTCGCCCTGAGGCCGGGGCGAAGCAGTTCAGGGAGCTGTGTCCTGCATATTTTGATGGAACTGAAGGTCCACTAGCCGCTGATGAATGGATGAGGAATATCGAGGACAATCTGAAGATGTCCAAGGTCAACGAAGTTAGTTGGGTTGACTTGGCGAAGCGCCAGCTGAGGGATAACGCCAGGAATTGGTGGGATGCTGAAGAGAAGATGTTGGAGGAGCCGATCGTCTAGGCTACCTTCAAGGCCAGATTTGATGGTGAGTTCTTCCCAAAAGCTGCCAGGGAAGAGATGCTGCAGCGTTTTATCGATCTGAAGCAAGGAAGCTCGTCGGTGGACCGGTATCACCAAGAGTTCATGAGGCTGAGTCGGTTTGCACCAAAGATGGTGCAGGACGCTGAGGAGAGAGCTCAGAGGTTCCTGCAGGGACTTGCTTCGGAGCTTCAGAGTTTTGTGACCTCTTCTGACCGGGAATCTTATCAGAAGGTTCTAGTAGCAGCCAAGAGGCATGAGCTGCTCGTGAACCAGAGGAGGGGGTCTATTGTTGGTGCTGGGAAGAGGCCTGTGGAACAGGCAAGAGCTGTGGTTAGACCTGGATTCAGGCCGAACCAGCCTGTTCAGTTTAAGAGGCCGGGAGGGCCTGTACGGAAGACTTGCCATTTCTGTGGCAAGGAGGGCCATATCAAGGAATCGTGTAGGAAGTTCTAGGGGCAATGAATTGCCTGTGGAGATCCTGCCCATGCTCTCAGGGAGTGCCCGAGGTTGAAGCAGCCTTGGAGGGCACCTATTGCTGCCCCGTCGTTGCAGCAGAGAGCCCCGGTGCCCGCTGGTCGTGGGGTACCTCTTGTTCCACAAGGGCATGCCTTTCGGCAGGCTGTTCCGCCGAGGAGGCAGGTGTTTCTGATGACCGAGGAGGAGGTTTTGGCCATGGATGAGGTCATTGCAGGTAACTTTCAATCTAGTTGTTCCTTTCTTAATTAGTTGATTGTTAAATTATGTTGGTTGCTTGTGTATGAATGTTGATAGAATAAGATTTGATTGATTAGACTGTTTGTTAGGTGTGGTTTTGATTTGCACATTCCCTGCCCGAGTCCTCTTTGACTCAAGTGCGTCGATGTGCATTTTGGCCCAGATCTTCGTGGAGAAGCATTCCTTGTCGATGTCCCCTCTCTCCAAGAGTTGGAACATCGTTACGGGGAATGGAGTAGTCTCGGTGCATCGTAGGTGTAGCCCTTGCCCTGTGGTGGTTTGTGGACATGAGCTTTATGCTGATTTTATTGTCCACAACATCACCAACTACGATGCGGTCTTTGGGATGGATTGGCTTGCAAGCTTCTATGCTACGATTGACTGTCGGAAGAAGAGGGTGGTGTTCGAGATTCCCGGACACCCAGTATTTGAGTTCAGCCGTGGCAGCAGTTCGCTTGGTCCTATCAGATTTCGGGCCAGACCGGTGGAGGTGGTGGCTATGCAGATGGAGTTGGAGAGGCCAGCTGTGGTGCGAGATTTTGATGACGTCTTCCCCGAGGAGATGTCTGGACTGCCACCCGATCGAGATTTAGAGTTTTCCATTGATTTGATTCCAGGTGCGCAGCCGATTTCGAAGGCACCATACCGTATGGCGCCTGCAGAATTGGAAGAGTTGCGGAAGCAGTTGGATGAGCTTATGCAGAAGGGTTACATTAATCCCAGTGTGTCTCCGTGGGGAGCGCCGGTGTTGTTGGTGAAGAAGAAGGATGGTTCACGTCGCATGTGCGTGGACTATCGGGATTTGAATGCGGTGACCATCAAGAATAAATACCAGTTGCTACGCATCGATGATATCTTTGATCAGCTGGGAGGATCGAGGGTGTTTTCTAAGTTGGATTTGAGGAGTGGTTATCATCAGTTGAAGGTGAAGAAGGAGGCTCAGGAGAAATGAAAGAAGAAAGAAAAACGTTTGGGGGGTTTAAATAGGAAACGTCAGCGGCTGGGCAAACCCTATGTTTACGACAGCAGTTAGTCGGTCAAAGAAGAGTTGTTGACCGACTAGTTTGAGAACTAGTCGGTCGGTCGACCAACTGTGACCGACTAAAAGCAAACAGCGAAAGTAGGGGAAAATCTGGGTAATGAATTAGTCGGTCTGTGAAGGCCCGTCGACCGACTAGTTTGCAACCTAGTCGATCGGTGAGTGTTCATTGACCGACTAACGATAAACAGTAACTTAGGTGAAATTCACTGATAGAAACTAGTCGGTCTGAGAGCAAGTTCTGACCGATTAGTTACGCATCTAATCGGTCGGTGGTTGTTCTTAGACCGACTAAAAGTAAACAGTAACTCCTGTACATTTGATTCAATGAACTAGTCGGTTCCAGTAGAGTTCCTGACCGACTAGATCTCAATCTAGTCGGTTGGTCCCCCTTCTTGAACCAACTAAAGTGTACTAAAAGTGCCGAATCGAAGCGCGAAGCTTCGGGAAGATTTCTACGGCTTCTAGGATCAACCTATCTCTAAGATATGAGCGATATGAAGCTCGTCACGAGTAACTTACTCCAAAACTCAACGATCTAAGGAAGAAGCTAGAAAATCTCAACGAAACGAACGAAAACGAAAGCTACTGAGACGGAAAACCACATTGTCACGCCCCGCTTCCCAAAATACCCGGGAGCGAGGACGCGACGAAGGTCCGCTTGTGCATAAAACAAGGAGGAATTTTTTTCTTCTTCCTTGTTCGATGCACAATAATCATCTGTAGTAATTCCATTGAAGGACAGGTTCTTGTCATGCAATCTCAGAGAAACAACACACAACATCTTTATTATCCCAATAGATGATAAGTTGTACAGGACTGGGCCTTATAGTACGGCCTACATCAACTCGACAGAAAAGTAAAGTACATCACTCGAAAGTAAATAGCACACTGGCGATAAGGAAAGCACACTGGGGGTAAAGGGAAGCACACTAACGGTGAAGGATGCTGTGTTGAGTTGGAGTCTCCTACTCCTCTGTCGGAACAGTCTCCGGATCGTCCTTTGATCCCTGGTCCACGAGAACAGTCTCCGAACAGTCTCCTACTCCACGTACTCCGTCGGCTCGTAGTCTGACACGCATTTCAGAGAAAACAATGAAATACATGTCAGCGCTAAGCGGCAAGTAATAACCAACAGAAAGTAAAAGTGGCAAAGTAATGAACGAACAAGAGGTAACAAACGTCGCTTGACTATCTAATAGTGTAGGCATGCCTAATAATAAGAAGTCTAACTTAACTTCCAAACCAGCCAGTCAGTCAGGGCTTGAAGGCATAGGTCACTTCTAAGACCGCAGGACAAGTCCTTTGGTTGACCAACCCCCTTCACATTCCTTTCTAGACACTGATTTGGTCATAATTTAAGACCGCTTGTTATTACGCCGCTCTGCCATGTTCGAGTAGTCTCGACTTAGTCAGTAGAACAATATAGTGGCACAATGAACAAACAAGCTAGCGCATCAGTCTTAAATGCCACAAGGGCCCAATAGTGTGCTCCGTAGATGTGCTCCGTAAATGCCCGAGGGCCCAATAGTGTGTGCCGTAATGTTCTCCGTAAATGCCCGAGGGCACAATAGTGTTTTCCGTACTGTGCTCTGTAAATGCCTGAGGGCCCAATAGTGTTTTTCGTACTGTGCTCTGTAAATGCCCGAGGGCCCAATAGTGTGTGCGACAACCATAAACACAAATACGTGTGAGTACTTGCGTACAGTAAAACACGGTAGGAGGTGGTTGATACTTGCATACACCCGATAATTACTTGCATATATAGATACGGTAGTACTGGGTAAATACTTGCAACACACACATATATACGGTATTTACTTGCATATATATATATATACGGTAGAAATACTTGCAGTATTTACTTGCCTGTAGTCGTGACCGGTTGTGTTACGACCTAAAGATCGTAGGAGTCCGACTCCCACCCAGGTCCGCTGATATACCCCGTGAACTCTCCCCTTTGCGAAAGGGCCGCCATCCCGGAGGTCCGAGGCAACACGGAGACGGGCGCACCTCGCATCACCCCCCTCCCGGCCGAGACGAAGAACCGCAGCTGCTCGGCCCGCCAAAAGCAGTGCACTCGGGGAGCGCTCAGACGGCGCCACCGGGTATGCTGACGTAGGCACGTGTGTATCCTTCCGTGCCAGTGGTCCGCGACCCACGACCAAAGAGGGGCACGGCCGGGCCGGACAACCCCCGAGCCGGACGACCCGGCTGGTTGCCATGAACCCCGGTGCCAGGGATAGCATAGCCAGACCTTTAGTTCGTCACAAACGACAAAAAACCTAGGATAAGGATACGACTGACACTAACACCGCCCGACCATCTGACAAAGCACCCCCTGGCCGCTGAGCCCCCTGACACTTAACGCTTTCAGCCCTGACCTCCTGACAAAAGTGCCCCAGGCCGTTGCGCCGTCTGATAAAAGCAGGTCAGGCACTCCTGTTCCTGACATCCTCGTCCGAAGCTTCCGCTGACAATTGAGCCAGCTCAGCACATCGGGTCAGCATGCCAGGTCAGCCCCACCTAATCATCTCCCATCAAGTATAAATACCCCATCACTTCTTATGGTGGGGGGGTTGGCAAATTCTCTCTCTCAATCTATCATTCACACACGAGAGCAAAGGTCGTCCATATCTTTGTTCTCCCACTTATAGCTCGCCACGTACGGTCGACACACCCTCAGTCCGACGGCGTGCCTAGCCCCCGTTTTAAGTCCTATTACTGACTTAGGCATCGGAGGGGCTAAGGGTTGGACCCCAACCCCGCCTTCTGACGAGTTGCTCGTGCTACAGGAAAGCTCGCCCCTTGGTCGACATCAGCTCCAGCCTCCCGCCACCCGATCTTCCTCCGCAGTGTCCGGTGAGATTTGACTCCGTGGCCACCCCCGGCGGCAAGTCCAGCCTCTTCACCCCATTAATCACTTATTAAATTGCCCACCTAAACCCTCTCGTCAACAGAACCACCGTGCCCTTGGTTTCCCTCAATACAAATTCATTGTGTACGAGTTCCACCTCGTAACAATTGGCGCCGTCTGTGGGAACCGAAGGATCACACCCATGTTAGACTCCATGTAGATCACTCGGAACCCTGACCACGGCAAGGATCCCGTGGGTCAGGAGCATCTCTCTCTACTAATCACCCTGGCGCCCGACCCCCCTCCGGGGATGGGCACCGAGACCGACCATACTACGGCCCGCGCAGTCCTGAAGAGCTTCGAGGCCGTTACTCATGCGATGGGAAGCTACACGGTGGTGGGGGCAGAGCCACCGCCCGGCCCCTTGGTGCCCCAGAACATGAGACGGAATCTCCACCCTCAGTTCGAGGAGGAGGGGGAACACCAAGGAGGTGGCGGCCCAGCAGAAGCTCCTGGAAGAGGAAATGGAGGTCGCGCGGCTGTGGAGGCACCGGGAGGAGGCGGCCGTCGCGTAAAGGCATTTGGACGAAGTGGCCGAGACTGCCCGGAGGGCCCACCGGGATGAAGAAACCACCCGTCACCAGCTTCGCTTCATTATCGCGGAGCGTGAAAGGCTAAGGAGGGAAAAAGAAAGCAACCGGGAAATCCTGGAGGTGACGGCGACGGGCCGACTGCTCGGAGACGGGCGGGGCCGGTTGTTGGCCAGGTCCCCACCGGGAGGAGGCAGCCCGCATCGCCTACACCACCACTCCGATCGCCTTCACGAGGAAGCCGTTTGTCGACAACTACGCTTCCTTACCGTCGAGCGCGAAAGGCTTCTGCGGGAGAATCAGGAGCGAATGGAGGCCCAAGGGGAGCCGACCGGGAGGCGATGGTACTGGGAGAACCGTAGCCCGCAAGCCGTCGAATCCTCGACCTGTGGAAGGAGCCCCGCCAGGCGACCGTCAGGCTACTCCCCGGGGCCGGAGGACCGTCAGCGGCCGAGGCGCAACCGAAGCCAGACCCCCGAGTGGCGGAGAGGGGATGCGCCCGATCGCCCTACCTATCCGGAGGAGGCCACGCCGCTTGCACGGTGGATCACGTCCGCCCCAAGGCCCATAAGGTTCAAACCCCCCCACTTGGCCACATACAACGGAAGAGGCGACCCCCTCACGCACGTGCAGCAATACCGGGGGCAATGGAGGCGCAGGATGTTGATGATGCGTTTCTATGCCGGCATTTCTCCCAAAGCCTGAGGGACACCACGTTGGACTGGTACTTTGGCCTACCTGCGAGATCCATTGGGAGCTTTGGCGAGCTATCCCACAAGTTCTGCCAAGAGTTTCAGGCCGGACGGACGAAGAAGAAGCCCTTAGACTATCTCAGCACGATAGTCCAAGGAGAAGGGGAGACAACGGGCAGATACTTACGCCGCTTTCAGGATGAGAGACGGGCAGTGGTGACCTGCGGCGACGAGGTACTTATGCTGGCCTTCAAGACGGGGTTGCGGACTCGGAACCTCCACAAATCCCTGCTCCGAGATCCGCCTACCGACTATGAGGCGTTGGTTGCTATGGCGGAGAGGCATGCGTTGGCCAAAGAGACTCTCGGCACCAAGGCCCTATTTCCCCCAGCGAAGCCACTCCAAGGCGAGCCCCAGTCACACCCTCGGCTGAGGCAAGAAGAGGGGCACCGAGGTCGCGACCAGCTGGCCCAACCAAGGCGCGAACCGGCGGGGCGACGCCCGCAAGATCGCCCTGGCCCGGCGCGTGAGTTCGCCCCGGCCCAAGGGCCCACCCGAGTCGTCCCGAGACAAGAAGGCCCCCTACGGGCGCACTACACGCAACTCAATGCCCCCCCTAATCGAGGTGATGGCCGCGGCGACGAGAGCTGGACTGCTGCCGGAGCCGCCTCGAGAAATGAAGTCGGATCCGGCCAGGAGGGATTTCAGAAAATATTGCCGATACCACCGGGACCATGGCCATGACACCGACGACTGCTTCACCCTCAAAAGGGAAATTGAGCGGCTAATCCAGGCGGGCCACCTAGGGGGCTTCGTCGGGAATAGGAGACCAGACCGAGAGGAGGGGAACCACCGAAGGGCACGGAGGGCAGACCCTCCAACAAACGGTGAGCGGGAAGAGCCTCACCCCTCGAAACCAGTCATGCGCATAAACACGATATGTGGCGGGCCATCCTCCAGAGGAGCATCGTCGTCAGGCAAAAAGGCGTACGCGAGACAAGTGATGACGGCGGGTCTTGGAGGGGATCCGAGAGGGAGAAGGATAACCTACCCTCCCATTACTTTCAGCGACGAGGATCTGGAGGGAGTCGAGCTACCCCACGACGACGCTATCGTCATCGAGGCCCAAATAGGGACGGCCATCATCAGCCGCCTCCTGATCGACACAGGGAGCTCCTGCGACATCCTGTTCATGTCCACAATCGAAAAGATGGGGTTAAGGCCGACGGACCTGAGACCCTGTACCGGACCCCTCGTCGGCTTCACCGGTCACTCGACCCCTATTGTAGGAGTGATCACCTTGCCAATAACCCTCGGAGAAGAGCTGCTGTCGTCACTCGGATGACTCTGTTCGTTGTGGTCGACATTGTATCGGTGTACAACGGGATCATAGGAAGACCTTACATGGCGGCCATCGGAGCGCTCCCAGCCTTCTCCACCAGATGGTCAAGTTCCAAACCCCCTGAGGAGTTGGGTTCGTACGGGGAAGCCAGAAGCCGTCTAGGAGCTGCTACGTGGGATCGACCAAGCACAAGGTTCCAGAGCTGAACCTGAGGATCGACCTAACAGGGCGGAGGGATGACTCCTACCATCAAAAGTTAGCTCCAGCTGATGGCACCGCGGAATGGAACAGGACCTGCCGCGCCCACCAAAGCCCCCCTGATGAGGACGGGCAAATCACTCAGAAGAACGCGGAACGCCAGTCGTAATATAGCCGGAAACTGTAAGTCATGAATGAAATATCTTGTCCCCTTTTGCATCTTCGAATTTTCCCTTTTCTACATGAAAATTTCAGTTCAAAACGAGCAAGACTCCGGGGCAGGACCAATCCTTGCCACCCAAACCGGAGAGGGGCACGGGCCGAGCTACGCGCTCGCTTCCCCCCACCAAAGAAGACCTCCGGGGGCAAGCTTACGGAGCTTCGCCACCCAAACCGGAGCGCCATATGCGGGGTAGGCGACGGCCCAATACCCGTCCGACTATAGAGGCTGCGGGGAGGCCACGGCCCAATACCCGCCCTCTCAAAGACTCCGGGGCAGGACCAATCCTCGCCACCCAAATCGGAGAGGGGCATGGGCCGAGCTACGCGCTCGCTCCCCCCGAAAGAAGACCTACGGGGGCAAGCTTACGGAACTTAGCCACCCAAACCGGAGTGCCATTTGCGGGGTAGGCGACGACCCAATACCCGTCCGACTATATAGGCTGAGGGGAGGCGACGGCCCAATACCCGTCCTCTCAAAGACTCCGGGGCAGGACCAATCCTCGCCACCCAAACCGGAGAGGGGCATGTGCTGAGCTACGTGCTCGCTCCCCCCACCAAAGAAGACCTCTAGGGCAAGCTTACAAAGCTTAGCCACCCAAACCGGAGCGCCATATGCGGGGTAGGCGATGACCCAATACCCGTCCGACTATAGAGGCTGCGGGGAGGCGACGGCCCAATACCCGCCCTCTCAAAGACTCCGAGGCAGGACCAATCCTCGCCACCCAAACCGGAGAGGGGCATGGGCCGAGCTACGCGCTTGCTCCCCCCACTAAAGAAGACCTCTGGGGTAAGCTTACGGAGCTTAGCCACCCAAACCGGAGCGCCATATGCGGGGTAGGCGACGCCCCAATACCCGTCCGACTATAGAGGCTGCGGGGAGGCGACGGCCCAATACCCGCTCTCTCAAAGACTCCGGGGAAGGACCAATCCTCGCCACCCAAACCGGAGAGGGGCATGGGCCGAGCTACGCACTCGCTCCCCCCACCAAAGAAGACCTCCGGGGCAAGCTTACAGAGCTTAGCCACCCAAACCGGAGCGCCATATGCGGGGTAGGCGACGGCCCAATACCCATCCGACTATAGAGGCTACGGGGAGGCGACGGCCCAATACCCGCCCTCTCAAAGACTCCAGGGCAGGACCAATCCTTGCCACCTAAACCGGAGAGGGGCATGGCCCGAGCTACGTGCTCGCTCCCTCCCACCAAAGAAGACCTCCAGGGCAAGCTTACGGAGCTTAGCCACCCAAACCGGAGCGCCATATGCGGGGTAGGCGACGGCCCAATACCCGTCCGACTATAGAGGCTGCGGGGAGGCGACGGCCCAATACCCGCCCTCTCAAAGACTCCGGGGCAGGACCAATCCTCGCTACCCAAACCGGAGAGGGGCATGGGCCGAGCTACGCACTCGCTCCCCCCACCAAAGAAGACTGCCGGGGCAAGCTTACGGAGCTTAGCCACCCAAATCGGAGTGCCATATGTGGGGTAGGCGACGGCCCAATACCAGTCCGACTATAGAGGCTGCGGGGAGGCGACGGCCCAATACCCGCCCTCTCAAAGACTCCGGGGCAGGACCAATCCTCGCTACCCAAACCGGAGAGGGGCATGGGCCGAGCTACGCGCTCGCTCCCCCCACCAAAGAAGACTGCCGGGGCAAGCTTACGGAGCTTAGCCACCCAAACCGGAGCGCCATATGCGGGGTAGGCAACGGTCCAATACCCGTCCGACTATAGAGGCTACGGGGAGGCGACGGCCCAATACCCGCCCTCTCAAAGACTCCGGGGCAGGACCAATCCTCGCCACCCAAACTGGAGAGGGGCATGGGCCGAGCTACGCGCTCGCTCCCCCCACCAAAGAAGACCTCCGGGGCAAGCTTACGGAGCATAGCCACCCAAACCGGAGCGCCATATGCGGGGTAGGCGACGGTCCAATACCCGTCCGACTATAGAGGCTGCGGGGAGGCGACGGCCCAATACCCGCCCTCTCAAAGACTCCGGGGCAGGACCAATCCTCGCCATCCAAACCTGAGAGGGGCATGGGCCGAGCTACGCGCTCGCTCCCCCCACCAAAGAAGACCTCCGGGGCAAGCTTACGGAGCGTAGCCACCCAAACCGGAGCGCCATATGCGGGGTAGGCGACGGCCCAATACCCGTCCGACTATAGAGGCTGCGGGGAGGCGACGGCCCAATACCCGCCCTCTCAAAGACTCCGGGGCAGGACCAATCCTCGCCACCCAAACCGGAGAGGGGCATGGGCCGAGCTACGCGCTCGCTCCCCCCACCAAAGAAGACCTCCGGGGCAAGCTTACGGAGCTTAGCCACCCAAACCGGAGCGCCATATGCGGGGTAGGCGACGGCCCAATACCCGTCCGACTATAGAGGCTGCGGGGAGGCGACGGCCCAATACCCGTCCGGCTATAGAGGCTGCGGGGAGGCGACGGCCCAATACCCGCCCTCTCAAATACTCCGGGGCAGGACCAATCCTCGCCACCCAAACCGGAGAGGGGCACGGGCCGAGCAACGCGCTCGCTCCCCCCCCCAAAGAAGACCTCCGGGGCAATCTTACGGAGCTTAGCCACCCAAACCGGAGCGCCATATGCGGGGTAGGCGACGGCCCAATACCCGCCCTCCCCAAAGAGGGCCTGCGACCCCTCTTCTCAAACATCGGGAAACAAATCAGGGCTCGCGGATCGAGGCAACCCCCACGCGGGGCCATCACTGAGGAGTAATGCTTGATACCTATAAAGCCGACAACCGAAATGACTCGTCAAACCAAAAGGACGCTCGGGACAAGCGCCACTGATAAACGGCACGCCCGCCGGAAAAACAGGAGCTGATGAGTCACGTCAGGCGTCACCCATCGGGAACGGTCCCCAAGGAACACAACTCCAAGATGGCCCCAGCTCATCACGTTAAGGAAAGGGAGGAGGCGAAAAATACACCATTATAAATACCCCCCCCCCCCCCCCCTCTCAGCCTCTTCAAAGTGGAGGGGGCGAAAGAGAGGATTTGAGGAAAGGCCAATCCTTTCGCCACACTCTCCCCCTAGAAGATGCGGAAAATGCTAGGAACGCCAACTGCTCTAGTAAACGATCCCTCAACAGGATATTCCTCTTACATAAGGGGCACCCTGCCTGCTGCTCCCCGCCTTCCCTTAGACAACTTAAGGCACTGAAACTGGAGCTCCAATGGCATACCGTGCCCCTCCACGGACGCCCCGAGGACGCAGGCGCGGCTGGCAGACAACCCGATGGACGGGACAAACCTGCCAAATCACCCCATCGGGCACCCCAGCACCCGCCAAAGTCGCCCCAACCCCAGGGGACTCGCCCCCGAGCGCCGGAGCACTCCAATAGGCTATTCCACTTACACCTGTAGCGCCCCGCCTTCCACTCCTCGACTTCTCCTAGACCACGTACGCCAGGAAGACACACGGATCGGCGGCGGACCACGTCCTCCCGCGCCCGTCACACGGCGACTCCTGTCGATAGGAGTGACAAGGCCCCGCGGGATAGAGCAACTACCAAGGACTCCCTCTCCCCCCAATTCTGGGAACGAGGGCCAAAGCACCGCCCCCCGGCATCGACACAACCATCCACCCCTACCCCGAGCGGGAACCCTCTGAAGTAACTCTGCACCCCTTCAGGGGCACGACGCCGGGGAGGGACACATCAAATACTACGAGGACCTCAACCTAACTAGAACGACTCAACGTTTCGCCTACAGGCCTGTCCTGTTTATTAAAATATTGATAAAAGCTGATGGAAAGACTATTCCCGGTTGACCACTAGCTATAACTCAGGCGCACTCAGGCACGGGAGCAACCCCCGAAAAAAGAGACTAACCAGCTGTAAATTTTCTCGGGCGCACTACCCTAAATAAAGGGAATTAACACAACTCCCCCAACGCTGGGCTAGAGACAGCCGCACCAAAGCGTAACTCTGAAAGGGAACTTCCACACACACAAAGATGGAAGATTCCAGAAAAGTGCGGGTATCAACCCCACATAACTTTACTTTTTTTCTTTCTTTCTTTCTTTCTTAAACGCCTATACATAACTACTTGGTTACATTTCCTGCGCCGATGGCACATCCGCCAGTCATGACGTCCACCCCGTCCCCTTCGGGGGAATCTCCCCCCGCCCCACCGGTCTCTGCCTCGTCGCCCTCCCCTCCCTCGCCGGTCTCCCCCTCGCCGTCCCCCTCCTCGTCGCTGCAAGCTGCGAGTCCGTCGAGGTCGAGCTCAACTGGCGGGGATAGACCCGCCACCCTCTCCTTTATCCGAACCAAGAAGGCTTCCCACCCCTCCGCCCGGCCTTTCTCAATGCCCCGAGACATCGCATCTGCGTGGGCAGGGATGACGGTCTTGTCCTGGTACGTGCGAAATTCCTCGACCCTGCGAGGCAACTCCTCCTCGGCGGCCTTGGCACGACCCGCTAGACCCTCTGCACGAACTTCCTCCTTCCCAAGGGCCTCCTCCAACTCCTTCGCTCTCTCTCTCTAGCCCCGGTCGCCTGCAGCTCGTGATCAGCCAGGACCGCCTTCAGGCGCTCTACCTCCGCCTCATATTGGCCGCCCCTCTCCCTCTCCTTCGCCAGGTCCTCGCCAGCACTCTTACGAAAGGCGGCAAACTCGGCCACCACTCTAGCTATGGCACCCTCGGCCTTATGTATGGCAGGCACGTGCCTCATCACTCCAAGCATCAAGTTGACGGCCTGTACAAAAAAAGGGAAGAGAAGAGAACCCATTTAGGATGTTCAATAAAATCCACTGGAAAACGTCATCCGCCTTACAAAACCTACCTGGATGCCGTGCAACACCGTGGTCCCACACAGACCCTCAGGCTCCACCGATCCTAGCGCCACCCTATCGCGGGGCAAGAAAATGTTCTCCGCCAGCCTCGCCGCCACGCCTCCGTCCTCGAACACGGACTCATCACCCCTCAACTTGAGCGGCGCCCGATGAAGAGCCTCGTCGGAATAACCCTCGACATCGCTCCTCTTGGCCTTGAAATGGACCAATGAGGCCTCACATGTAGGATCCTGTCAAAACAGCGTTAGGATCGATAAATGAAGTTGAGACTTACGCTTGCGTATGCGGCACGGTAGTCTTGGAACTTCGCCTTCGGATTCTCCATGACGGATCGAGTCTTCTCACGAACGGAGTAAGGCTACTAAATCCACAATCTAAATCTCTACTTTTAGATTAAGAACTTGGATAAAGAGAGAGGAAGGATTTCGGCAGAGCTTCGCTAGAATGAAATGCAAGGCAAGAATACCATGCAAAAGTGTAAGGAAATGGCTAAGCCTTGGGTCTTATTTATAGCCCCCAAGGTAGTTATTTTAGGAGTAATTGTTCCTTTGGAACAATTTAACTAAAGTGTACCATCATACATGGTACATTATAAGCTTAAGTTGTACCATATGCATGGTACAACATAAGCTTAAGATATTCCCCCTTTATTAGCCATATATCGCATGCACTTATGCACATATAATGCGACTTTCCCACTAATCTAGAGATCCTCTCCGCAAGGGAACAGATTTCCTTTGCACACGACTTCGTGTACGCAACGTTCGAGGTCCGTATTCCCTCGTACATCCCCTACAAGGGTGTACAAACGTCATCCATATCCAACATCTCCCACTCACACTTGAGGGGATTGTAAGAGATCGTCTTTCTCTTAGTTCTTTCATCTATCATACCGAGAAATAGACCGTGTGACTGTCATGTGCGTAGAGTCTGTTGTTGTGCACTTGTTAGAGATACACAACGACCTCGAAGGTGCACAGTTGAGTAGTTCAACGCATGCTTTACCCTAGATTATTTCTTCACATTTCTTATACTTTATATTCAACAATTGAATCCCATCTGGATCACAATTGGCTGGCCAGCTTTGAATCATTAAAGTTCAAATGTGAATATGAAATCAATCTTCCTCTTCTTGGTAACCTTCTGATCTTGACTTGATTCGCTTTTCTAACGTGCCCCGCCGAGCCGAATTATCATAGCCCATTAGCAACACGCTAAGATAACGATCATCTCGTCAAATCTAAAGGAACCAATTGGAGTCCTTGAGGGTAAGAGTTAAGACCCATATGGCCTTTGAGTCTCACATAATAGCAAACACTATTGCTATTAACTCAGTGGTCGAAATGCATACGTGGTATGAACACGTATTACAACATCACTCCTTTCCCAGGGAGAGTATGTCTTAATGATGTTGTACGGATGAAAGATCAGACACCACAGCGCCTATCTTTTGAGTCCCCTTACTACCCATGAAATATTCCCGGACTCTCATCCTGCATAAGACAGATAGGATCTCAAAATCCTTTTAGATCTTTTGAAAGCATCCATATGATGCAGATCTTTCATTCGACCATTTTGTTTAAGTCATGACTCTAAATCATCCGTCTGATGATTTTGACTTTAAACATGTCTCATCTCTATTCTATCCGTCTGATAGAATAAGGCGGTTGCTCATGTGAGAGAGTCAACCTCAATCTGTCCGACATACTAAAAGGTATAGCTGAGATTTCAAAAATGTACACAAACATTTCTCAAGAATTTCATATGCAATGTTTGAAAAAGAACTTATTCTTTTATTAAATTTGATCTTTCTCAGACATGGGAATATATATTGGTACAACTCAGCTCTTACGCAATCCTTGGGATGATAAGTGTTTATAAAACACATTTCTGGGGATCTCTTTCGTAAGCGGATCCTCCATCATCTCATGCGTAGATATGTACCTTATGTCTACCTTCTTGGTTTTATCATAGTCTTTTGCAAATTCGTATCGTATATCAATGTGTTTGATCTTACAAGACATATTATCCTCTTAACCGCTTTCCAGTGTACTTGCCCTGGATTGGATTGGTAATGGCTTACCATTTCCAATGGCAAAACAGATGTCCGGTCTCGTACACACCATAGCGTATATAAGACTATCAACTGCACTGGAATATGGAACTTTTTCCATAATTTCCTTTTTCTTTTGGTTCTTTGGACACGATTCCAGATATAAATTATCGCATATGCTTATATGAATATCAATGGACTTGCAGTCCTGCATATCAAAGCATTCTAGAACCTTCTTTATATAAGTCTCCTGAGAGAGAAAGAAGTTTCTTCGAACGATTCCTTGAAATCTTAACTCCAAGGATATATGCGGCTTTTCCTATGCCTTTCAACTCAAATACTGATGAAGGCCAAGCCTTGATACTCATCACAAAGCCCTTGTCATTTTCGGCTATTAAAATGTCATCTACATATAGAGACATGATAATATACTTGCTTTTAATCCTCTTGATATATACTCAGTTATCTTCATCAAGCATGGTAAAACCATTTGATAACTTTATGAAATCGTATATACCATTGCCTCGAGGATTGTTTAAGACCATATATGGACTTATGAAGTTTTACAAACCTTATGTTTGTTTCCTTCTTTTACAAACCCTGTTGGTTGTTCCATATAGATCTCCTCGTCCAATTCTCCATTGTGAAAGGCAGTTTTTACTTCCATTTTGATGTAATTCGAGGTCTAAGCAAGCTACCATTGCCAGAATCAGGCGAATCGAGGTAAAACGAACAACAGGTGAGAAGGTCTCTTCGTAGTCTATCCCTTCCTGTTGCGTAAAACCTTTCGCGACAAGGCGAGCTTTATATCTATCAATAGAGCTATCAGCCTTATGCTTGATCTTGAGAACCCATTTGTTCCCAATAGCTCTACATCCTCTGGGTAAGTCAACTAAGTCCCAGACTCGGTTAACTTTCATGGATTCTAACTCCTCTTGCATCGCTTCCATCCATTTGTCTTTAGCAGGGCAGATACGGTCTGTTTGAAAGTAGCAGGCTCGTCATCTTCTTGTAGTAAAGTCATAAAGGTTTGCGGAAATTCATCCTCAAATCTTAGAGGAGCCAACCTTGTACGACTACTACGTCGTATTTGAGATTCTTCAAGTCCTTGTTGACTCGAATTTAGATCAATTCTAATATCACTCCCAATTGGAATGTCGTTAGAATTGCTCCCACTTGGATCATTATTCCCGTATGGAATAGGATAATCGTCATTCGTATAATCCATTGGTGAAGATTGAAACGTATTTTCTTTTTCACCAAGAATTTTCCCACTCGAATGAGGTAATCCTTCTTGATCATAAATCTCAAATTGAGATAAGTCCTGACTTATCTCGCCCTGTCTTGGAAACTCGTTTTCCAAGAAAGTGACATCCCTCGACTCAAACTCAATTAGCCCACCATTGTCTTCCTGACTAACAAAAACATAACCTTAGGAGTTTTCTGCGTATCGTATAAAGATACATTTCATTCCCCTTGGCCCAAGTTTGCCATACTTATGGGAGGAAATATGTGCGTAGGATGCACAACCCCAAGGTTTCAAAATGTTTAAGTCAGGAGACCTTTGGTTCCACAACTCATAAGGAGTGGAGCTAACTGATTTCGAGGGTACGCGGTTTAAAATGAAAGCGACCGTCAATAATGCATCACCCCAAAAGGTGATTGGCAAGTTAGCTTGCGCCATCATTGAACGGACCATTTCCATTAAAGTCCTATTTCTCCTTTATGCAACACCGTTTTGTTGAGGAGTATAAGGCATAGTTACCTGATTTACTATGCCTTTTTCATCACAAAGTTCCTTAAAACTTGTTGATTGATATTCACCGCCCCTATCGGTTCGCAAGACCTTAATCTTGCGATCTAATTGATTCTCCATTAAACTTATATATTTTTTAAAACAAGCCAATGCTTCACTTTTGTGGGATATCAAATAGATATGTCCGAATCGGGTGAAATCATCAATAAAAGTGATGAAATAGGACTTCCCGCGTCTTGTCTTGACATTCATCGGACCACATATGTCCGAATGGATAAGCTGTAATGGAACCTCGGCCCTTGTGCCGGTTCCAAACGGCTTGCGACAAGATTTCCTCACAAGGCGATGTTCGCAGGTCGACATTTCGACCTTTGAAACATTGGATAGAAGGCCACGTTTGGCAAGTCTATCCATACACGTTGGTCCAATATGACCAAGCCTTGCGTGCCAACAAATTATATTAGACTCATTAATCAAAGAATTTGTCACAAGGAAATTTTCATTACATGAGGAATCATACATTGTACTCATTACAATAAATCCTTTGAAAACATACCCTGTGCCAATTAAGGAATTATTACAAAATAGGTCCATATTACAATCATGAAGGAACCAACTATAACCAAGACCCATTAAATTGACCACAGTTTTAATATTCCTTTGAATATATGGAATGAAGAGAACATCATGAAGTAGGAGAGTGCGGTCGTTGTCCAAGACTAGCTTGCGAGTCCCAACGCCTTTCACTTCAACACGTGTGTTGTTTCCTACATTGATCCACTTCATTCCTTGGGGTATCCGGTGATACTCCACGAAGGACCGTCTGTCCCTTGCTATGTGGTCCGTGGCACCTCGTCACCTCCACTCGTACACGAACGAGCATAGTGACCGAGCTTGTTGCACTTGAAGCACTTGATCCTCTTCAAGTCTTTCTTCTTGTGCCCTTTCTTGTGCCCACCCTTATGTTTGGGTTTCTTGGTAGACTCAGGTTGCTTATTACGTTCATTAGTGAACTTTGAACGATCTTTCCGTTTCTTTCCCCCGTGTGAGGAACTAGCAACCATGTGCACTTTTGCACTTGGCTTGGCAGCCGCAAGCCGCTCCTCCTCTAATTCGAGGTGCTTAGAAACATCGCTGAAAGTCTTGATGCTCTCATTGTGAGTGAGATGCATCTTCATTTGGTCCCACCCATTTGGTAGGGAACGTATGACTGCTTGGATTTGTTGCTCATCAGTGAGCACATGACCTGCGTCCTTTAACTCCGAGATAAGATTCGCCATATGTCGCAGATGTTTCCCCATGGAATGATCTGGACGTTTCTTATATGAATCGAACCTTATAGTTAAGGCGCGAAGTTTGGACACCGATGTGCCACCGAACTTCTCTTCTAGCTTGGACCATATGTCCATGGCTAAGTCATGCTCTCGGAAGATGCGCATTATGTCATCGGTCATACTGCTCAATAACGTAATGCGGGCTATCTTATTCTTTCGAGACCAAGCATCAAAAGCTTCCTTGTCTCGTCTGTGTTGGGCCGTAGTGCCCAACTTGGGTTCAATCATTACGTTCTTTAGAGTTTCAAGCACTTCTTGCTCCTCTAAAACGTATTGTATCTTGATGGACCAAAGTTTGTAATTATCGCCGTTGAGTTTTTCACCTCTGTTTAACTCAGCGACGATATTCTTTGAAGCGGAAGACATTTTACTTTTAAAAGGCTGCAAAAGACACAAAACCGAAGGTTTGATCAAAACATTGCATAAAAATTCTTAAAATATAACTCCCACTTGAAATGATAATAGAATATCCCATTTGGATAGTTCTAAAAATTCAAAATCCCACTTGGAATTATATTATATTTGATAAGTTACTTTCGAAAAATATTGAAGATGTTGTTCCAGAATCGAAAAGGTCTCTATGATTCCAATCACCATCTAGAACAACCTTCAATATTCCCCCATCACTTATCAAACAATAGTACTCTTATAGTACTAGCAGCGGAAAAAACGAGTTTGAAAACGTATTTTTCAGATATAATTCCCACTTGAAATGATAATAGAATATCCCATATGGATAGTTCTAAAATCAACTCCCACTTGGAATGATATTCATAATTTGATAAGTTACTTTCGAAAAATATTGAAGATGTTACTCTAGAATCGGAAAAGTCACTACGTTTCCAATCACCATCTAGAGCAACTTTCAATATTTCCCCATCACTTTATCAAATAATCGTACTCTTATAGTACTTCGCAGCGGAAAAGCATTTTTGAAAACGTATTTTTAAAAAATATATTTCAACATAGTACCCTTATGATACTAGTGAAATATTCGGCAATCTCTGGCCATTGCCGGGTTTAAGCCGTTGCCGTGTCAAGGTCGGATCCCCCCCTTTAGGAGATTTTTCTGCAAGCCATCGTCGCCGGCTCCCGTATGGATCCAGGCGTTTCCCCCCATATGAGAGAATTTTGGCGCAGACGACTGTCGTTTGGCCCAGTATGGGCTAGTCGGCACGTTCGTGTTCGACCAAGGCCTTTTGCCGAATTGGTCGACCAAAACACCCGAATTGGTCGACCAATACTAATGGTCTGAAACTTCTCCCGGCCAGTGCCGGCCAGGCCGGCCCTCGGCCAGGCCCTTGCCGCTGCCAGGGCCGGCCATTGGCCAGGCCCTGGCCGAGGCCAAGGCTGGCCAGGCCCTGGCCTCTGCCAGGGCCGGGGCCGGCCAGGCCCTGGCCGAGGGCCATGGCCCCTGCCCTGGCCTCGGCCAGGGCGGCCAGGCCCTGGCCCTGGCCTGGCTGCGGCCAGGGCCTTCTGGCCCTGGCCTGGCCGCGGCCAGGGCTCCCTGGCCCTGGCCCTGGCCGGCCAGGGCCGGCCGGCCATAGCCTGGCCATGGCTTATTGGCCTTGACCGGCCATGGCCCTTTGGCCATGGCCGGTCTCCCCCCTTCATGGGGTGGCCGCATGCACTCTTCCCCCTTGATGGGGTGGTCGCGGTGGTTTTCATCGTTATTGGCCGTAGCCAACCCCCTCCGCATGGGGAGGGGGAATGCATTGCCTCCATTGCCCATATGGCCGTAGATTTCATGCCCCAAAAGTCATCTTCCCTGATGGGAATAACCACCATCTTCTTCTTCGGTGAAGCACCCGTTCGTCGATGAAGCACCCGTTCGTCGAGAAAGTAGTTATCCTCTAATGGCCGTGTGCCAAAAATGAAAAATAACACACTTTAAAGTTCGTAAACTACACGCTCCACATGAAGAGAGTTCACATTCCCTATGAATGGAGACTCGGCATCCATGAAGAGTGCGAGCTTGACGACGTGAATGGTCGGTTCTTCCCGTCACAGAGAGTTCCTGCCATATCCGTAATGACAGAAGACCCTAACGTGAAAAGAACAACCGCTGCGTTCTCTCCGTCACGAAGCGTTCCTACCATATCCGTAATGGTAGGATACCCATTCGTGAAAAAGACAACGCCTCATTCATCGGTTCGACGGGGCGACGGTTTGACCGGGGTGAACCCGTATGGCTCTGATACCAATGTAGGATCCTGTCAAAACAAGGTTAGGATCGATAAATGAAGTTGAGACTTACGCTTGCGTATGCGGCACGGTAGTCTCGGAACTTCGCCTTCGGATTCGCCACGATGGATCGAGTCTTCTCACGAACGGAGTAAGGCTACTAAATCCACAATCTAAATCTCTACTTTTAGATTAAGAACTTGGATAAAGACAGAGGAAGGATTTCGGCAGAGCTTCGCTAGAATGAAATGCAAGGCAAGAATACCATACAAAAGTGTAAGGAAATGGCTAAGCCTTGGGTCTTATTTATAGCCCCCAAGGTAGTTATTTTAGGAGTAATTGTTCCTTTGGAACAATTTAACTAAAGTGTACCATCATACATGGTACATTATAAGCTTAAGTTGTACCATATGCATGGTACAACATAAGCTTAAGATATTCCCCCTTTATTAGCCATATGTCGCATGCACTTATGCACATATAATGCGACTTTCCCACTAATCTAGAGATCCTCTCCACAAGGGAACAGATTCCCTTTGCACACGACTTTGTGTACGCGACGTTCGAGGTCCGTATTCCCTCATACATCCCCTACAAGGGTATACAAACGTCATCCATATCAAACATCACAGCGGGGATCGGCGGCCCTCTCGAGACCGAACAACGGACAACCATATGGCCAACTGTCCCAACCGGCAGACCCGGCCGGGCCGCCTGACGCCTCGGCCCTCCCCGACTGACCGGTAGCAGCCGCCCCCTCCACTCCAGCAGGTGCCAGGGGGCTATACGACTGCGTCCCGGGGGCATCCACCCCTCCCCCAGTCGACCCTTCGTCCCCGCCCTCCAGGTCGATGACGGGGGTTGTTATCCCCTCCCCGGTTCCACCCTCCTGCTGACCGGCTTCCTCCCACCCCGATGCATCAGGAACAGACGACCTCGTCGGCAGCTTCCTCCTCTTCGTGGACGCCGGCACCCCAGTCGAACTCCCCACCCCTCCCTCCTCTCGCAACCTCTTGGGGCCAATTCTCTTCGACGTCCGCCCCGCCTGCTCCGATGCGCGTTGCATCATTTCCTCAAGGGACAAACTCATCGTGCGACCTGCCAAAGAAAGAAAGTTCAGGGTAAGCACTTCAGATGCACTAATACCAAAATCTGTTGTACCTTCAGGCCAGATGTTCGCCGCTATCATCTTAGCCCGAGCGAGCATCCGGTAATCTCGGCCCTCCACTGGTATTGCCATTAGAAGCTGGGCCACCATTTTCTCCTCATCCCCCAATTCAACCCCCCTCCTTCACCTCGGGATTCAGCCCCGCCCAATCAGATCTCATCAACACATCCTCCGACATGCCCACAAACACATACTGCTGGCGCCACAACTTAATCTTCCTGGGTAACCCCCTAATGAGCCGATGGCTCTTCTTCGCGGAGAGATAGTAGCAGGACCCCAACCTCTTCACCGAGAAGAAATAGCGAAATAAGGACAGCGATGGGCGAACCTGGTTGCTCACGCACAGCACTAGGAATCCCACAACGGTACTAATGGCATTGGGCATCAGGCGATACAAGGGCAGCTCCAGGAAGTTCAACACATCTGGCAAGAACGGATGGGGGGGAAGCGCAACCCTTGCTCGAACGAGGAAACATACACTCCCACCTCACGGTCGCCCACGAAACACACCCTCTCTTGCGGCTCCGGTTCACGAACAGAATACGGTGGCCTGACATACATCTCGAAGATCTCTGTGATGGATTTCTTCAGCACCAACTTCACGCCAGCAATCTCGAGAGGCACCTCTCCAGTCTCCGCGACGGAGCTCCCTTCCCCAACCACCCTCGACCCCTGACCACAAAATGAAGACGTCGAGGAAGACATCTATAAAACGGACCTCTTACCTAATGGGCTCCGACAACTCGGATGGCTTCGCTACGTCGTCGACCGCTCCCACGAGGATGACTCTGGCAAGGATAATGAAGTCTCCGACAAGCTCCAGCCGCTTGCAAAACCTTCACCCAACAATCAGCTTTGCATCGCTCCCCTCCCTAAAATCTCTTTTACGCGACTGCGCAAAGCATCATAACCGTCTACCTCGCGACACGTGTCATCAATCCGTTCCCTATCCAGTGTCGATCCACGTGTTCTGAGGCCTCGTGTACTGGCAACCGTCACTTCTGCCATGCGTTCGCTTTGAAGTGGTCAGATCGCTTCGATTCCCGCCCGCCGTCGATTCGCCAGGTTGACGTCTATTCACGCGATCGCCAGCAGGCCCCTTCAATTCCCGCCCAAATCCTGGCGAAGTGATTACCCCCATTCGAAATTACTCCACCCTTTGCCTCTTCTTTCTAAGCACCGCCTGTCTGAAGGCTGAGTCCGACCTCCGTCGAGGCGGTCGAAACGAGAAGGCGCCGCTCATCCCAAGGCTGCGTCCGACCTCCTTCGGGGCGGCCTAACCAGTAGTCCACCGCTCAATCAGTTCTGGATCTCGGTTGCAATGCTTAGCAAACGTTCGTATGGAACAAGCTACCTCGGCCCGCCTCTGGTCCACCGAGAATCACTCTGGATTTCTGATCAAACCCCTTCTAACCGCGGTATATCTCAACTTCCCTCTACCGACGACCGGAATATCCTCGGCAGAGCGAAGTTGGGGGCAGTTACGTCCCTCATAAAACTGCCGGTCTACGGACACAACTAGGAAGAATACAGTTTCGATACAAGGCCAATACAATGCATTTGCCCAAATAGCAATGTTATACATTAAACCTTCCACACACTACAACAAAACATTGGCTATAACCCTTACACAAGAAGGTACAGGCCTCCCAAAACCCACTTTCTTAGTGGCGCCACCTCTCATCCGACCGAGCCCTCACATCTCTCGCCACTTGCCGAATTCCCACATCCCTAGCCTCTTGCAACATCGGCACAACATGCTCGTCATGATAGCGGCGGATAGCAGCTTCGATCATTTTGCCTTCAGCTTTCCTCTTTTCCTCCAGCCGCCGTGCCGCGACACCCCTCTCCCTTTTCTCGGCCTCAATGGCCTCCTTTAGGCCTGCTATTTGCCGCTTCTGTACCCCGATCACCGCCTCCTTGCTAACCAATTCCGCTGTGTGCTTCGACCGGATGTCATCCCTCTCCCGCGTTACTTCTTGGAGTTGGCTCTCGACCTTTGCTTTTGACGAATCAAAGTACACGGCCCGCCCCTTCTCCACCTCATAGGCCTTCCTAACCCTCTCCAGCTCCGCTTTCGTGTCCCTCAGCTTCGCCTTAACCTCGCCGAGGTTCGCCCTCGCTACCTCAAGAGACGATCTGGTGACGGCCACAGGAGTACGGCCCCGCAGGGCTACCAGGTTCATAACCGCCTACAGAAGACCCGAATTAGCAGAGCACGAATAAAGAAAGCCCAAGGGCAAAGCAATAGAACCGGGTTACCTGCATGACGTGCCATATAGCAGAGCCACACAACCGTTCCGCCCCCACGCGAGTCAAAGATTCGCGATCGCGCGGTAACACGCAATACTCGGCGAGGCGCGCTGCCACTCCCGCGTCCTCGAATACAGACTCGTCGCAGCCTACTCGAAAAGGGAACTTATGGAGACGGTCATCTGGATACGCCTCGACCTCTTCTCGGGTCCTCTTGAAACGAATGAGGGCGCCCTCACAACTCGGGCTCGATGACCCCCCCATTTCCCATGAAGGGATCTCGTATGGCCACTTCTGAACCAAAGGAACTCTGCGAGGCTCGACCACCTCTGATACCCTCGACGGGACGGAAGGTCCGGCCTCCCGTGCGGATGAGCCCACATGAAGATCTTCACCGGGCCCATCGGCAGAGATACCAGGCTCAGCTGCCATCCACCCCGGATGCGCCCTCTCCCCACGGGGAACCCCGACTCCCCGTTCCCGGGATCCTGCCTCGCGTGCCACCCACTTGCCTTTCTCACGAGGATCAGTGTCCTCCGAGGCTGGGGCTCCGGCCGATCCCGACACCTCCTCCGGTCCCCGCATCGCGTCTCCGCCTACAAAAAAAGAAGATCAGGGCAAGCCTAGCCCAAGGTTTACCAAATATCAAAGATACCTAGGGGCCAAAAGTCCTGGGTGAGCCGACTGCTCAACGTCAGACTCGCCAACTGACGGTACGCCTCGGGCAGTTCCATCAGAATCTGAGCTTTCGCAATATCCTCCCCAGTCAGCTCCACCCTTTCATTTACTTGGGGATTCCATGCCCCCCAGTTCGACATCAATGCCACGTCGCTTGGCATCATCACGAAGGTGAACTCCCTCATCCACTCGCCGACGTCGTCGGGCACCCCGAGGACAAGTCCTTGTCCTCTCCTTACGCAAACACAATGATACATTCCCCTCTTCCGGACTACGAAGAAATACTGGAACATCGCTAGAGAGGGACTCAAGGAGCAGGTAAGGCACAAAACGATAAACCCCACTAATAAGCCCCAAGAACGGGGCGCTAGGGCAAATATCGGCAACTCCAGGAAGTTCAACAGATAAAGCAAATACGGATGGATCGGGAAACGGAGCCCCAACTCGAAAGACCGGACATAGACCCCGACCTCGTTATATCCAGGCGAACACACCGTTTCCTCTGACCCGGGGACCCGAACCTCATACGGTTGTCGCACGAACCGCACGCGAATCTCCCTGATGTTAATCCTATCCAATCTACATCGGAGGGATCCGATCGCCCTCGGGACAACGGAATGCCATGACCCTCTCTACCTAGGCCGCCGCACCCGCCGCTGCGACGTCCCCTCTCCCACCAACTCCTCCTCCCCCGCTTGGCTACCGCCTCCGACCTCGAAATGAGAAGCCATCGGTCGGAAAGGAAGGAAATTAATTATTATTACCTGGCTGATCCATCAAATCAGGAAGAATTTCGGAAGAAAATGACCAGCGACGGAAATAGCAAACTAGCCAGCAAGCGACAGACAGAAGTATCGAACGCCGGAGAAGAATCAAAGACGGATAAAAAACTCCCGCCAACCGCCTTCCAAACCCTTTTATTTGTAAGGTGGGCCACCGGGTCATCACGGCCGTCGGTCTTCCACCACGCGGCACCCATCAGGATGTCCTTGATGCCTCGACTGGCGTGGGGGTCACTGAAGGGTTTTCTGGAACCCTTAGGGCACAAAAACTCTAGTCCCGTCCTAAGTCGGACGGAACATATACAAAAATGCAGCGGAAAAATTTTATGTTAATCTAATTAACATGCAACCCTAAGGAACCAGACCCTATTAGCCAGGAACTCTGCCAACTTGGGGTGGATCTGACCACGCGCCGAAGAAAGTTTCACGCGAGTGAAACCTCCGCCTAGGTTTTGGATCTGAATCCGAACTCCTTTGCGGCTTTGCCAGAGCCCGCAGGAGCAAGGCAGAAATTTATAGGGAGAGGAGAAATATTAATTTAGCTTAGATCCGAGCGTGCTCCAACATTTACGAGAGCCGCTCAGATCTAGAGCTTGGGACGAGTTATGAGGAAGGGGGAGGGCCTCTATTTATAGAGGCGGCTGACTCTCCCCTTTTCTCCACAACCGAGGTGGGACTATTAATTTGGGATTAATTAAATCAAGTTAGTTTGCATTTCACAAAGGGCAAACTTCCTCGAATTTTAACTCCCTCACCGTTGAGCTTCAATGTTGGTACAACCTACCAAATCAAAGAGGGTTCAACGGTGAACACGTAGGAAAAAACGGCTCGTCAATCCGAGTCCGTTTGACCCTTCAAACAATTGTCCAAAGTTAGCCAAAAGTCATGCTTCTCTTAGAAACGTAGCCGTCAAGAAAATCCCAGGTTTCAAAAAAACCCTAACCAGAAAATTCGGGCTTGGTGCGCCTCCATATTCGCTGGTTTCAGCCCAACAGTTTGGGCTGACTTGTTTTGGCTATAACTTGTGCATTTGGACTCCGTTTTTGACGCGGTTTGAACCTGCGTTTAGAGCGGGACGATCCCGTCATCTAGGTAACCTTTTCAACGTTTTTATTTAATTAAATATATTCTTAAACAATTTAAGACACATTTAATCTCTTTTGCATCATATGCAAATTAGTCCCTATATAGGCTTAAATTTTCATTTGCATCAAATACTAATGATCCGAGTGCATATTCCTCTACATCTCCCACTTGCACTCAGGATCATTTACCCCGAATGCAGGAGATGATTGCAAACATCTTTTGCAATATTTTATCCCTTGCATCAAATGCAAATTATTCTCCCTAACTAATTTCTACCTATTACTAGACGAAGGTCACACTCTGTGTGAGACCCTACAGCCTGACCCTTACAACAGGTTGGGCTCGAAGCCCTATACGGCAGTGACCATGAGCAGTGGTTGCCGTCCCTGCTTCAGGATTCATCATTATGTGGTTGACTTATTGACATGAGTATTGTCGGGACCACCCTGACTGTTTCCGTGATGAATTCCGCAGTTATAGTCTCTTCGTCTTAACTATGTCGTGTAGATCAAGTCTAGGGTACGGTCAAACTGTCAACCCCAATAACTTGACTCCGGTTAGTTTCTGTCGATATTTAGTCAAATAATGTTGGACTTCTTCCAACATACTCTGGCCAGAGTTTTTACTAAAGACCGAACTAACCCTACGACACTAACTCCTATAGACCGGGAGAGACGAATCCTCTCTTGGTCATTACTCTCCTCGTACGCTTCAAGTGACACCCAATCAAAGACCTTTCAATAGGCCTTGCCTTGAAGCTAGGTCATTTGATCTAAGTGGAACCGTTCGCGCACAGGTTCGTCAAAATGCCCTCAAGTCAAAAGACCAACTAGCCTATCATCACTAAGAGTTACCATCGACAGATAGGTCAATATAACCATATGATAACTCTTGTGAATCGTTCAGTGAACTCATTCTCTAATGAGCACCTGTGTCTCGTCTACGACTTCGTCAAGTCAAGCGATCATGAGATCATCGCCACTGCTAAACGGTGAAGACTAAGACACAATGGTCTGTCCGATGTTTCGATATCCTTGTCTCGAAACATCTATGACCACGAACCCTTTTAGACTTATGCTACAAACGGTCAAACATTTCTCCATGATCGAGATACTCATCTCGATACCTGTTTGACCTCGCATAAAGTCTCAGGACTTTACCTAAGTTAATATCTAATGTTAACTACATTTTAACATAACTTAGATAAATTTTTACCAAACAGCTTACTGTTATTTCGAACAAGATGTTTGTGTTATTCACACACAGAGATAGATTGCCTCGAAGGCATCTTCTCTCAACATCTCCCACTTGCACTCAGACCCATTTATCTCGGTATCTAATACTGTTTTTACACATAAGTTTTCCTGATTTCATGTGGTAGAGCCTTCGTGAGTGGATCTGCTAAAACCGTCTACACTATAGACTTAAGGGGTTTCTATCTTCATGTTAGACCAACCATTTGAATCTCATTCAAATAATTCACTTGGTCTTTCGGAATCTATAATATTTTATTTCTTTGGATCTCATCCAGTTCATCGTACCTTACGATAATCATTTAAATTAGTTAATGGTCATTTCAAATGGCTCATATTTATTTCTGATAAAGTATCAAACTCTTTTGATCACTTTGTCAAAAATATATGTTCCATCCCTTTGATGTCTCGCATGTAATTTATACGCTCCCACTGACCTTGAAAACTATCTGGCTAATTCATATAAGTTGGTCCGTCTAAATCATATTTAGAAAAAACGAACTTATAAGTGAATGCTCCAATTTTCAAGGTCAACTTAAGCGTTTACATCGAGTTTGGTCCGAGTAGTTTTGTACACATCTGCTGGCGAAAAACGGTTTCATTATAATCCGTTTTATAGGAATTAAGATGAAAACCGTTCTCGACCAATATGATTATACTTCACTATTTCCTTTCTGCTCCTAATCTTTCAACTTAAAGATTTACTTGCAGAAAATGAGAGGAAACATTTTCCTTGGGCACGTAAACTAAATTCCAAAATTTATTTACGCACACGGACCTAATCTGATTGCATTAAGTTTTAAATCGGATTTACTACTCCGAATTTCATCCCGGAAGTTGATTAAGTCATCATCAGTTATGATGTCTAACTCGACAATTCGTCTCACGAGATTCGAGTAATTATACAACTTTCTAATGATCGATTTAATGAATATCTTATTGATATGTCCTCATAGAACATTTATCAAAACCTAGGCATTATTGTCTGGGACTTGACCCAGAAGGAGGACTTAACTCAGAGTCACTAACAATGGATCACACCAAGCCTAACTAAGTGTGATTCATACCTTTTAACACACCGATGTGTTAACAGACTTGACCTGAGAGAAAATCACATTTTCTTTTAATTACGCAAGATTTTATGTAGCTAAGTATTTGACCATTCAATCTAATCGAATCAGTTTAAATACTTTAGTCATTTCGTTCTTTATTTTATCAGACTTGTGTTTCATCAAGAACACGTGTCTTAATAAAATATACGAATAACTTATTTCGGTTAATCTAGACTCTGGTACATCAGTATGTACGAGACTGAGTTCGACAACTCATTCTACCACTGTCTTACAGATGGGTTTCGGCCATTTTATCTAAGAGGATAAGACTCACAAGTGTCCGTAGACTTCAT
Source organism: Scilla litardierei (assembly GCA_030789695.1). Classification (NCBI taxonomy): domain Eukaryota; kingdom Viridiplantae; phylum Streptophyta; class Magnoliopsida; order Asparagales; family Asparagaceae; genus Scilla; species Scilla litardierei. Next base: position 78,407,440 of record CM061140.1, on the reverse strand, counting down.
AATACGAGAGGTCAGACCTCTCTTTATGTGAATTGTGAAGCTTAGTCTCTCGATACGGCCTAGTCTATTTTGCCATATAAGTTTGCTACTATCTTGTGTATTTATATATATTAACATTTAATATATATTATCGTTATACATATTACTCATTGCTTCAGAAGCAATGTGACGACATTCGTCAAAATGTGTTAACCTTTTGTATAACAATAATTACGAAATCGTGACATCAAAATATGTCACATTTTCGTTTCCTCCTACTTATGCCTTTACTAATGAAAAATTAAACTAACTTTCTCAATTGACTTTCCGGAGTGCCTTCTTCCTTTTCTAAATCACATTTAGATATTAAATAGCCCAACATAAATAAATAGCTATGCAAGCATCTCATGTATCCAAACGCCTAAGAGTTGCAATCTTGAGTGTAGCTCAAGAAGTTGCTTGTCTCAAGATCCGGTTGGGATACATAGCCTTGCATCGCTCATGCACTCGTATTCGACTCAAACAATTTGATCGAATTCTTGAACTTTGCGGATCAAAATTGTTTGTCCATACAACCTTGAGGTAGCTCGACAAGTTGTAGGGAGAAACATACTTCGAATATCCTATATGTTCAAGCTGCCTCATATAGAGACGAGTGACATGTTGCGTGAATTTATTTGTTGGACCCAGAACTTAATGAAATCATATTTCTTAAGTCTGTTCTTTAGAAGGTTATTTTAATGTCAACGAAAATATAGTTTTGATTCTATCAATTAGAATTTAACTTGATATTCAATTAATCAACCTATTTGACCAATTAACTAATTCCTTTAAAATTTATATTTTGATTCCTTCGGTAAACATAGTCTTGCCCTACTTTAGCATATGTTCAATATTAAATATAGGTAGAATGGCTTTTATCTATCTATATCCTCCCACTATTTTTACGATCGTTTCAAAGCTTAATAACGAACGATTTAATCGAATTAAAATTTAGTGAAAGAGGGATCCAATCATCCTGAACCTCACAACCTTGAGGAGACTCAACAAGTTGATTGGTTCCATGATTGGTAGACTAACTATTAGTCAATCACATCACATGTGACTCCCTATCTTTTTTACCCACAGTCACTTATGATCTTGAGGAGACTCAACAAATCATAATGATTGGTCTAGTCAGACCCTTGATTTCATGTCCAGATTTGACTTAGATCGATGCTCGAGGAGACCCGACGTATCGATTTGGGTCAAGTCTAGACTACATCACATGTATGTTGGAGTTTGTTCCTTAAAGATAAACATGTCATAGCTTGAGGAGACTCAACAACTATAATTGTCTTCTTTGAGTTACCAAGCTCCAAAATCAAGGAGGGATACAGATTAATCTTTAATAAGATTTATAACGCATTGACTAGATATAGTCCAGGGTGTCATACAATCATGATTCGTGACATTGCGGTCCAGCGGAACACAGCCATGGAATTGACTAAGCCAGGATCACTACCCCTTAGACGCGTAAGGGTTGATCCAGAACTCTTAGCCAAGCACATTGACTGGATCATGGTCCATTGAATGAAGCTTGTCATTTTTGTATGTGTGCCATAGACTAAACAGCTTTTATTAACAACTAATTAATCCTATCAACTAGTTGCATCCTTAAAATCAAAATTTTAGGATTTGTTTAATAACTTTTATTAAGTCCTTATCAACTATAAGGTTCACGTGCTATCCTGATCGTTATTAGGATTTTAATAAATTTATTAACCAACGCTAAAAGCCAAGTCCTTTAATGATTTAATAATAACAATTAAAATTAAAAATTCATTAAAAAGGACTACCCTAATCAGGAATTAGGTCTTGAAGTATTGTTAATGTTTTATTAAAACATAGCATGTCATTAAAATTAAATTAGTAAATTTTAACCATTACTTAATGGCTAACCTAAAGGGTTGTCTTGTGTTATCAAATAAGGGACAAGAAGACATAGCCATTAAAATTTACACTAATTTTATCGCATAAAAAGTGTACAATTATTTAACAATTAAATAGACTAAAGTTTATCGCATAAACAATTTTAGCATGCATACTTAAATTTAACATTTAAATTTAAAAAATACGATTTTTAAAACATTTTATTTTATCTCATAAAGTAAAAGCTTGTTTAAAAATCATAACATTTGCATGCTACTTTAAAATATTTATCGCATAAAAAATTTTAAACTTTTTAAAATCAGTTTTTAAAATATCTTATAAATTTAAAACATCATTTAAAAAATTCCATGTTTAAAATTTATCACATAAAATTTTCAACAACATTTTAAACTTATCGCATAAAGTTTTAAAGCTTTAAAACAATTTTAAAATTTATCACATAAATTTAAAAATTCCATTTTAAAACTTACATGTTTAAAATTTATCATACAAAATTTTTAAACAAAAAAAATTTAAATTTATCGCATAAATTTAAAGAAAACATTTTTCTGTAAAAGCATTCAAATAATAAATTCGCAGTCCAAGATCAGCATACAGAGATGGCTCTGATACCATTGAAGGATTTTCTGGGACCCTTAGGGCACAAAAACTCTAGTCCCGTCCTAAGTCGGACGGAACATATACAGAAATGCAGCGGAAAAATTTTATGTTAATCTAATTAACATGCAACCCTAAGGAACCAGACCCTATTAGCCAGGAACTCTGCCAACTTGGGGTGGATCTGACCACGCGCCGAAGAAAGTTTCACGCGAGTGAAACCTCCGCCTAGGTTTTGGATCTGAATCCGAACTCCTTTGCGGCTTTGCCAGAGCCCTCAGGAGCAAGGCAGAAATTTATAGGGAGAGGAGAAATATTAATTTAGCTTAGATCCGAGCGTGCTCCAACATTTACGAGAGCCGCTCAGATCTAGAGCTTGGGACGAGTTATGAGGAAGGGGGAGGGCCTCTATTTATAGAGGCGGCTGACTCTCCCCTTTTCTCCACAACCGAGGTGGGACTATTAATTTGGGATTAATTAAATCAAGTTAGTTTGCATTTCACAAAGGGCAAACTTCCTCGAATTTTAACTCCCTCACCGTTGAGCTTCAATGTTGGTACAACCTACCAAATCAAAGAGGGTTCAACGGTGAACACGTAGGAAAAAACGGCTCGTCAATCCGAGTCCGTTTGACCCTTCAAACAATTGTCCAAAGTTAGCCAAAAGTCATGCTTCTCTTAGAAACGTAGCCGTCAAGAAAATCCCAGGTTTCAAAAAAACCCTAACCAGAAAATTCGGGCTTGGTGCGCCTCCATATTCGCTGGTTTCAGCCCAACAGTTTGGGCTGACTTGTTTTGGCTATAACTTGTGCATTTGGACTCCGTTTTTGACGCGGTTTGAACCTGCGTTTAGAGCGGGACGATCCCGTCATCTAGGTAACCTTTTCAACGTGTTTATTTAATTAAATATAGTCTTAAACAATTTAAGACACATTTAATCTCTTTTGCATCATATGCAAATTAGTCCCTATCTAGGCTTAAATTTTCATTTGCATCAAATACTAATGATCCGAGTGCATATTCCTCTACAGTCACTTCATCCACGCGTCGCAAACCCAATCGTGGAGGCGCTTCGTTTTTCTCTACCCCCCTTTCAAATCGTAATAATGACCAGTAAGGCAGGAGTTCCGAAGCTGACGCCGCCACCCCCCGGGCGTGGGCCAGGGCCCTTACCGATGGTCCAGGACGTCAGAGATGGTTCGCCCTCCGAGCCGAGCCGGGATCCCGTCTCAGGCTCAAAGTCCGTGGGCAATTATTACGACCTAAAGATTGTAGGAGTCCGACTCCCACCCAAGTCCGCTGACATACCCCGTGAACTCTCCCCTTCGCGAAAGGGCCGCCAGCCCAGAGGTCTGAGGCAACACGGGAACGGGCGCACCTCGCAGCACCCCCCCTCCCGGTCGAGACGAACAACCGCAGCTGCTCGGCCCGCCAAAAGCAGTGCACTCAGGGAGCGCTCAGACAGTGCCACCTGGTATGCTGACGTAGGCACGTGCGTATCCTTCTGTGCCAGCGGTCCGCGACCCACGACCAAAGAGGGGCGCGGCCGAGCCGGACAACCCCCGAGCCGGACGACCCGGCTGGTCGCCATGAACCCCGGCGCCAGGGATAGCATAGCCAGACCTTTAGTTCGTCACAAACGACAAACAACCTAGGATAAGGATACGACTGACACTAACACCACCCGACCATCTGACAAAGCGCCCCCTGGCCGCTGAGCCCCTTGACACTTAACGCTTTCGGCCCTGACCTCCTGACAAAAGTGCCCCAGGCCGTTGCGCCGTCTGACAAAAGCAGGTCAGGCACTCCTGTTCCTGACATCCTCGTCCGAAGCTTCCGCTGACAATCGAACCAGCTCAGCACGTCGAGTCAGCATGCCAGGTCAACCCCACCTAATCATCTCCCATCAGGTGTAAATACCGCCTTACTTCTTACGGTGGGGGGGGTTGGCAAATTCTCTCTCTCAATCTATCATTCACACACGAGAGCAAAGGTCGTCCATATCTTTGTTCTCCCACTTATAGCTCGCCACGTACGGTCGACACACCCTCAGTCCGACCGGCGTGCCTAGCCACCATTTTAAGTCCTATTACTGACTTAGGCATCGGAGGGGCTAAGGGTTGGACCCCAACCCCGCCCTTCTGACGAGTTGCTCGTGCTGCAGGAAAGCTCGCCCCTTGGTCGACATCAGCTCCAGCCTCCCGACACCCGATCTTCCTCCGCCGTGTCCGGTGAGATTTGACTCCGTGGCCACCCCCGGCGGCAAGTCCAGCCTCTTCACCCCATTAATCACTTATTAAATTGCCCACCAAAACCCTCTCGTCAACAGAACCACCGTGCCCTTGGTTTCCCTCAATACAAATTCATTGTGTGCGAGTTCCACCTCGTAACAGGTTGTAATCCGGTTTCTTGGGCGGGTCTCGTACCGTGTCCTGGAGTAGGTGTCTTCCCGGGACGTCTACCTACAAACACCACATGCACGCACCCATATCTTATTCATTAATAACCAAGATTACAAAGTTCGTACTACGTGCACATATGCACGTAGACGTATACACGTATGAAAAATAACAAAATAATTCCTAAATCTTTAAAAAAATCTCCTTAAAACCCTTAAAAAAATAAATCCCTCCACAAATTTTCCTACAATTTTTCCCTACAAAGTTTTCCTTTACAAATATCTCTTACAAATTTTTCCTTCCCAAATGAACCTTCATACCCCCCCCCCCCCCCCTCATTTTCAAAACTGTGAAATGCTTCTTCTTCATTTTTTGTTGTTTTTCTCATCATCTTCTTCACTTTGTAGGTGGGATCAATGGTGGTGGAGGCCAAGGAGGAGGACCAAGGGGAAGAGGAGAGGAGGGGGCGGCCACCGGCCGCCGGCCGTCGGCCGGAAAAACACAGATTTTTGTTTGTTTGTTTGTTTGTTTTTGTTTGATTCTTGTGTAGAATCAATGGGGGAGATGGAGAGAGAGTTGTAGAGGTAGAGAGAGGGAGGTGGAGGCCATGGGATTGTTGCTGGAGGGGGTAAAGATCGCCGGAGAGGACCATGGTGGAGGTGGCCATGGTGGGTTTCATGTGTTTTGTTTGGGTTTTTAGAGCGAGGTAGAGAGAGATAGAGAGGGGTTGAGGGATGGAGAATGGGAGAGGATGGTCGGGGCTCACCGGAGATGGAGAGGAGCTCGCCGGAATCTCGCCGGAGCTTTCGTCGGAGGTGGGTTTTCTTGAGGAAGAAGGAGGGTTAGAGGGGGGTTTAAATAGATTTAAGAAATTGATTTTTAATTAAGTAATTAAAACTTAGTCAAAAGTAGCATTAAATAAAAGGTTAAGATAAGATTAGCTTTTTTGAAAAATTTGAACGGTTGTCTCCTCCACATGTTAATCATGTTAGGGTAATTAGTAATTAGGTTAATGTAATTAGTAATTAGGCAAGGTAATTAGTGATGGTAAAATTTGTAACAAAATTACGATTTTGTCCCTACTAGTAAACGTGTCCGAAAAATTACGAAAACATACCCACGGGTTCGTATCGTCACAAGTATCGCGAATACGAAGTCTGATTCACGATTTGAGCTACGGAAATACGAGTCGAGGGCCAAAACGTTTAGAAAGCGGGTTAACGGGTTCTCTACTAATTTGTTGTCGAAAAATTACGAAATTAATGTAGGAAGCCCTAAATAATTATAGGATGATACCATAGAAGTTTGAAAACATTTTAACGATGTTTGTATAGAAAATTAATTCATTAAGCCAAAACGGTAATAATCGAAAATGAATTTTTACTAGATTATTTAGAGGTATTCGATGAAACCCGAACTTACTAAAATACTCCATAACTGGTTTGATATTTCAAAATATTTTTATAAGAAATTTTCGAAATCATAAAACTCCTGACGGAAAATAGTTTAATAGGTTAAACACGCAAATTGTAGTGTTGATGAAAACAGGTCGTTACATCCTACCCTCCTTACAAAAATTCCGTCCTCGGAATTTAAGAAAAGAGATAAGGATAACGCCTGCGCATCAGTCATGAAACTATGGTCTAGAGCATACCTGAGATCCTTTGATCAGTGGTCTCTGCTTCAACAGCAGTCATCGTAAATGCCTGACGCCTTGGTGGATTTGACTTGGCATTTTGAAAAGCTTGCTGCTGAGGAGGCAGGGGTTGCTTTTGCTGCCTTGATCCTGAAGCCATCATAGGGTTGGCTGGGTTTATAGTGCGACGAGGGCAATACTTGGCAAGATGGTCAGATGCCCCACACACTAGGCACAAGTTCAATAACACACTACAGTCCCTCTTGACGTGTCCAACACGGTTGCAGTAGTCGCACACCATAGTGGACCTGGCTTCGGTCGGAGCTGCTGGCCTTTTGAAATTGGTGGTCTGAGTCGGACCGAAGTTGTTCCTTATAGGTTCCATCGGGCGTTTGCCTGTATTCACTTGAATTCCCCTTTCAAGTCGTGCAACGGTTTCATGAGTTCGTGCAGCTTCCAGAACATCCTCAAGGGTAGTCAGCTTCACTGAACTCATCGAGACTTGAACGCGAGGGTTTATGCCTTGACGAAACTGATAGGCACAGTCTTCTGGATTTTCGACCATGTGTGGAGCGAAACGACTGAGCATTGAGAACTCTGCCTCATACTCATCCACAGTCATATTGCCTTGTTTCAGATTAATAAAACGACTTTGGAGTTCTCTCCTGGCCGAGGGAGGAAAATATTGGGCGTCGAACCTTTCCCGGAACATGCCCCAAGAGATAGGCTTAACCAGATGTCGTTCTTCACGGTCCCACCAGCTTCGAGCATTGTCAGTTAGTTGCAGTTTTGCAACTTCAACCCATCCTGCTTGAGAGATGCGAGTAGCGCTCAACTTGTCTGCAGTGGCTAGGGCCCATTTTTCAGCTGCTAGTGGCCCTTCCTTTCAAGAGAAAGTCTTCGGACGAAGCTCTTGGAATTGCGTAACCCCAGGTTCAGCGGATGGTGGTGGTGCTCGTGGTTCCTGCTTAAGCATCTGGTGTTGTATTTCCAACATTTCTCTAATCACTCCCAGAACTGTAGATATCTCGGTGATACCATCGGCACTGTTTCCATTGGCTCCATTTCCGTTGCGGGTGTTTGATCTTCCTGCCATGCTGCAAAACAATAAACCTGAGTCAATATGTACTCAGTCAGCTTAGGATCGTAAAGATGTGTATATTGCTCTGAGTATTTGCATGACCTGCATGGGCCACCACAGAAACCTGTCACGCCCCGCTTCCCAAAATACCCGGGAGCAAGGACACGACGAAGGTCCGCTTGTGCATAAAACAAGGAGGAATTTTTTTTCTTCTTCCTTGTTCGATGCACAATAAGCGTCTGTAGTAATTCCATTGAAGGACAGGTTCTTGTCATGCAATCTCAGAGAAACAACACACAACATCTTTATTATCCCAATAGATGATAAGTAGTACAGGACTGGGCCTTATAGTACGGCCTACATCAACTCGACAGAAAAGTAAAGTATATCACTCGAAAGTAAATAGCACACTGGCGATAAGGAAAGCACACTGGTGGTAAAGGGAAGCACACTAACGGTGAAGGATGATGTGTTGAGTTGGAGTCTCCTACTCCTCTGTCGGAACAGTCTCCGGATCGTCCTTTGATCCTTGGTCCACGAGATCGTCCTCAGTGTAGTACTCCACGTACTCCGTCGGCTCGTAGTCTGACATGCATTTCAGAGAAAACAATGAAATACATGTCAGCGCTAAGCCGCAAGTAATAACCAACAGAAAGTAAAAGTGTCAAAGTAATGAACGAACAAGAGGTAACAAACGTCGCTTGACTATCTAATAGTGTAGGCATGCCTAATAATAAGAAGTCTAACTTAACTTCCAAACCAGCCAGTCAGTCAGGGCTTGAAGACATAGGTCACTTCTAAGACCGCAGGACAAGTCCTTTGGTTGACCAACCCCCTTCCCATTCCTTTCTAGACACTGATTTGGTCGTAATTTAAGACCGCTTGTTATTACGCCGCTCTGCCACGTTCGAGTAGTCTCGGCTTAGTCAGTAGAACAATATAGTGGCACAATGAACAAACAAGCTAGCGCATCAGTCTTAAATGCCGCAAGGGCCCAATAGTGTGCTCCGTAGATGTGCTCCGTAAATGCCCGAGGGCCCAATAGTGTGTGCCGTAATGTGCTCCGTAAATGCCCGATGGCCCAATAGTGTTTTCCGTACTGTGCTCCGTAAATGCCCGAGGGCCCAATAGTGTTTTCCGTACTGTGCTCCGTAAATGCCCTAGGGCCCAATAGTGTGTGCGACAACCATAAACACAAATACGTGTGAGTACTTGCGTACAGTAAAACACGGTAGGAGGTGGTTGATACTTGCATACACCCGATAATTACATGCATATATAGATACGGTAGTACTGGGTAAATACTTGCAACACACACATATATACGGTATTTTCTTGCATATATATATATATATATATATATATATATATATATATATATATATATATATATATATATATATATACGGTAGAAATACTTGCAGTATTTACTTGCCTGTAGTCGTGACCGGTTGTAATCCGGTTTCTTGGGCGGGTCTCGTACCGTGTCCGGGAGTAGGTGTCTTCCCGGGACGTCTACCTACAAACACCACACGCACGCACCCATATCTTATTCATTAATAACCAAGATTACAAAGTTCGTACTACGTGCACATATGCACGTATACGTATACACGTATGAAAAATAACAAAATAATTCCTAAATCTTTAAAAAAATCTCCTTAAAACCCTTAAAAAAATAAATCCCTCCACAAATTTTCCAACAATTTTTTCCCTACAAAGTTTTCCTTTACAAATATCTCTTACAAATTTTTCCTTCCCAAATGAACCTTCATATTCCCCCCCTCATTTTCAAAACTGTGAAATGCTTCTTCTTCCTTTTTTTTGTTGTTTTTCTCATCATCTTCTTCACTTTGTAGGTGGGATCAATGGTGAAGGAGGCCAAGGAGGAGGACCAAGGGGAAGAGGAGAGGAGGGGGCGGCCACCGGCCGCCGGCCGTCGGCCGGAAAAACACAGATTTTTTGTTTGTTTGTTTGTTTGTTTTTGTTTGATTCTTGTGTAGAATCAATGGGGGAGATGGAGAGAGAGTTGTAGAGGTAGAGAGAGGGAGGTGGAGGCCATGGGATTGTTGCTGGAGGGGGTAAAGATCGCCGGAGACGACCATGGTGGAGGTGGCCATGGTGGGTTTCATGGGTTTTGTTTGGGTTTTAGAGAGAGGTAGAGAGAGATAGAGAGAGATAGAGAGGGGTTGAGGGATGGAGAATGGGAGAGGATGGTGGGGGCTCACCGGAGATGGCGAGGAGCTCGCCGGAATCTCGCCGGAGCTTTCGTCGGAGGTGGGTTTTCTTGAGGAAGAAGGAGGGTTAGAGGGGGGTTTAAATAGGTTTAAGAAATTGATTTTTAATTAAGTAATTAAAACTTAGTCAAAAGTAGCATTAAATAAAAGGTTAAGATAAGATTAGCTTTTTTGAAAAATTTGAACGGTTGTCTCCTCCACATGTTAATCATGTTAGGGTAATTAGTAATTAGGTTAATGTAATTAGTAATTAGGCAAGGTAATTAGTGATGGTAAAATTTGTAACAAAATTACGATTTTGTCCCTACTAGTAAACGTGTCCGAAAAATTACGAAAACATACCCACGGGTTCGTATCGTCACGAGTATCGCGAATACGAAGTCTGATTCACGATTTGAGCTACGGAAATACGAGTCGAGGGCCAAAACGTTTTGAAAGCGGGTTAACAGGTTCTCTACTGATTTGTTGTCGAAAAATTATGAAATTAATGTGGGAAGCCCTAAATAATTATAGGATGATATCGTATAAGTTTGAAAACGTTTTGTCGATATTTGTATAGAAAATTAATTCATTAAGCCAAAACGGTAATAATCGAAAATGAATTTTTACTAGATTATTTAGAGGTATTCGATGAAACCCGAACTTACTAAAATACTCTATAACTGGTTTGATATTTCAAAATATTTTTATAAGAAATTTTCGAAATCATAAAACTCCTGACGGAAAATAGTTTAATAGGTTAAACACGCAAATTGTAGTGTTGATGAAAATAGGTCGTTACACACATATAAGGAGAAAATCCACCAAAACATATAATATAATATAGATAATCCAAATACATGAAAATCAGTCGTTACATCCTCCCCAACTTAAGAAAAATTTCGTCCTCAGTATTTCCCAACACTCACGTGTCCGAGAACAAAAGTGGGTAACGCTCTCGCATCTCATCCTCATTCTCCCAAGTAGACTCTCCTGGCGAGCCGTGTCGCCACATCACCCTCATAAGATTGACAACCTTGTTCCAAAGTGACTTCTGACGCCTGTCCAAAATCTTCACTGGCTGCTGGTCATACGTCATTACAGGGCGAACGGTAATCTCCGTGAAATCCACATCATGAGATGGGTCACTGATGTATCGACGAAGCTGCGACACATGGAAAACATTGTGAACTCCTTCCAAAGATGGTGGCAAGGCTAAGCGGTAGGCTACCTTGCCAACTCTCTCCAGAATGTCAAACGGTCCAATGTATCGCGGGCTCAACTTCCCTCGCTTCCCAAAGCGAATCACACCACGATTCAGGGAAATCTTCAGAAACACATGGTCGCCAGGCTGAAACTCCAAAGGACGGCGTTTAGCATCCGCCCAATGCTTACAACGGTCCTGAGCAATCCTCAACCTCTCCCGAATGTTCCTGACAATATCCACAGCTTCCACAATCATCTCAGGTCCCAACAGCTTCCGATCACCAACGTCATCCCAACTCAATGGCGATCGACATTTCCTCCCATACAGCGCGGTGAAAGGCGCCATGCCAATACTCGCCTGGAAGCTGTTGTTGTAAGAGAACTCTACCAGATGTAGATGGTCCTCACACGAACCCTTGAAATCCAACATGCACGCCCTCAGCATGTCCTCCAAGATCTGAATCGTCCTCTCGGACTGGCCATCCGTCTGCGGATGGTACGCCGTGCTTAAACTCAGACGCGTACCCAAACTCTTCTGCAAACTCTGCCAGAACTGAGATGTGAACCTCGTGTCTCTGTCTGACACGATACTCACGGAGACTCCGTGAAGTCGTACGATCTTCTGCACGATTCATGTTACATCACTATTTAAACTAGGAAAAGGAAATAGAACGGAGAGTAAAAGAATTTACCTCCATGTATCTCCTCGCTAGCGCCTCAGTGGACTATCCTACTCGGAAAGGAATAAAGTGCGTGAATTTGGTCAATCAATCTACGATCACCCAAATCGCGTCATTCTACTTCGGACTCCGAGGTAGCCCAGTCACGAAATCCATAGTGATGTGTTGTCACTTCCACTCCGGAATCGGAAGCGGTTGTAGCAATCCTGCCGTACGCTGATGCTCCGCCTTTACCTGTTGGCAAACCAGACACTTGGCTACACTCCGAGCCACGATCCTCTTCATACCATGCCACCAAAAGTTCAGACGAAGATCCTTGCACATCTTGGTCCCACCAGGATGCACAGAATATGGTGAACTATGTGCCTCAACTAACAACTCCTCTCTGATGTTTCCAGCTGGCACACACAACCTAGCTCCAAACCTCAGCGAGCCATCCTTATGAATCAAAAAGTCAGTCCGCAGACCGGCTTCCACCTGCTCCCGAATCTTCCTCAACTTTGGATCTCCAGCCTCGCCAGCCTTGATCCGATCCACGATCGTCGACCGAATCTGCATAGTCATCAATGAAGAGGCCTCTCCAGGAAGAACAACCTCAACACCAGACTCACAAAAATCCTGCTGCAATCTCCACTGCGAAGTCAAAATCATCACCGCTGGAAGCCTACTCAGCGCATCAGGAACCACATTCACCTTACCAGGGTGATATTGCAAATCAATCTCATAATCCGCCATGAGCTCTAACCATCGACGCTGTCGCATGTTGAGCTCCTTCTGAGTAAAAATATACTTCAAGCTTTTGTGATCGGTGAAGATCTTCACTTTCTCACTCAGCAAGAAGTGCCTCCAAATCTTGAGCGCAAACACGACATCGGCCAACTCCAAGTCATGCGTCGGGTAATTCTTCTCATAAGTCTTGAGCTGACGTGAAGCATACGACACAACATGTCCGTGCTGATGCAACACACAACCGAGACCCTTGCCAGAAGCATCGCAAAAGATCTCGAATCCTCCGCTGTGATCAGGCACAACAAGAATAGGGGCAGTCGTCAATCTCTACCACAGGATACCAAAGGCATTCTCACAATCACCCGACCAAACAAAAGGTACATCCTTCCGCGTCAATCTGGTCATCGGCTCAGTAATATGGGAAAAGTCCTTAATGAAGCGCTGATAATAACCAACAAGTCCAAAGAAACTCCGGATCTCAGACGCTGACTACGGAATAGGCCACTCTCTGATGACCCTGATCTTCTCGGGATCCACTGAAATACCATCTCCAGTCACCACATGCCCGAGAAAAGCAACTCTGTCCAGCCAAAACTCGCACTTCAAAAACTTGGCATACAAACGATGCTTCCTCAAAATCTCCAACACGGTCCTCAAGTGCGAGGCGTGTTCCTCCTCCGACTTTGAATAGATCAGAATGTCGTCAATAAAGATAACGACAAACTTATCTAAAAAGTCATAGAAAATCAGGTTCATCAAATTCATGAAAACTGCGGGGGCGTTGGTTACACCAAACGGCATAACCACAAACTCGTAGTGTCCATACTTCGTCCTGAATGCTGTCTTCGGAACATCTTCCTTTTTCACCTTCAGCCGATGATAACCACTCCTCAGATCCAACTTAGAAAACACTCTCGAACCTCCAAGTTGATCAAAAATATCATCAATGCGAGGCAAGTGATATCGATTCTTCATGGTCACCGCATTCAACTCCCGATATTCCATGCACATGCGACGCGACCCATCCTTCTTCTTCACCAGCAGCACCGGTGCTCCTCACGGAGACACACTAGGATTGATATAACCCTTCTGCAAAAGCTCATCCAGCTGCTTTTGCAATTCCTCCAACTCAGCGGGTGCCATACGATATGGCGCCTTGTAAATCGGCTGCGCTCCCAGAACAAGATCAATAGAAAATTCCAGAGCTCGATCAGGTGGCAATCCAGACATCTCCTAAGGGAAGACGTCATCAAAGTCCCCCACAACCGCTGGCCTCTCCAGCTCCATCTGCATAGACACAATCTCCACCGGCCTGGCTCGAAATCTGACAGGACCAAGCGAACTGCTACCTCGGCTGAACTCAAATACCGGATGTCCGGGAATCTCGAACACCACCTTCTTCCTTCGACAATCGATCGTAGCATAGAAGCTCGCAAGCCAATCCATCCCAAGGACCGTATCATAGTTGATGATGTCGTGGACAATGAAATCAGCGTAAAGCTCATGTCCACAGACCACCAACGAGCAAGAATTGCAACCACGATGCACCGAGATCATGCCATTTCCCGTGACGATATTCCAACTCTTGGGAAGAGGGGACGTCGACAAGGAATGCTTCTCCACGAAGCTCCGAGAAATAATGCACATCGATGCACCAGAGTCAAAGAGAACTCGTGCAGGAAATGTGCACACCAAAATCACACCTACAAACAGTCTAACAATCAAGCCCTAGTCTAGCAAATAATCATGTGAAAGCAACCAACCATAATCTAACAATCAAAACTAGCTAGGAAAGTAACAGCTAGATTGAGGATTACTTGCGATAACCTCATCCACAGCCTCGCTCTCCACAGCGGTCATCAGAAAAGCATGCCTCTTCGACGGAAAAGCCTGCTGAAAAGCCTGCCTCTGTGGAACAAGAGCTGCTCCACGTCCAGCAGGAACAGACGCTCTCTGCTACAACGGCTGTGCTGTAACAGGTGCCTTCCAAGGCTGCTTCGACCTCGGGCAATCCTTCATGGTATGGGTAGGATCTCCACAGACAACACCCTGGCCCAGGAATCTCCTACACCGATCCTTGATATGCCCGATCTTACCGCAGAAATGGCAAGTCTTCTGAATAGGCCCTCCTGGCCTCTTGAACTGAACTGGCTGGCTGGGCCTGAACCCCAGCCTGACCACAGCCTTGGCCTGCTCCACAGGCCTCTTCCCAGCACCAGAAACATGTCCCCTCCTCTGGCTCAGGTTCAGCTCCTGCCTCCTCGCAGCGACCAGAACCTTCTGATAAGAGTCCAGATCAGAGGAAGACACAAAACTCTGAAGCTCCAAAGAAAGTCCCTGCAGGAACCTCTGAGCCCTCTCATCAGCATCCAGCACCATCTTCGGTGCGAACCGACTCAGCCTAGTGAACTCTTGGTGGTACTGGTCCACCGTCAAGCTCACTTGCTTCAGATCAATAAAGCGCTGCAGCATCTCCTTCCTAGCAGCCTTCGGAAAGAACTCCTCATCAAACCTGGACTTGAAGGTAGCCCAAGCTATCGGCTCTACCAACATCTTCTCTTCCGCATCCCACCAGTTCCGAGCATTATCCTTGAGTTGCCGCTACGCCAAATCAACCCATCCAGCCGGGCTGATCTTGGCCATCTTCAAGTTATCCTCAATGTTCCGAATCCATTCATCGACAGCTAGAGGACCCTCAGACCCATCAAAATAAGCGGGACCCAGCTCCCGAAACTGCTTCGCTCCAGGCTTAGAGCGAGGGGCCTCCGGGAGTGCCCGAGCAGCTCGACCAACTGGAGCATTCTGGACTTGCAGGAGCACGCCTTGCTGCACCTGCATCATCTGAAGCATCATCCGCATCATCTCCCCATTGGTGGGCTCCCGCTCAGGCTCCTCGTCATGAGGGGGCGCACCACTACCACCACCACGGGTGAATCACCTTCCTGCCATCTAATTGTAGGAGAATAATGCCCTCCAGGCTATTTATCTCTGTGTGAATAGCACAAACGTCTTGTTCGAAATAACAGTAAGCTATTTGGTAATGATTTATCTGAGTTATAATGTAGAAAACATTAGATATTAACTTAGGTATAGTCCTGAGACTTTAGGCGAGGTCAAAAAGGTATCGAGATGAGTATCTCGATCATGGAGAAATATTTGACCGACTGTAGCATAAGTCTAAAAGGGTTCGTGGTCGTAGATGTTTCGAGACAAGGATATCGAAACATCGGATAGACCATTGTGTCTTAGTCTTCGCCGTTAAGCGGTGGCGATGATCTCATGATTGTTCGACTTGGCGAAGTCGGAGACGAGACACAGGTGCTCATTAGAGAATGAGTTCACTGAACGATCCACAAGAGTTATCATATGGTTACATTGACTAATCTGTCAATGATAACTCTTAGTGATGATAGGCTGGTTGGTCTTTTGACTTGAGGTCATTTTACGAACCTGTGCGTGAACGGTGCCACTTAGATCACTGACCTGACTTCGAGGCTAGGCATGTTGAAAGGTCTTTGATTGGGTGTCACTTGAAGCTACGAGAAGAGTAATGACCAAGAGAGGATTCGTCTCTCCCGGTCAATGAGAGTTAGTGTCGTAGAGTTAGTTTGGTCTTCAGTAAAAACTCTGCGCAGAGTATGTTGGAAGAAGTCCAACATTAGTTGACTAAAGATCGATAGAAACTAACCGGAGTCAAGTTATTAGGGTTGACAGTTTGACCGTACCCTAGACTTGATCTACACGACATAGTTAAGACGAAGAGACTATAACTGCAGAATTCATCACGGAAACAGTCTGGGTGGTCCCGACAATACTCATGTCAATGAGTTAACCACATAATGATGATTCCTGAAGCAGGGACGATAACCACTGCTCGTGGTCACTGCCGTATAGGGCTTCGAGCCCAACTTGTTGTAAGGGTCAGGCTGTAGGGTCTCACACAGAGTGCGATTCATCGTCTAGTAATATGTAGAAGTTAGTTATGGAGAATATTTTGCATTTTGATGCAAGGGATGGAATAATTGCATTTGATGCAATATGGTTATTTAAGCCTAGATAGGGACAATTTTGCATTTGATGCAAAAGAGATTAAATGTGTTTTAAATAGTTTAAAACAATATTTAATAATATAAATGCAAGAAAAAGTTCACAGGTAAGACGGGAATGTCCCGGTCTAGACCCAGGTTCGAACGGCGTTCAAATCGGACGCCAGATGCTCAAGTTAGAGCCAAAACAGCCAAAAGAAGCCTAAATGGGTCAGCCCAACTTATTGGGCTGAACCCAGCTTGGAAACAGGCGCGGGCGCCTGCTAGGAGCGGGCGCAGGCCCGCGCCCGATTCAGCCGTAGCGGGCGCCTGCTGGAGAACGGACGTAGGCCCGCGCCCGCTCCAGCGGGCGCGGGCGCCCGCCAGAAGCGGGCGCCGACCCGCGCCCGCTTTCCAGCGGGCACCAGTGCGCCCGCTGGGCGCGTGCGCCGCACGCACCCAGGCAGGCACATGCAGCGCACACGCCTCGAGGCACGTGCGCTACACGTGCCTGGCGCACTGCAGGCTACACGCAGCCCTAGGGCTGCGTGCTTTTACGGCGGCTGGGTTTGTGCTTTGGTAGGGTTCTTGGCTGATCTTTGAACGGTCAATTGGAGGGTCAAACGACCTCCGATTGACGAACGTTTTTTTCCTATGCGTTCACCGTTGATCGCCATTCGTATTGATAGGTTATATCAATCATGAAGCTCAACGGTGAGTGAGTTAAAATTCACGAAAGTTTGCACTTTGTGAAGTGCAAACTAACTTAATTTTAATTAACCCAATTAATAGTCCCACATCGGATTTTGAGAGAAGGGGAGCAGTCAGCCGCCTATATAAATAGGGGTCTGCTCTCTTCCTCAAAACTCGTCCCAAGCTCTAGATCTGAGCGGCTCTCGTAAATGTTGGAGCACGCTCGGATCTAAGCTTAAATTAATATTTCTTCTATCTCCCTAAAATTTCTGCCTTACTCTTGAGGGCTCTAGCAAAGCCGCAAAGGAGCTCGGATTCAGATCTGAAATCTAGGCGGAGGTTTCACTCGCGTGAAACTTTTTTCAGCGGTTGGTTGGCTTGGCGACACGGGGATTGATCGCCTCGGGATGCGGAGCGGTTCGAGGAGCGGTTCGGGGAGCGGTTCGAGGAGCGGCTCGACGTCAGACGAGGAGCGGCTCGGAAGACGGTGCGGAACATCTCGCCTGCTCCAGGGTTGAGATTCCGGGTATGTTGTTTAATAAGCATTAGTTTAATTTAATCGCAGTAGGCTAGATCCTTCTTGGGATGGTCAGATCCATCCCAAGTTGGCATAGATCTTGGCTAAGCGTCTTGGACCTTAGGGCTAAGTTAAAATTGTTTTAACTGCATGTTAATTAGATTAACAAGTTTTTCTTCCGCTGCAATTGTTTTTCTGTCTATGTTCCGTCAGACTTAGGACGGGACTAGAGTTTTTGTGCCCTAAGGGTACCGCGAATTCCCTACAGTGGTATCAGAGCCTAGGTTTGCGTAGTCGATCTTGCACTGCGATTTCATTAAACCTGTTAATGCTTTTTTGAAATACTTTAAAATTTTTTTTGAAAGTTATAAGATAATTTTAAAGATGTTTTTGATGTTCAAAATTCTATGTGAAAAATTTTTGAACATGAAAATTTTAAATGACGTTTTAAAATTTATGTGATTATTTTAAAACTAATTTTAAATCTTTAAAAGTTTAAAGTTATTTTGGATGCCCAAAAATTTTTATATGATAAATTTTTAAGCATGGAAATTTTAAAATGGTGTTTTAAATTTATTTGATAAATTTAAAATTGATTTTATGGCATTAATTTATGCGATAAGTTTAAAATGTTTTAGATGTTTAAAAAATTGTATGTGATAAATTTTTTGAACCTGGAAATTTTTTAAAGTGATGTTTTAAATTTATAAGATATTTTTAAAACTTATTTTAAATGTCTAAAATTGTTTATGCGATAAAACTTAGTCTATTTAATTGTTAAATAGTTGTGCACTATCTTTATGCGATAAATTAGTGTAGCTTTATTTTTAATGGCTAGTTCTTCTTGTCCCTTATTTGATAACACAAGACAATCCTTTAGGTTAGCCATTAAAAATGATTAAAATTTATTACTTGAATTTTAATGACTTGCTATGTTTTAATAAAACATTAACAATACTTCAAGACCTAATTCCTGATTATGGTAGTCCTTTTAATGAATCTTAATTATAATTGTTATGCAATTAATTCTCATTAAAGGACTTCGCTTTTAGCGTTGGTTAATAAATTTATTAAAATCCTAATAACGATTAGGATAGCACGTGAACCTTATAGTTGATAAGGACTTAATAAAAGTTATTAAACAAATCCTAAAAATTTGAATTTAAGGATGCAACTAGTTGATAGGATTAATTAGTTGTTAATAAAAGCTGTTTAGTCTATGGCATACATACAAAAATGACAAGCTTCATTCAATGGACCATGATGCAGTCAATGTGCTTGGCTAAGAGTTCTGGATCACCCTTTAAGGGATAGTGATCCTGGCTTAGTCAATTCCCTGGATGTGTTCCGCTGGACCGTAATGTCGCGAATCATGATTGTATGACACCCTGGACTATATCTAAGTCAAATACGTTAATGATCTTTTTCAAGATTAGCCGTAGCCCTCCTTGTTTTAGGGGTTAGCAACTATAGGGCCCGTGTTACAGTTGTTGAGATACACTCAAGCTGTGACGTGGCAACCCTGTAGAAACCAACTCCTTAAATACATAAGATGAAATCTTGACTTGACCCAAACCGATGTTGTCATGAATACACCGAGCGCCGGCGTAAGTTAAGTCAACGATGTAGTCTGACTTGATGTAGTCTAAGACCTGACCCAAACCGACGTGTCGTGAATACACCGAGCGACGGAGCAAGTCCGGCTAGACACGAAAACAAGGGTCCGACTTGACTAGACATTGTGATTTGGATGAGCACACTCATGATCACAAATGGCTAGGGGCAAAAACCGAATAAGAGAATCATATCCGATATGATCGATGAAGAGTCATCATCCGATCGCAGAGTCAAGCAACTTGTTGAGCTACACTCAAGGTTATTTAGGCTCAAGGTGATTGGACCTCTTACCCATTAATTTTAATTCGATTAAATCGTTCGTTATTAAGCTTTAAAACGATCGTAAAAATAGTGGGAGGATATAGATAGATAAAAGCCATTCTACCTATATTTAATATTGAACGTATGCCAAAACTAGGGCAAGACTATGTTTACCGAAGGAATCAATTTATAATATTCGAATTATTTAACTGGTCGAACAGGTTGATTAATTGAATATCAAGTTAAATTCTAAGTGATAGAATTAAAACTATATTCTCGTTGACATTAAAATGACCTTCTAAAGAACAGACTTAAGAAATATGATTTCATTAAGTTCTGGGTCCAACAAATAAATTAACGCTATATGTCACTCGTCTCTATATGAGGCAGCTTGAACATATAGGATATTCGAAGTATGTTTCTCCCTACAACTTGTCGAGCTACCCTCAAGGTTGTATGGATAAACAATTTCGATCCGCAAAGTTCAAGAATTCGATCAAATTGTTTGAATCGAATACGAGAGCATGAGCGATGCAAGGCTATGTATCCCAACCGGATCTTGAGACAAGCAACTTCTTGAGCTACACTCAAGATTGCAACTCTCAGGCGTTTGGATACATGAGATGCTTGCATAGCTATTTATTTTTGTTGGGCTATTTAATATCTAAATGTGATTTAGAAAAGGAAGAAGGCACTCAGGAAAGTCAATTGAGAAAGTTAGTTTAATTTATCATTAGTAAAGGCATAAGTGGGAGGAAATGAAAATGTAACATATTTTGATGTCACGATTTCAGAATAAATTGTTATACAAAAATGTCTAATACACTTTGACGAATGTCGTCACCTTGCTTCTGAAGCAATGTTTTGTGTTAAGTAATTTGTGATAACTATAATATATTAAATGTTAGTATATATATAAATACACAAGATAGTAGCAAACTTATATGGCAAAA
Organism: Scilla litardierei; assembly: GCA_030789695.1. Classification (NCBI taxonomy): domain Eukaryota; kingdom Viridiplantae; phylum Streptophyta; class Magnoliopsida; order Asparagales; family Asparagaceae; genus Scilla; species Scilla litardierei. Next base: position 78,386,920 of record CM061140.1, on the reverse strand, counting down.
TAGACTAGGCCGTATCGAGAGACTAAGCTTCACAAGTCACATAAAGAGAGGTCTGACCTTTCGTATTATGAAGTCTACGGACACTTGTGAGTCTTATCCTCTTAGATATAATGGTCGAAACCCATCTGTAAGACAGTGGGAGAGTGAGTTATCGAACTCAGTCTGGTACATACTGATGTACCCGAGTCTAGATTAACCAAATTAAGTTATTCGTATATTTTATTAAGACACGTGTTCTTGATGAAACACAAGTCTGATAAAATAAAGAACGAAATGACTAAAGTATTTAAACTGATTCGATTATATCGAATGGTCAAATACTTAGCTACATAAAATCTTGTGTAATTAAAATAATATGTGATTTTCTCTCAGGTCAATTCTGTTAACACATCCGAGTGTTAAAGGTATGAACCACACTTAGTTAGACTTGGTGTTATCCATTGTAAGTGACTCTGAGTTAAGTCCTCCCTCTAGGTTAAGTCCCAAATAGTAATGCCTAGGATTTGATAATGTTCTATGAGGACATTATCAATAAGATATTCATTAAATCAATCTTTAAGAAGTTGTATAATTACTCAAATTTCGTGAGACGAATTGTCCAGTTAGACATCATAACTGATGATGACTTAGTCAACTTCCAGGATGAAATTCGGAATATTAACTCCGATTTAAAACTTGATGCAACCAGAATAGGTCCGATGTGCGTAAATAAATTTTGGAATTTAGTTTACGTACCCAAGGAAAATGTTTCCTCACTTACTGCAAGTAAATCTTTAAGTTGAAAGATTAGTGCAGAAAGAAAATAGTGAAGTACAATCATGTTGGTCGAAAACGGTATTCATCCTAATTCCTATAAAACGGATTATGTTGAAACCGTCTCGTCAGCAGATGTGTACAGATCTACTCGGACCAAACTCGATGTAAAACGCTCATGTTGACCATGAAAATTGGAGCATTCACTTATAAGTTCGTTTTTTCTAAATGTGATTTAGACGGACCAACTTATATGAGTTAGCCAGATAGTTTTTATAGTCAGTGGGAGCGTATAAACTATATGCGAGGCATCAAAGAAATGGAACGTATATTTTGACAAAGTAATCAAAAAGTTTGATACTTTATCAGAAATAAATATGAGCCATTTGAAATGACCATTAACAAATTATTATCGTAAGGCACGATGAACTGGATAAGATCCAAGTAAATAAAAATATTATAGATTCCAAAAGACCAAGTGAATTATTTGAATGAGATTCAAATGGTTGGTCTAACATGAACATAGAAACCCCTGAAGTCTATAGTGTAGACGGTTTTAGCAGATCCACTCACGAAGGCTCTACCACATGAAGTCGGGAAAACTTATGTGTAAAACGGTATAAGATACCGTGATAAATGGGCCTGAGTGCAAGTGGGAGAAGTAGGAGAATAATCCCCTCCAGGCTATTTATCTCTGTGTGAATAGCACAAACGTCTTGTTCGAAATAACAGTAAGCTGTTTGGTAATGATTTATCTGAGTTATAATGTAGAAAACATTAGATATTAACTTAGGTATAGTCCTGAGACTTTATGCGAGGTCAAAAAGGTATCGAGATGAATATCTCGATCATGGAGAAATATTTGACCGACTGTAGCATAAGTCTAAAAGGGTTCGTGGTCGTAGATGTTTCGAGACAAGGATATCGAAACATCGGATAGACCATTGTGTCTTAGTCTTCGCCGTTAAACGGTGGCGATGATCTCATGATTGTTCGACTTGGCAAAGTCGGAGACGAGACACAGGTGCTCATTAGAGAATGAGTTCACTGAACGATCCACAAGAGTTATCATATGGTTACATTGACCAATCTGTCAATGATAACTCTTAGTGATGATAGGCTGGTTGGTCTTTTGACTTGAGGTCATTTTACGAACCTGTGCGTGAACGGTGCCACTTAGATCACTGACCTGACTTCGAGGCTAGGCCTGTTGAAAGGTCTTTGATTGGGTGTCACTTGAAGCGTACGAGAAGAGTAATGACCAAGAGAGGATTCGTCTCTCCCGGTCAATGGGAGTTAGTGTCATAGAGTTAGTTCGGTCTTTAGTAAAAACTCTGCGCAGAGTATGTTGGAAGAAGTCCAACATTAGTTGACTAAAGATCGATAGAAACTAACCGGAGTCAAGTTATTAGGGTTGAAAGTTTGACCGTACCTTAGACTTGATCTACACGACATAGTTAAGACGAAGAGACTATAACTGCGGAATTCATCACGGAAACAGTCAGGGTGGTCCCGACAATACTCATGTCAATGAGTTAACCACATAATGATGATTCCTGAAGCAGGGACGGTAACCACTGCTCGTGGTCACTGCCGTATAGGGCTTCGAGCCCAACCTGTTGTAAGGGTCAGGCTTAGGGTCTCACACAGAGTGTGATTCATCGTCTAGTAATAGGTAGAAATTAGTTAGGGAGAATATTTTGCATTTTGATGCATGGGATGTAATAATTGCATTTGATGCAATATGGTAATTTAAGCCTAGATAGGGACTATTTCGCATTTGATGCAAAAGAGATTAAATGTGTTTTAAATAGTTTAAAACAATATTTAATAATATAAACGCAAGGAAAAGTTCACGGGTAAGACGGGAATGTCCCGGTCTAGACCCAGGTTTGAACGGCGTCCAAATCGGACGCCAGATGCTCAAGTTAGAGCCAAAACAGCCAAAAGAAGCCTAAATGGGTCAGTCTAACTTATTGGTCTGAACCCAGCTTGGAAACAGGCGCGGGCACCTAGGGCTACGTGCTTTTGCGGTGGCTGGGTTTGTGCTTTGGTAGGGTTCTTGGCTGATCTTTGAACGGTCAATTGGAGGGTCAAACGACCACCGATTGACGAACGGTTTTTTCCTATGCGTTCACCGTTGATCGCCCTTCGTATTGATAGGTTATATCAATCATGAAGCTCAACGGTGAGTGAGTTAAAATTCACGGAAGTTTGCACTTTGTGAAGTGCAAACTAACTTAATTTTAATTAACCCAATTAATAGTCCCACATCGGATTTTGAGAGAAGGGGAGCAGTCAGCCGCCTATATAAATAGGGGTCTGCTCTCTTCCTCAAAACTCGTCCCAAGCTCTAAATCTGAGCGGCTCTCGTAAATGTTGGAGCACGCTCGGATCTAAGCTTAAATTAATATTTCTTCTATCTCCCTAAAATTTCTGCCTTACTCTTGAGGGCTCTAGCAAAGCCGCAAAGGAGTTCGGATTCAGATCCGAAATCTAGGCGGAGGTTTCACTCGCGTGAAACTTTCTTCAGCGGTTGGTTGGCTCGGCGACATGGGGATTGATCGCCTCGGTATGCGGAGCGGTTCGAGGAGCGGTTCGGGGAGCGGTTCGAGGAGCGGCTCGACGTCAGACGAGGAGCGGCTCGGAAGACGGTGCAGAACATCTCGCCTGCTCCAGGGTTGAGATTCCGGGTATGTAGTTTAATAAGCATTAGTTTAATTTAATCGCAGTAGGCTAGATCCTTCTTGGGATGGTCAGATCCATCCCAAGTTGGCATAGATCTTGGCTAAGGGTCTTGGACCTTATGGCTAAGTTAAAATTGTTTTAACTGCATGTTAATTAGATTAACAAGTTTTTCTTTCGCTGCAATTGTTTTTCTGTCTATGTTCCGTCCGACTTAGGACGGGACTAGAGTTTTTGTGCCCTAAGGGTACCGCGAATTCCCTACACTAATGACACAGAAAACGAAACAAATTAGACTCATAGCTTATGACTCGGACGTCGAACTTAGTTTATTGGATATTCTAATATTATTATCGTTATTCCGATAATCGCAGTTACAGAAAAGGACCTGCATGGGCCACCAACAAAACCTGTCATGCCCCGCTTCCCTAAAATGGAGGCGAGACGTGAGAAGGTCCGCATGGGTGTGGAGCTGTGAAGCTACACGCCCGATAAGCGTCAGTAAAACAAGTGCAGGTCCCTGTAACCACGAACAGAACAAGATAATAACACAAGGAGAAACAGAAATAAGATTCCAAATCTCAGCATTGTCCAACATTAAAAATTAAGTTCAACATCCAGAAAAGCCACCAGGCTAAAAGAAAGAGTCTAAAGGCCCAGAACAAGGCCAACAAGACAAACATAAACAGAGTATTGGTGCCACGCACCGACAACAAAAACAGTCTAACACGAAGAACACAAGCAGCCTCTACGACTGATCGCCCGTGTCCTCGTACTCCTCAACGAACGCTGGCTCTGACTCAGCGTCAGCAAACACCATGTCCTCCGCAGCACTCTCAGGCTCGGGATCTAACATGTGTCATTCAAAAGAGTAAAGGGGCACATGTCAGCAAGTCTAAAAGACTTGGGCAAGGAAACTGAAAGGGAAGTACACTAACAACCTAGCAGTTATAGTATGATGCATAACATGGCAAGTATAGTATGGAAGTGACAAATAAAGGGAAGTACAAGTAGCAAGTAGCAAGTGTAACAACTGGTTTTCATGTAATTGGATTATCTATATTAAAAATATATGCTTGGTGGATTTTCTCCTTGGGTGTGATTTTCCATCTCCGTGGCATTCGTTTTCATTCGTTTCGTCGTGAGATTCTAGCTCCTTCCTTAGATCGTTGGGTTTGGAGTAAGTCATTCGTGACGAGCTTCAAAATCGCTCATATTTTAGAGTTAGAGTGATCATAGAAGCCATAGGAATCTTCCTGAAGCTTCCCGATTCGATTCGGCATTTTTTGTGCATCTTAGTTGGTTCGAGAAGGCGGACCAACCGACTAGAATCCAATCTATTCGGCCAGGAACTCTTCTGGAACCGACTAGTTCTTCAAATATACTATACAGGAGTTACTGTTTGCTCTTAGTCGGTCTAAGAACAACCACTGACCGACTAATGTGAAACTAGTCGGTCAGATCTTGCTCTCAGACCGACTAGTTCCTTTGATTGATTTTACCTAAGTTACTGTTTCTCGTTAGTCGGTTCATGAACACTCACCGACCGACTAGATTGCAAACTAGTCGGTCGACGGGCCTTCACAGACCGACTAATTCACTTCCCAGATTTTCCCCTTCTTTCGCTGTTTGATTTTAGTCGGTCACAGTTGGTCGACCGACCGACTAGTTATTAAACTAGTCGGTCAGTAACTCTTCTTTGACCGACTAATCGCCCAAGAAACCCTAATTTTTGGGCGGCCGCCGGTTCACCCCTATAAATACCCCCGATCGTTTTCTTCTTCTTTCTTTTCCTTCTGAGCCTCCCTCTCCCCCAATACTCCTCCATACATTTTCCCAAGCCTTTCCTTCCTCCCTTGGAGCTTTCCCCTCTCCATTTAGGCCGGCCATCACCTCTAGGCCGCCGGAAAACCCACAAAACCCTATTTCTCCAGTTTTCTCCCCTTTCCAGATCTGAACCGTGGTTCCCCGGATCGTTTCTTCCGTTGCCGTGCTTGCTCGGCATCGATCTTCCGCTTCTATACGGTAGGGTTCGATCCTTTGATATTCTCATAACACTCTTTGTGATTTTATTGAAACCCTAATAAAACTAGGTTGGATGTTGTTCTAATATTGATTTGCCATGGCAGCGATCTCATCCCCGTAGCTAACATTTTGTGCCGTGCCTCGTTGATCGTCATCATTGATGCGAGGCAAGTGAAACTTGCCACTTATGGTTTTAGGCCATGCCTTAGGCCATTTGCTTGTCGTAGCGTAAAAGAGACTAGACAGTGAAATGATAGCTGCCTAGACGCCTATTTGATCTAGTTTGACAACGAAACTAGATCCGTCATCTCAATTGATCTAGCTTGACAACGAAGCTAGATTCCAACCCTTTTAACTTGTTGTTCATGCATATTTAACTGCCATGTTTAATTTCTTATCTGTACGCCTTACTACATGCCATGCCATCCATGTTGAATGTCGCATTCGTAGCACACACTACAATACTTGTGTTTCCTGGCTCGTGTTCCAGAAGCGGGCCACGTGTGTTGGTCGATAGCCAATGCCCGATCTACTTGTTTCCAGCTAGGCACCCACTTTCGTGGGCATAACCCTATGCCATACGTGTTAAATACATTACCCAGCTCGTGTTCCAGAAGCGGGCTAAATGAGTTGCTAACCCCAACGCCCGAATTCGTGAGGCTAGGTGCACCCCTATGCCATAATGAAATACACTTCTTGGCTCATGTTCCAGAAGTGAGCACTCCGTGTTCGAGGTAATTCCCTGTCTCGATACACGTGGAGGGGTAGAGATAAACGGTCACTTGAGCTTAGGAGTTGGCCCGATCAGCCACTCTAGCCAAAAGGCGAAATCTCTGTGCACGACGTGTTTACTTGACGTGTTACTTGACATGATTTACTTGACTTGTACTTGTCCGTGTTTATACTTGTAAAATTTATCATCCATGCCATCCATGCTACTTGTTACTTCCATGCTATACTTGCTGTACCATGCATCATGCTATAACTGCTAGGTTGTTAGTTTGCATTCCTTTCAGTTTCCTTTCCCATGTCTTTTTAGACTTGCTGACATGTGCCCCTTGCTCTTTTGGGTGACACATGTTAGACCCTGATCCTGAGATCGTTGCTGAGAACGTGGTTGTTACTGACGCTGAGGCTGAGCCCTTGTCTGCCCAGGAGGAGTCTTGTGGGCACCAGTGACCATTTCTAGTGATCCCTGCTGAGTTTCCTTTTGTGTAGGTTTTCTGTTAGGTTGTCGGTGTGTGGCACCTTATTTGTACCTTGTACTTTTGTTGGCCATGTTTGGGCCCTTAGATTCTTTTCTCTTTAAGCCTGGTGGCTTTTTTGTGATGTTGGAATTTAATTTGATGGATATTCTGAGATTGTCTTTTGTCTCATTTCCTTTATTATTATCTTTGTTTCATATCGCGTTGCAAGGACCTGCCAATTTATTGTTGATTGACGCTTATCGGGCTTGGGGCTTTGCAGCTTCAAGTCTGAGCGGACCTTCTCACGCTTCGCCTCCACATTTTTGGGAAGCGGGGCGTGACAGGTTTTATTGGTGGCCCATGCAGGTCCATCTTGCAACTGCGAATTATCGGAACAACGATAATAACTATGGAATGTCCATTAAATAAATTGCAACATCTGAGTCATAGCCTTGAGTCTAGCCGTTTTCCTATGTCACTAGGTGGTAGGAAGACTTAGTTAGACGTCCGTGCTTGTTAGTTAGAAGCCCCTGATTGTTAGTTAGACTCCCTGCTAGGAATTGATTTGGTCGTCATAGGAGTTACCTCAGCGGTTCCTGTCTAGCTTTGACCATGATAGACTTCTAGAATTCCTTGGTCGTTCGCTTGGGTTCATCGATTTCGGACCAAGCTGAACTCATTTCATAGCTGTCTAGCCCTTAGAGAGTCTTAGCGTTTAGTTTCCTAATCTTTAGTTGGTTGACCATAGGAGTTTCCCGTAGATTTTCCTAAGTCATATCCTAGGCGTATTTATGCTTTGATCACCCGACCAAATTCCTTGCCTCGATGCCCAGGACCACCACGTTTCGATAATCGTTGATCCTTCGAATGTTCCCTTTCGCAAAGCTTAATTTCTTTTAAAGTTATTTTTCGATTTCCCTTATTAAAAGTTACTTTTAAAGTTATTTTTCGATTTCCCTTATTAAAGTTTTCGCTAAGTTTAAATTTTGTTTTAAACCCGCTACGTATATATTTAAATTTCCCACTTTTCGATTGAGTCAAAATTCCTTGTAGATTTCGGAGTCTAATGGTTGTAATTATAATTGCTATCTCGTAACCATTTTCCTAATCTATGATTTCGCATTTTGGTTTGAAGACTCTAATACTATTTTGGAAAATTCGATATAACATTTTCTAACTATGAGATCCATTTTAATCGCATAAGCATACATACTTTAAAATCTTTTCCAAGCTAAATGGAATTTCAATTATTATATGTATACTTATATCTCGTGCCCTTTCGTTGACTTAAATTAATTTTTGAAATTCGAAAGTTTTGACGAGATTTTGATTATTGTTTTATAATGTTCTTCCAGCCTTTACTTTCATACCTATTTAAATATCTTGACCCTTTTCATATATCAATTTAATTCTGAGCCGTAATTCTATTTTCCAAATTCGATTTATAAATTTTCCTTTCTTATTTATGCTACTCAAATGACTCATCGCGCTCCCTTAATATACTTCTCAAGTCACATATGATTTCAGTTTGTAATGAATCAAAGTTATGTTCAACATTTTTCTTTATTACAATTTTCGGAAAATTACGTTTTCGTAACCACTTCCTGATCTAGACTTTCCATAATTCGGTTTTAAAAGCTTTATTACAAATTTGATAAATTCTACTACTATGTTATATTTGTCTTTCCGATCTCCAAACATACTTTAGAATAAACTCTAACTAAATAGAATTTCGATTATTTTTATATCCGTACCATCCTTGTTGTGCTCATATGTTAAGGACCTTGTGTAAATCAGTTTCTTTTTGGCAAATTTCGGTTCCTCTAAAAAGTAGTTTCAATATTGGTTATTTTAAAAAATTTCCTAGCTTAAAGACTTTGAAAGTATTTAACATGAACTTAAAATTCTTCAGTTCATTTCATTCTTTGAATTTCAAATTTCTTCTGCCAAAATTATATTGAATTACTGTCGTATAATATTTTTCTAAACTACGTCCTTAATGTTCGTGTGAACGATTTACTTCCTTCATAATGATTTCTGTTAAGCCAATAAATCATTTCCTCTTGTTATGTATTTTCAACTCAAACTTATTTCGAACAACTTATTTTATCGATCTCCAAATATTGTTTATACGGAGGAGAACTCCAACTTTTCAAAATATGACCGTTTTATACTTTTAGTGCTTTTGACTTATACCATTCACGTTCTATTTCCGAAAACTTATGAGAGTAATGTTTACATCTTTCTTCCCCGCTTAAACATCCACAATTATATCTCGGTATCACTTGATCTATTTACCTCCTTGTCCTCGCCCTACCTGAACCCATTTTTACGATCTTGTTTCGTTACGCTATCTAATCTTGGTTTCCTTCCTTCTGCTTAGTCATCCCACTAGTGTTCGCCGTTGTTTACGTCGCACCAGTTTAGTAGTGAGTCCTTGGACTTTTGTGATGTTGTCGTAATGCATGTACCTAAGTTGAGTATGTAGGCTTGAATGAGTGTACCCCCCATAGTATGATAATGTTTGCCTATTGTGTGATATATACATACTCAGAGTTATTCATGATGTTATGAAATTGTAAGTGTGTTAGTATTTATGGATATGTGCGAGGATAGCTATACCACTCTAGGGGCGTCTGTGTGTATAAGAATCTGTTTTGGAATATCTAATAGAGTGTATGTAGTTGGAGATAATTATAATGGTTGAAATAATATGATTGGTAAAACTATATGTATGTTAGGTGTGATGATAATAGTTGTACATATAGTTAAGGTGGGTAGACCTATTATGTGACCTATGTGTTGTACGCGTGAGTATGTACTCGTACGTAGTTACGTATTGCGCTAGGACGTAAGTAGTTATGTATTCGTTGCTAGAGTATATAGATGATATACCTATGGTAGTAGAAATATAATTTTGATTGGTATGCTTGCTTTTATGGATGTTGTGTGAGTGTATACCATGAGGTATACATGACAATTGCATACCTTAACTATGGATGAAGTAGATGTGTTGGTATACTAGTTATAGGTAGATGGCTATGGCGTGAAAATATGTTATGCTTGTGTGTGACTATACGATGAATGCATATGTATTAGGGAGTGTATTATAATTGTACGTGTGCTGATGTCTGTATTATTATTATGGTATGTAAAGCGATTGCACTGTGTGAGTATTACCTAACTAAATATTAATTGTGATTGACATATGGTATGTATATGGTTGTATTGGTGGATGTGTATACATTGGAGTTATATTGGTATAGGTTTAAATACCGTGTTACGTATATAAAGTACTATGATATGTGTTTTGAGTCTCACTCCAGCTTGAGTGGGTATACTCTGAGTATATTGTTATGTACGTTGTAGTTTGCATATAGTGATGTTGATGTATATATATAGTGATAGGAGTGTTTGTGCTTGGTTGTGTTACGCACATGATTGTGGGTCGTTATACCAGTATATAGTTATAGGTGTTGGTCTTGTGGTGTAGTTATTTACTAAGGGCTTGCTTGTGTGAACGTACGTGTGCTAGCTAAACTAGGTGTGTAGATGTACTGACATATGTGTTTCTATGTGTGATTGGTATATATGCCTGAGTATATAATGAATGGAATGATTGAGTATATAATGTGTTTCTATGCCTGAGTGTATAGTGTTATGATTGGTGTATATGAATGAAATGTTAGCGTGCGTGGGTGTGCACCATGCACGGGTAAGTATGTGCCTAGTTATAAGTTTTGGTGACTATGATATGTTGGCGTGTCGTGAGTATAGTTATAGGACCGTATGTGATGTGAAGATATGGTGAAATAATTGCATACAATTCGAATGACTATATTTGTGAAATTATAGTTGTGGTTAATGTATATTAGATATAGTAAGACTTGTCTGAATAATGATATGGTGCGACTACATGTGTCGATGTGTTTGGTATTGGATGTATACTAGGAAATATTAGGGAGTAATATACCCATGGTTGCATGTTGCATAGGTAGCTATCTATACGTAGAGCGATGGTTGTTTTTTGCTAATGTGGGACTAACCTTTTGTGAATATCTGAACTATTGGTTGTGCTAGGTAAGTAGTAGCTATATAATGGATGTATATAAATGATTGAAATACATGTATGAGTATGAATGACTATAATAGGTATAAGAGTATAATGTTTGTGAATGAATACATGTTAGTAGTGATAACGTTTGACTATCTAGTGCATATATATAAGCACCTGCAATGACTACCTCTAGTTTAAAGTATGACGTGAAATGATTTGGGGTAGTTACTAGAGCGACTAGATATGTTAGAAAGTCCGAGGACGGACTTTATTCTAAGGTGGGAAGGATGTAACGACTGGTTTTCATGTAATTGGATTATCTATATTAAAAATATATGCTTGGTGGATTTTCTCCTTGGGTGTGATTTTCCGTCTCCGTGGCTTTCGTTTTCATTCGTTTCGTCGTGAGATTCTAGCTCCTTCCTTAGATCGTTGGGTTTGGAGTAAGTCATTCGTGACGAGCTTCAAAATCGCTCATATTTTAGAGTTAGAGTGATCATAGAAGCCATAGGAATCTTCCCGAAGCTTCCCGATTCGATTCGGCACTTTTTGTACATCTTAGTTGGTTCGAGAAGGCGGACCAACCGACTAGAATCCAATCTAGTCGGTCAGGAACTCTTCTGGAACCGACTAGTTCTTCAAATCTACTGTACATGAGTTACTGTTTGCTCTTAGTCGGTCTAAGAACAACCACCGACCGACTAGATATGAAAATAGTCGGTCAGAACTTGCTCTCAGACCGACTAGTTCCTTTGATTGATTTTACCTAATTTACTGTTTCTCATTAGTCGGTTCATGAACACTCACCGACCGACTAGATTGCAAACTAGTCGGTCGACGGGCCTTCACAGACCGACTAATTCACTTCCCAGATTTTCCCCTTCTTTTGCTGTTTGATTTTAGTAGGTCACAGTTGGTCGACCGACCGACTAGTTATTAAACTAGTCGGTCAGTAACTCTTCTTTGACCGACTAATCGCCCCAGAAACCCTAATTTTTAGGCGGCCGCCGGTTCACCCCTATAAATACCCCCGATCGTTTTCTTCTTCTTTCTTTTCCTTCTGAGCCTCCCTCTTCCCCAATACTCCTCCATACATTTTCCCAAGCCTTTCCTTCCTCCCTTGGAGCTTCCCCCTCTCCATTTAGGCCGGCCATCACCTCTAGGCCGCCAGAAAACCCACAAAACCCTATTTCTCCAGTTTTCTCCCCTTTCCAGATCTGAACCGTGGTTCCCCGGATCGTTTCTTCCGTTGCCGTGCTTGCTCGGAATCGATCTTCTGCTTCTATACGGTAGGGTTCGATCCTTTGATATTCTCATAACACTCTTTGTGATTTTATTGAAACCCTAATAAAACTAGGTTGGATGTTGTTCTAATATTGATTTGCCATGGCAGCGATCTCATCCCCGTAGCTAACATTTTGTGGCGTGCCTCGTTGATCGTCATCCTTGGTGCGAGACAAGTGAACTTGCCACTTATGGTTTTTTGCCATGCCTTAGGCCATTTGCTTGTCGTAGCGTAAAAGAGACTAGACATTGAAATGATAGCTGCCTAGATGCCTATTTGATCTAGTTTGACAACGAAACTAGATCCGTCACCTCAATTGATCTAGCTTGACAACGAAGCTAGATTCCAACCCTTTTAACTTGTTGTTCATGCATATTAAACTGCCATGTTTAATTCCTTATCTGTACGCCTTACTACATGCCATGCCATCCATGTTGAATGTCGCATTCGTAGCACACGCTACATTACTTGTGTTTCCTGGCTCGTGTTCCAGAAGCGGGCCACGTGTGTTGGTCGATAGCCAATGCCCGATCTACTTGTTTCTGGCTAGGCACCCACTTTCGTGGGCATAACCCTATGCCATACGTGTTAAATACATTACCTGGCTCGTGTTCCAGAAGCGGGCTAAATGAGTTGCTAACCCCAACACCCGAATTCGTGAGGCTAGGTGCACCCCAATGCCATAGTGAAATACACTTCCTGGCTCGTGTTCCAGAAGCAAGCCTTCCGTGTTCGGGGTAATTCCCTGGCTCGATACACGTGGAGGGGTAGAGATAAACGGTCACTTGAGCTTAGGAGTTGGCCCGATCAGCCACTCTAGCCAACAGGCGGAATCTCTGTGCACGACGTGTTTACTTGACGTGTTACTTGACATGATTTACTTGACTTGTACTTGTCCGTGTTTATACTTGTAAAATTTGTCATCCATGCCATCCATGCTACTTGTTACTTCCATGCTATACTTGTCGTACCATGCATCATGCTATAACTGCTAGGTTGTTAGTTTGCATTCCTTTCAGTTTCCTTGCCCAAGTCTTTTTAGACTTGCTGACATGTGGCCCTTGCTCTTTTGGGTGACACATGTTAGACCCTGATCCTGATACCGTTACTGAGTACGTGGTTGTTGCTGACGCTGAGGCTGAGCCCTTGTCTGCCCAGGAGGAGTCTTGTGGGCACCGGTGACCATTTCTAGTGATCCATGCTGAGTTTCCTTTTGTGTAGGTTTTTTGTTGGTTGTCGGTGTGTGGCACCTTGTTTGTACCTTGTACTTTTGTTGGCCATGTTTGGGCCCTTAGATTCTTTTCTCTTTAAGCCTGGTGGCTTTTTCTGTGATGTTGGAATTTAATTTGATGGATATTTTGAGATTGTCTTTTGTCTCATTTCCTTTATTATTATCTTTGTTTCGTATCGCGTTGCAAGGACCTGCCAATTTATTGTTGATTGACGATTATCGGGCTTGGGGCTTTGCAGCTTCAAGTCTGAGCGGACCTTCTCACGCTTCACCTCCACATTTTTGGGAAGCGGGGCGTGACAGCAAGTAGCAAGTATGTCATGGATAACAAATTTTACAAGTAAAAACACGGACAAGTACAAGTCAAGTGGTTCACGTCAAGTGATCACGTCAAGTAAACACGTCAAGTAAACAAGTTGTGCACAGAGATTTCGTCTGCTGTCTAGAGTGGCTGATCGGGCCAACTTGTATGCTCAGGTGACCGCTTATCCCTACCCCTCCACGTGTATCGAGCCAGGGCATTACCCCGAACACGGAATGCTCGCTTCTGGATCACGAGCCAGGAAGTGTATTTAACACGTATGGCGTAGGGTTATGCCTGCAACGCAGGTGCCTAGCCGGAAACAAGTAGATCGGGCATTGGCTATCAACCAACACACGTGGCCCGCTTCTGGAACACGGGCCAGGAAACACAAGTATTGTAGCGTGTGATACGAATGCGACATTCAACATGGATAGCATGAATGACAATTAATTCGCGTACCGTTCATTAAAATTAAACGTGACATGGTGGTACTTATGCAACATGATAAATGACGGATCTAACTTCGTTGTCAAGCTAGTTCCTGAAATTGCACCTAGGCGAGTATCATTTCGTCGCCTAGTCTCTTTTACGCCTACAACAAGCAAATGGCCTAAGACATGGCCCAAAACCCTATGTGACAAGTTTCACTTGCCTAGCACCGAGGATGACGATCAAGAAGTTTCATCTCACGGAGGCTAATCTACGGGAAAGTCGCTGTTATGGAGAAACAACCATCAAAACAACATACATTTTATTAGGGTTTAACAAAAATCACAAAACGGGTTATGAGAACATTAAAGGATCGAACACTACGTATTGGAGCGGAAGAACGATACCGAGCAAGCACGACAACAGAAGAACGATCTGGGAAACTAGGGCTCAGATCTGGAAATGTGGAGAGAATATGGAGAAATGAGATTTTGGGGGTTTTTCGGTGACCTAGAGGAGATGGCCGGCCCTAATGAAGGTGAGGGGAGCTCCAGGGATGAAGGAGGAAGGCTAGGGGAAGATGGATGATGATTTGGGGAAGAAGGAGGCTCAGGAGAAATGAAAGAAGAAAGAAAAACGTTTGGGGGGTTTAAATAGGAAACGTCGGCGGCTGGGCAAACCCTAGGTTTACGACAGCAGTTAGTCGGTCAAAGAAGAGTTGTTGACCGACTAGTTTGAGAACTAGTCGGTCGGTCGACCAACTGTGACCGACTAAAAGCAAACAGCGAAAGTAGGGAAAAATCTGGGTAATGAATTAGTCGGTCTGTGAAGGCCCGTCGACCGACTAGTTTGCAACCTAGTCAGTCGGTGAGTGTTCATTGACTGACTAACGATAAACAGTAACTTAGGTGAAATTCACTGACAGAAACTAGTCGGTCTGAAAGCAAGTTCTGACCGACTAGTTGCGCATCTAATCGGTCGGTGGTTGTTCTTAGACGGACTAAAAGTAAACAGTAACTCCTGTACATTTGATTCAATGAACTAGTCGGTTCCAGTAGAGTTCCTGACCGACTAGATCTCAATCTAGTCGTTTGGTCCCCCTTGAACCAACTAAAGTGCACTAAAAGTGTCGAATCGAAGCGCGAAGCTTCGGGAAGATTTCTACGGCTTCTAGGATCAACCTATCTCTAAGATATGAGTGATACGAAGCTCGTCACGAGTGACTTACTCCAAAACTCAACGATCCAAGGAAGAAGTTAGAAAATCTCAACGAAACGAACGAAAACGAAAGCTACGGAGACGGAAAACCACATATAAGGAGAAAATCCACCAAAACATATAATATAATATAGATAATCCAAATACATGAAAACCAGTCGTTACAGAACTTAAGGATAAGAGGGAGCTATGAGCAACTGAGATCGACCCACGGAGGTTTTCCTCAGATTTGTCGTTGATAGCGCTGTAATGTAAGAAATATCAGTAGAGAAAGTAGAGCTCTATGTCTTAGATCTCGTACCTTAGAATTGGAACCCCTTTATCTTTGTCCTTTCGTCTATTTATAGGTTGTTCCCCTTTGATTGTATGTAACCGTCCCTCATTGATTCGGGCACGATCTCCTACGGGATTCGAGATAACAGCTACTCATTTACTCGGCCCCATTAACCTCCCCCTGAATATCAGTGGGAGCCTAACGATCGAGTGACCCGTTTGCTTGACTCAGTAATACCTTACTCTGAGAAATGGGTATCGGGTTACTGGCATGATTCAGGCTGGGTATGCGAATATCGCACCATGGTCCGTGCCTGCGTACTAACAATAGCCCCCATAATTCGTGCCTCAAAAACTGCACTGATTGAGACCGAATGATGTGTAATCTCCTTAAATGCGCACGGTTTTTGAAACATTTGATTTGATTTGTACTGACAAATCCCTTTCGTCTTTGAATTGATCACCGTCGCTTCTTGTGGCTGGCTTCGGACACGTGTCGTCCATCGACAGTCAGTCGGTTGAATTCCTTCGTATAAAAAGAAAAGCGAGGAAGAAGAAGAGATCTTTCTGTTTCGTCTTCTTCCTTATTTCGAAAGCTTGATTCTAGCGTCGCCTTCCTAGAGATCGCTTGCTCTTTCGAAGGTATTCTCTCCTGACCGACCTTGACTCTCTTTAGATCCATCAGGTATGTTCACTCCAGTCATAATGAAGAAGCCAACCTACGAGGTGCTCATGGCGTGCCTTCGGCCCCCTCGATACAAGGAAGTTCTTGGAAAGGGAAAATGGGTTTGGATTGAACCAGACCTTCCCATCCATAGGAGGGATCTGAGCTTGAAGGTTCCCGAAGTTATCTTAGAGATGGCCCCTAGGTTTTCCCTCGATCTGACTGCTGAGGTCTGGCGAGGTTGTCTATGCCATCCTTTTAGGGTTAGGGTGCCTAATTCGGATGAGAGAGTGTGTTTTCCACGGAAGAATGAGGTTGGGGTGTATCTTAAAGATTTTCACCTAGGACTCCGATTTCCTCTTCATCTCTTCATCGTAGAGGTTCTGTGCTCTTCGGAGTTTTCCATTTGTAGACTCGCTCCCCTAGCTTTTTCCCCCTTAGTTGGCTTCATTGTGCTTTGTGAGCTCTGTGGGGTTCGACCATCCCTTGGACTATTCAAGTATTTCTTCCGGACAATACTTGACCCTCGTCAAGTGTGGTACCAAATCGTTGCTCGCCCGGCAGTGAGGCTTATACACGACCTTCCAATTTTCGACCCTGGGTGGAAAGACACCTTTTTGTTTGTCATCCTTCCTGACCTGGGACCAATGCTCAATAGTTAGAGTTCTCCGAATTCTGAGCTTGCTAAAGAGTCCCAGTTATCATCGGATGAGGTCAAAGCCAGGTTGTCTGCGGCGAGATTGAGGCGGCAAAGCTTCTTCTGAATCGACCGAAGTGAGAGAGGTTGACTCAGTATCTGTTGGAGGTCATAAGGTAAAGAATCTTCTGTGGAGCCTGGGTAATGTATTTTGATTTTGTGTCTTCATTACAGCCACTTACGATAATTATGTCCGTTATTTTCAAATATTCTGAACAGAAATCGTCGGAGCGGTGACTCTGGAGTGGATCGGGTCTGGAGGGAGCAACGGAAGAAAAAGAGGAGCGCTGACAGGGTGAGCATTTGTGCTGAAAGGTTGAGCGCTCATGTTGAAGGGTCGAGCTCTCGATCTCCCATCCCAATCAACCAAAGCTCTTTTTCTGAGGGGGTGAGGTTAGGCAGACCTCGAGGCCTTCTTCCCGTGCCCCCCTCAAAAGAGGCCTCGAGTCAAGCCCCAGTGCGGACTGCTGCACCCCTTGCCTCCGTTGTGGTCTCAAAGCCACTGGTGGTGGTTGACGTCGATGTTGCCGATGTCGCTGAGCCGACCGAAGCTGTCGACCAAAAGCGGGAGATACCCTCCTAAGGGGAGGAGGAGCCAGGAAAAAGGAGGCGAGTGGAGGAGGAGGATCCTCTTCCTTCGCACATGTAGAAGGGTATGGGGTCGCCCCTCTCGAGTCTCAGGGGGGCGATCGAGACTTCTTCGGCATCTCAGGCTCTCGTAACGCCCCTCCTGGATCGATGGCCATGGGGCGGTATCGTGTCACCCGGCCCTCTGGTCGGACCGATCCTTGCGGAGTTTAATCGAGCGTTACTGCTCAATCAACTTTCATCTTGCTCCTCATGGCCGGTACGAGGTGACCTTTACCAACCTCCATTCATCGTCAGAAGGGAGGAGTCAACCCTGTTGGACTTTGGGATGACTGCTTGATTGGTGGAGAACTCGATTCTCCCTAGTGACCTAGAGCTTATTCAGAGGTTGGACCTCGAATGGGTGGCCAACTTCTTTATGGGGAGCGGATACCTGGTACATCGTCTGTCTTCTGTCGATTGACGCCCGAGTTAGCCGTCCCTGACTAATCTTTTCTGTAGATGTCCGTTCTCGATGCCTTGTTGCATCGTCAAACCGTCGACTTAATCAAAGGAGATCGGCGGTGACAGAAGCAGAGCTCAAGGCGTTCGAGTTCGAGGCTTGGACGAAGGAGACAGAGGAGGACCTAGAGAAAGCCCTCGTGGCTAAGGCAGTGGCTGAGTGGGTGGCTGTAGAGGCTATGAATAGTCTCTTGTCCATGTCGGACCTCCGCAAGTCTACTGAGCTCCAGTGGAAGATGGAGAAGGCTCAGCTTGAGGCGAAGCTTGATGCTTTTAAGAAGAAAACGATCGAGCTTCAGGCCAAAGCTTCCAACTCCGAGAGGTGGGCAGAGGCTTGCAAGGTAGAGGCCGATATGTTTCAAACCAAAGTCGTCGAGCTCGAGGAGGCCGCTGCGATGGAGAAGGCGGAGCTAACGACAAGGTTTACAAAGGAGATGGAAGCTTTCTCCAACGTCTTTGCACCTGGAGGCGCTCCTCCTCCCTCTTAGGCCGGCAGTCCTTAGTTTAGGCTCCTTGCAATTTTCCTGTTTTCACTACTTTTCCATTTTGAAATGAAAATAAATGAAAACTTTTTGCAACTTTGGCGTACTCTTGCATTTTCCTTTACTTGAATATATGCATGTGTATAACCCCTCAACGAATCAACTTCTAGTTTCGTAGAGATCGATGATAAGTTAGGTCGTTGACAAGTTAGGTGCGTTCTATAGATTGAATACAACCTTTTAAACCATAAATCGCGCTTCGTTTAGTAGCAAAGGGCAATGCCCTTAAGAGTCAATCGAAAGTTGGGGGTCGTTCGGTGACAAGGGGTAAGGTCCCTTCGACTTACAACAACGACCGTCGTGGGTCGTTCAGTGGCGATGGACGTTCCCTTTGCTTACAGCTGACGACTAGGGTCGTTCAATGGCGAGGGATGATCTCGTTGCTTACAGATGACGACTAGGGTCGTTCGGTGGCGAGGGGCAAGGCCCCTTCGACTTACGACCGACGACCGTCATGGGTCGTTCAGTGGAGAGGGACGATCCCTCGACTTATGGCTAACGACTAGGGTCGTTCCATGGCGAGGGGCAAGGCCACTTCGACTTACGGCCAACGACCGTCGTGGGTCGTTTAGTGGCAAGGGACGATTCCTCGGCTTACGGCAGACGACTAGAGTCGTTCGGTGGTGAGGGACGAGGCCCCTTCGACTAACGACCAACGACCGTCGTGGGTCATTCAGTGGCAATGGATGATTCCCCGGCTTACGGCTGACGACTAGGATCATTCGGTGACGAGGGGAGAGGCCCCTTCGACTTATGGTCGACGGCCGTCGTGGGTTGTTCAGTGGCGAGGGGCGATCCCTTGGCTTACGGCTGACGACTAGGGTTAGATATCAACGAAACAATTAACTTTGCATTTGTCATGAATCAACATAAGGTAAAAGACAAAGATAGATTTCAATCATTTACCCCCTCGCTGGTACAATCATTGATAATACTTCTGCAAGTGCTCAGCGTTCCAAGGATGAGGTAGTCTCTCTCATCCAATGTAGCAAGCCGGTAGGTGGCAGGACTGAGTACCTCGATCACTGTGTAAGGTCCTTTCCACTTAGCAATGATGTGTCGATATTTTACATATTTTTATTGCATTATTCCATATCATATTCACCTCCGAAACCCACATTTTCATATATTATCGCGTTTCTAACGCCATATTTGAGTTTTGTATTGCGCTTCAGATTGGGTCTAAGACCAAGCTCAATTCTGAATTTGATGAATTGTTTGATGTCCAAAGCCTTTGTAAACCCATCAGCTAGTTGATCAAATGACTTGCAATGCTGAAGCATAATTGCTTTTTCAAAAACCAATTCTCTTATGAAGTGATACCTTGTAACAATATGCTTGGTTCTTTCTTGATTGATGAAATTCTTTGCAAGATGGATTTTTGACGTCCCCTAGATTTAGCAATATATGCAGTGGGATCGGGGATACCCGATTTAAATATTTGTAACCACAAGCACACGGTGTTGTAGTGTAGCTTGGGGGTCGAACTCAGGGAGGCGTGTATTGTGCTTGTTATCAAGGAGGAACCGGATCACCCGGTGGGTGAGCTAGCCCGATCAATCGGTTGGTTGTCACGAAAAATAAATACAAAGGATGAAGATATAAAAGGGAACCTAGGACTTTGGTTTCCACCCTATCATGTGCTCTCTCTATTACGACCAACAGATAGCACTACGATCGGATTCTAGGGTTTAGTGGTGAGACGTTGCCTCTAAGAGTGATAGCGTCCCATGGGCCCGATATTCCGGTCGATGCCCAGGATGATACGCTAGGTCTACCTGGGTTCTGGTGATGGGCATTCCCATGTCCATTAACACCGACCGACTCTGGGAGCACTAAGCTCGCAACGATTACTCCCAACATTTCATCCTGTCGTTCCCATGCGCTAGTATTCAATGTCTATGCTAGGGGTGTAAGCTGTGGCTTGAGGATCAAACGCCAGTTTTATTTCCCCTTGGCCCGACAGTCAGAGGCGGTCTTTCTCCCACCAATGACAATGAAACGCTCCGCGTAACCATCTAAATTCCTAAATCATATCGAAATCCTAATCTTATGGTCGTTCTAGGGAGAACCCACGAAGGGGCTTCCACCAATGCCCTAGATTGGGGAACTACTCACGATTCATAGCAAAAATATCAACACAACAAAATTTAGCCATTAGAATCAAAATCAAGCAATAGAAATACGGAGCTAACAATAGTATTAACGTAATATCAAAGTTTCAGAACAATCAAAAATCTTACAAGACAGAATAAATTCGGAGCTGTCAAAATTTCCAAAAAGACAGAAAAATAACTGGGGATGCGTTCTGGGAAAAACCTAGGGTTGTATTAATAGATAAGCGTCCACCCGATCGGTTGAAGCATCAACCGATCGGGTGAGACGGATGTCGACTTCATCTTCAGCTTTGGAGATGCATCAACCGGTCGCTGAGCCGATCGGTTGATGTCTTCGGGTCGTGAGCTGGGAGAATTCGGCTACAGATGAACCGATCGGGTGAGATGTCTCCCGATCGGTTTGAATTCTTCTTCATAAGACAGAGAGCATTGCGGCTTCACCCGATCACTGAACCGATCGGGTCGACTAACCGGTTGGGAAGCAGCTCCAAAAACAGATATGACTGCAGCTCAACCCGATCAATGAACCGATCGGGTGGGCTCTTCTTCACTGCTTCTTCTGTCCGGGTCGGATACGCGTGTAAGAACCGATTGGTTGGGTCTGTCTAACCGATCGGTTGAGGGCTGATATATGTCATTATTCGACGTTTGGCCCTCGGGATCACGCGTGGCACCTCCCGTTGCTCCAGGGACTCATGATATCTGCTATATATGTCCCCAACGCTGGCAATCTCCTGCAACAGCACAAAAACACAAAGAAAGTGAAAGAAAACTAAAAATTACAAGAGAATGGATACGAAACACAGGAAAACAACGGAAAATCATGAAGAAGACGTGCATGAATATATAAAATATAAATGCATGTCAAAATCCCCCAAGCTGAACCCTTCCTCGTCCTCGAGGAAGACGAGTGAGAGTAGGAGCTCAAAGGGAAAAAATAGACAGGAAGAAACAGAAATAAAGAAAACAGAAATCTAGATCGCCGGTCAGAGCCAACGAAATCAATCACGCCACACTAAGCAAGTATCCGATAAACACACCACTAAACCCATGAATATGAGTCTATACAAGTGTCGTGGGCCCACGCAGTGAAGCGCGAGTGAGTGAGGTCGTGAGCTAGCAGACGGTGTCACTATCTGATTGTGCAATAGAGCTCCATATACACATACCCAAGGAATGACCCAAATATCGATTTAATTCGAATAAGCGGTGAATAAAAGCTCAAGCATGCATGAGAGTAGAATAAGAAACGAAGCATATCATGTGTCGGGGACTCCACTGCTAGGAACTAGAAGATCACCGCACTATTGCCTAGATAATCGCAAGAAAATTTCTATGCCAAGTGTGTTTGAAAACGAAGGGGGTTGAGAAGGTGTGGAGTAGAACACTTGGCGTAAATTCTCGCCTTCCCTTTATTCACGGTGGATATGAATGATATTCACAACGGGAATTTTTTTGGGTTTTAGGTATTTGTATTTATTTTTTTGATTTTTGGCTATACATATCTCTTTCTCTTTTTTTTTCTTTTTTTTGAATTTTTCTTTCTTCTCTCTTTTTTCTTTTTTGGGCTTTTGGATTTTTGGCTATATACTTGTGTACTATCCCAACTGGGAGAACGGTACACGACAAGAGGACTTGCACCAAGTAAAACAAAAAAAATCGAATTCTAAACACTTGGGCAAAAGAAAGTTTTCCTCGCAAATCAGAGCATAAGCAAAATGTGTTATCCTAGTCCTATTAGTAGAGTCCCGACACATGCGAATTAAAGCATAATATATATATATATATATATATATATATATTATATATATTATAAAAGAGGGATGTTATCAAGAGAAATTGGATAAGAGATATTGGAAAAGAGAAATTGGATAAGAGATATCTATATTATAAAAGATGGATGTTATCAAGAGAAATTGGATAAGAGATATTGGAAAAGAGAAATTGGATAAGAGATATCTATATTATAAAAGAGGGATGTTATCAAGAGAAATTGGATAAGAGATATTGGACAAGAGAAATTGGATAAGAGATATCTATATTATAAGAGAGGGATGTTATCAAGAGAAATTGGATAAGAGATATCTATATTATAAGAGAGGGATGTTATCAAGAGAAATTGGATAAGAGATATCAATATTATAAAAGAGGGATGTTATCAAGAGAAATTGGATAAGAGATATTGGACAAGAGATATTGGATAAGAGATATCTATATTATAAAAGAGGGATGTTATCAAGAGAAATTGGATAAGAGATATTGGAAAAGAGAAATTGGATAAGAGATATCTATATTATAAGAGAGGGATGTTATCAAGAGAAATTGGATAAGAGATATTGGACATGAGAAATTGGATAAGAGATATCTATATTATAAAAGAGGGATGTTATCAAGAGAAATTGGATAAGAGATATTGGACAAGAGAAATTGGATAAGAGATATCTATATTATAAGATAGGGATGTTATCAAGAGAAATTGGATAAGAGATATCTATATTATAAAAGAGGGATGTTATCAAGAGAAATTGGATAAGAGATATTGGACATGAGAAATTGGATAAGAGATATCTATATTATAAAAGAGGGATGTTATCAAGAGAAATTGGATAAGAGATATTGGAAAAGAGAAATTGGATAAGAGATATCTATATTATAAAAGAGGGATGTTATCAAGAGAAATTGGATAAGAGATATTGGACAAGAGAAATTGGATAAGAGATATCTATATTATAAGAGAGGGATGTTATCAAGAGAAATTGGATAAGAGATATCTATATTATAAAAGAGGGTTGTTATCAAGAGAAATTGGATAAGAGATATTGGACAAGAGAAATTGGATAAGAGATATCTATATTATAAGAGAGGGATGTTATCAAGAGAAATTGGATAAGAGATATCTATATTATAAAAGAGGGATGTTATCAAGAGAAATTGGATAAGAGATATCTATATTATAAAAGAGGGATGTTATCAAGAGAAATTGGATAAGAGATATTGGAAAAGAGAAATTGGATAAGAGATATCTTTATTATAAAAGAGGGTTGTTATCAAGAGAAATTGGATAAGAGATATTGGACAAGAGAAATTGGATAAGAGATATCTATATTATAAGAGAGGGATGTTATCAAGAGAAATTGGATAAGAGATATCTATATTATAAAAGAGGGATGTTATCAAGAGAAATTGGATAAGTGATATTGGAAAAGAGAAATTGGATAAGAGATATCTATATTATTAAAGAGGGATGTTATCAAGACAAATTGGATAAGAGATATTGGACAAGAGAAATTGGATAAGAGATATCTATATTATAAGAGAGGGATGTTATCAAGAGAGATTGGATAAGAGATATCTATATTATAAAAGATGGATGTTATCAAGAGAAATTGGATAAGAGATATTGGAAAAGAGAAATTGTATAAGAGATATCTATATTATAAAACAGGGATGTTATCAAGAGAAATTGGATAAGAGATATTGGACATGAGAAATTGGATAATAGATATCTATATTATAAAAGAGGGATGTTATCAAGAGAAATTGGATTAGAGATATTGGACAAGATAAATTGGATAAGAGATATCTATATTATAAAAGAGGGATGTTATCAAGAGAAATTGAATAAGAGATATTGGACAATAGAAATTGGATAAGAGTGATGTTATCAAGATAAATTTGATAAGAGATATCTATATTACAAACGAGAGATGTTATCAAGAGAAATTGGATAAGAGTTATTGGACAAGAGAAATTGGATAATGGATATCTATTATATAAAAGACGGATGTTATCAAGAGAAATTGATAAGAGAATTTGGACATGAGAAATTGGATAAGAGAATTTGGATATCTATTATATAAAACAGGAAAATTGAATAAGAGAAAATATAAGAGATGAGATTTTGAGGGATAAAAGAGGAGGTGGGGAATTTTGCACATACAACCTCGGTTTTTGTATTTTTACCTATGGACCCTCCCCACACACACCCACACTTTTTATTCTCACCCCTTCTGGCCATTTTTTCCAGTTCTATGAAGATTTTGAATCTTATCCTATTAGGACAAAGCTTTGTCCTACGTGGCAAGTTTGTCCTTCGTGGTAATGACAATTTTGGGGGGACTTAAATTTTGGGGGAAAACTTAAATTTGGGGGGAAACTTGAAATTTTGTGGGAAAACTTGAAATTTGGGGGAACTTGAAATTTGTGGGGGAGAAAAACTCAGCCATTAAATAAACCGTGCCCTATGGGCACGGGTAATGACTAGTGTATATATATATATATATATATATATATATATATATATATATATATATATATATATATATATATATATATATTATTCATGCATAGAGAAGCAGACAGTGAGGCAAAATACCGCATATTCAGAATTGAAGTATGATGATCTAGGGGTCAACCAAGGACATGTATATAAATCAGAATCACAGTGTAGAAGCACACCTTTAGCTAGTCACGACAAACAACTCACACAAAAGCAAAGTGAACCTATGAAGCATGAAATGCAATAGGACTCGGCTTCCTAGGGTTAGTGAAAGATATTATCGTAGCCAACTAAGAGAGAGAGAGAGAGAGAGAGAGAGAGAGAGAGAGAGTAGATCCATGGCAATTCATCATGTGGGGTTATCTCTAGGAGAGGGAGAACAAAAGGATGAGAAGAAAAAAGAAAAACACGATGAAAACGACTCAAAATTATGAAAAAGACATACTGACGCACAAAGTGTGACTCCCCCAAGCTGAATCTTGCATTGCCCTCAATGTAATAAGAGTGAATACAGGAGGGCAAGGAAAATGGGGGGACGTACGCATCGACACAAAAAATGAAAAACATGAAGGACACACAAACGAAAAAGAAAAATAAAGTAAAAGGAACACAAAAATAAAAGAAAGAAAAGCACATCCAAAGAACACATATATGTAGTGCCCTGGGAAGCCACTGCACATGTACTAGAGGGGGGTGAATAGTACTTTTAAATAATAGGGAGAGTTATTCCTAATTATCGTGCAATTAACAAACAACAATGCGGAATAACAACGATCAACAAGAATAAATGCAAACGCAAACAAATGGTTTAATAGGTTCGGATCCACCCAAGTCTCCCCGACTTGTTCCCGGTGATCCTACGTCCCAACCACCCGGATCCCTTCCGGATACTTGAGTTAGAAACCCTAACTCAAGATTTCCAATATGACCACTTGCGAAAACCTCACAAGTGCAAACGACCTACAATCGATGACCGTGAATCCCACAACCCGGGATCACGCAAAACCTCTCACAACCGAGAGTATACAATTCAAATATAACTGAAATGAAATGCTTACCAACAAAATACCTATGACTTGAGATTTCTTACCAAATTAGGGCAAAGAGGATTTTGATGGAGGAAGAGTCACCAAACCCTAGCTTCAAGAAGATGACCAGCAAAGGAAGCCTAGGGATGAGATGGATGACCTAGAATCACGCCCTTGTCTTGGAAGGCTCACAATCAATGAATCTCTCTTGAGGAATAAGAGTGAGGGAGAGATTCTTGAGAATGGGAGAGCTTGAAGATGAGAGTTGAAAGCTTATCTTTTTGAATCAATAGAACTCTGGAAATAGCAGCCTTGGATCCTATGAAATAACCCCTTCAGGTATTTAAAGGATCAAGGCAAAAGAGAGAAAGAAACGTCGCTTTCAAAACTCCAACGGATCTAAATCTGAAGCTGACTAGTCGGTCTAAGAAGGATCACTGACCGACTAGTTCATCAACTAGTCGGTCGGTGATTCAACATGGACCGACTAACAGCTCGACAGCCAAAAGAGTGATTTCCAGGCAACATGAACTAGTCGGTCTAAGAAGACTTGCCAACCGACTAGTTTGCCAACTAGTCGGTCGGTGAGTGTTCTTTGACCGACTAAGAGTGAAATGCACGAAGCTGAATACAAGTTACACTAGTCGGTCTAAGAACAAATGTTGACCGACTAGTTTCATAACTAGTCGGTCGATGAATGTTCTTGGACCGACTAACTGTAAACAGTAACTCAGGCTGTACAGAGGCAAACTCAACTAGTTGGTCTGAGAAGGATTTCTAACCGACTAGATCGTCATCTAGTCGGTCGGGGAACCTTCTTTGACCGACTAATTGATCGACATGGCTGAGCTGAAATGAGTTAGGACATCTAGTCGGTTCATGAAGAGTTGCCGACCGACTAGATCGTCATCTAGTCGGTTGGTGACTCTACTTGAACCAATTAAGATGCACTAGAAGCCGAGGGAAGAAGCGATAGGCTTCGGGAAAGTTTCTAATGGCTTCTAAGATAATCCTAGCTCTAAGATATGAGCGATATGAAGATAGACATGTAAGAATTACTCAAGGCTTAACATTCTATAAATCGAAGCTAAAAGACTATGAATAAAACCTTAAGGAACGGTCTTCGAAAGCTTCGATCAAATCTTCATGACTTCCAAAAAGGTCCAAAAGCTTCAACGAAGCTTTAGGCATTGAATTCGAGCTTTGAGAAGTCTTAAGATGTCGCTTTGAGTGTTCTCGTGAATTTGGCGACGATCTCCATAACTGCGCTCACAAATTGTTAGTTCACGATTTATTTATGTTTGCTCATCATCCAAAACCAAATCGGGGAGTCCAATACTCAACATTCTCCCCCTTTTTGGTGATGACAAACCAACATAAATAATAATCAATAATAATGTACTAAATGAAATTTACTTACTCCCCCTGCATTGATGACACATTAGTTCCATAAACATATGCATCAATCAGGCGAGAAAATTAAAAATACCAATCCAGTTATCGAATACAAATCCAGTTATCGAATTTGAAGTGCATTTTATATTTTCTTAACTCCCCATGAATCTAACATATCAAATTAGATTCATGCTAAACATCATTTAGCACATGATGCTAAACATCATTTAGCACATGCCGCCATTATTATATCTCTCCCCCTTTGGCATAATCCAAATAGTGCGGGAGGAAGTCAATGATAACAAATCATGGCCAAATAATACATGAATCACGGGAGTCGAAGAATACGACCTCGGTCCAATGACACCAAAGTATAATACCAAAACATATTAAAGGTGTGCCAAAGAGACTTTAGTCGAAAAACGAAAAATGAGGTCATCAAAATACCAATTGTAAATTCACGTATTGATGAAGGGAATTTATTTTCCAATATCAACAATTATAGCTATTTTAGTGCATGGAAAACAATTCTATGTTTTCATACAACTAAAGCTATTGAATCAAAATAAATCGTCGAGCGACGAAATCAATATCAGAGACATACATAAAATGTGCACAAGGAAATGAACCATCAGAAGAGTGGTGCACATCATAGAATATCAAATGTCACAATATCGATCGAAAATGAACATTAAGTAAAAGCACATCAAAACTAAGTGAAGTGTGCGATGAGAAGTGACAAGGTGATAAAAGTAATACGAAAATCATCATAATAACTTTTAAGAACATGCCATGCCAAAAATAGATATGAATTTCAAAGCACTTATGGCATTCACAATTCTATCATGCTAGGAGAAACAAAATGATACCAATGTAAAGAAATAGATTCTAACCAAGCATGCATTCAACCCTCATGGATACCAAATGTAATATCATACTTACAACATTAAGCTCCCCCTACATTGGTGCATTACCTAATCACCATCAACTCCGTTTGAATGAAAGTCTTCGCAAATCGAGGAGTTGGTAGGGTTGGTATCCCACGGTGGATTGAACCTAGAAAACTTCATTTTGGTATCCAAAAATCCTTTTGGATCCAATGGGTTAGACAACAAATTTGAAATACGAAATAGAAATTATTGTAACCCATAAATTAATATAATCAAAATCAATTTTATAAACATATGCCTTGGTACCCATAACATGATCATAAGCTCATGGTACCAAGCATTGAAGGGTTAAAGGAACTAACCCTTCGGAAACCAAGTCCAAGAGGAACTTGACTTTCCAACATAATCATCATTCAAAATAACATCATTAATATAGGATTGCACATAAACATTCATATCATGATTGCTAGTGTTCTTGGGACCCCAAATAGTGTAAATTTTGGGAATCCTCTTCCTAGTGGTTGCATGCACAAAAGGTTGATTTCTATGTGGTGCATGTGGCCTAGGAGCATGAGATCTAGCAATAGCATTATGATGAGCATGAGATCCATGATGTGGTGTAGCATACATACATGGATAAGCATGAGGATGATTATGAGAGAAGGCATTCACATGTGGATTAGATGTGTGAACATAAGCATTAGGATGTGCATGAGCATGATTACGTGCATGTGGGTGTCTCATATGAGTGTTCATACGTGCTCGTGGGTGCGGAACATAAAAATCATTATTATCATGCACCGGTGGAGTAGGATGTGTGTTCCTACGTGGCATAGCATGAGAGTACAAAAATGCATGACCCCTCTTTGGAGGTCTACCCAAAGTGGGTTTCTTTCCAATCGGGGGTGTGTACGAAGTGGAAGCACTATTGGTAGGAGAACTACCAACGGGGTGTTTGCTCCCACTCGTCGAGGCATCGGATGTCGGCCTAACAAAGGTGGTAGGCGATTTGGATGAGTCTCCCATCTTATACCCCAAGCCAATGTGGTGTTTGGCCGGAAGTAAGTCATTTAGGATATTATCCAAATGGCCCTTACCTCTATTGAAATCATTGATACGGCCTAACGTGCACTCATACTTCTCTTTGAGAGAATGCATCGAAGCATCCAAAGTGGATACTTGCGATGTGAGTGCATAAACACGAGATTTGAGATTCTTATTCTCAAAACTCAAGGTTGAGTTTTGAGACGTCAAATCCGCCATCTTGTGTTCATCCGATTTCTCAAAATGAACATGCTCAAGTTGAGATTTGAGGTTCTTCACCTCATTTCTCAACAAGCCATTATGAGTAAGCAAACTTGCTTTCTCATTGGCGAGTGTCTCAACAATGGTGTCATTGTTGGTGATGGTAGACTTAGGAGAGGTTTGGAGGTTAACAAGTTCATCTTTGGTCTTATTATATCTATCTACTAATTTAGTAAATTTAGACCAAATTTCTTGGTTTGCTAACCTCATTTCATCAATAGTAGGTTCTCCGATTTCATCCTCGCTACCATCCTCGCTTTCATCCTCGCTATCATCGAAGGATGACTTTCGATCTTTTGCCTCATTAGCCATGAAGCAAAGTTTTGCTTTCTCCACTCTTCCATCATCCGACTCTCCACTTGAGGAATCCTCTTCGGAGTCGGTGAATGTGCCAACAAGTCCTTTCTTGTACTTTCTCGACTTGTCGTACTTCGATGCTTTCCCCTTCTCCTTGTGTTTGTAGAGAGGACAATCCGGTTTGATGTGTCCTGGCTTGTTACATTTATAACACACGGGAGTAGAAGCATTAGTCGAACTAACTTTAGATTTATTCAAAGATATACCTTCTCGGAGGAATCGATCGAACTTCCTTGCCATACGGGCAATGGATTTCATGTCCAATTCTTCTTCCGATTCTTCATCATCGGTAGATGGAGCGGCCTTGAAGGCAATCGCCTTTCTCTTTGGCTCATCTTGCTTCAAGTACGCTTTCATCTTTTCCTTCATTTGGATCTTACTATCCTTGCGTACCTCGTAAGACAACAAGGTGCCCATTAGTTGTACGACGGTATATTTATTCATGTCATTACCTTCCTCGATGGCGAAGGTACGCTTTTCCCAACATGATGGAAGACCGTCGATAATCTTCGCGACTTTCTCCTTTTGGGTATAGACCTTCCCAAGAGCTTCCAAGTCGTTTGATATATCCACGAAGCGAGCGTAATATTCCTTCATGGTTTCGCCCCGCTCCATATGAAACAACTCAAATTCTTTATTAGCAACGACGAGTTTAGAATCTTTTACCGTAGTCGATCCTTCGTGCAATATGAGGAGTTGGTTCCATATTTGATATGCACTCTTACATGTGCATATCTTGTTGAAGTCCTCAGGCTCCAACGCACAATTCAAGGCATTCATTGCCTTGGCATTGGCTACTTCCGCGGCGACCTCCGTGGGAGTCCACTTCGCAAAATCTTCTTCGGAAGGCTCGACATACTCCGTCATGGTGGCTCTCCATAGTGAAGCGCTCCGGAGGAAAATTTGCATCCGGCATTTCCAGTACCCGTAGTTGGTACCGTTGAAGTGTGGAGGCCTGACGGAGGATAATCCTTCCATAACAGAAGAAGCTCCATCGCGGTTCTTGAAGACGTTGTAGTCGTTGTTCGCCATAGCTTTGAACTTTGGCTATGTGTAGCTTTGAACCTTGGCTTTGATACCAATTGTAGTGCCCTGGGAAGCCACTGCACATGTACTAGAGGGGGGTGAATAGTACTTTTAAATAATAGGGAGAGTTATTCCTAATTATCGTGCAATTAACAAACAACAATGCGGAATAACAACGATCAACAAGAATAAATGCAAACGCAAACAAATGGTTTAATGGGTTCGGATCCACCCAAGTCTCCCCGACTTGTTCTCGGTGATCCTACGTCCCAACCACCCGGATCCCTTCCGGATACTTGAGTTAGAAACCCTAACTCAAGATTTCCAATATGACCACTTGCGAAAACCTCACAAGTACAAACGACCTACAATCGATGACCGTGAATCCCACAACCCGGGATCACGCAAAACCTCTCACAACCGAGAGTATACAATTCAAATATAACTGAAATGAAATGCTTACCAACAAAATACCTATGACTTGAGATTTCTTACCAAATTAGGGCAAAGAGGATTTTGATGGAGGAAGAGTCATCAAACCCTAGCTTCAAGAAGATGACCAGCAAAGGAAGCCTAGGGATGAGATGGATGACCTAGAATCAAGCCCTTGTCTTGGAAGGCTCACAATCAATGAATCTCTCTTGAGGAATAAGAGTGAGGGAGAGATTCTTGAGAATGGGAGAGCTTGAAGATGAGAGTTGAAAGCTTATCTTTTTGAATCAATAGAACTCTGGAAATAGCAGCCTTGGATCCTATGAAATAACCCCTTCAGGTATTTAAAGGATCAAGGCAAAAGAGAGAAAGAAACGTCGCTTTCAAAACTCCAACGGATCTAAATCTGAAGCTGACTAGTCGGTCTAAGAAGGATCACTGACCGACTAGTTCATCAACTAGTCGGTCGGTGATTCAACATGGACCGACTAACAGCTCGACAGCCAAAAGAGTGATTTCCAGGCAACATGAACTAGTCGGTCTAAGAAGACTTGCCAACCGACTAGTTTGCCAACTAGTCGGTCGGTGAGTGTTCTTTGACCGACTAAGAGTGAAATGCACGAAGCTGAATACAAGTTACACTAGTCGGTCTAAGAACAAATGTTGACCGACTAGTTTCACAACTAGTCGGTCGATGAATGTTCTTGGACCGACTAACTGTAAACAGTAACTCAGGCTGTACAGAGGCAAACTCAACTAGTTGGTCTGAGAAGGATTTCTAACCGACTATATCGTCATCTAGTCGGTCGGGGAACCTTCTTTGACCGACTAATTGATCGACATGGCTGAGCTGAAATGAGTTAGGACATCTAGTCGGTTCATGAAGAGTTGCCGACCGACTAGATCGTCATCTAGTCGGTTGGTGACTCTACTTGAACCAACTAAGATGCACTAGAAGCCTAGGGAAGAAGCGATAGGCTTCGGGAAAGTTTCTAATGGCTTCTAAGATAATCCTAGCTCTAAGATATAAGCGATATGAAGATAGACATGTAAGAATTACTCAAGGCTTAACATTCTATAAATCGAAGCTAAAAGACTATGAATAAAACCTTAAGGAACGGTCTTCGAAAGCTTCGATCAAATCTTCATGACTTCCAAAAAGGTCCAAAAGCTTCAACGAAGCTTTAGGCATTGAACTCGAGCTTTGAGAAGTCTTAAGATGTCGCTTTGAGTGTTCTCGTGAATTTAGCGACGATCTCCATAACTGCGCTCACAAATTGTTAGTTCACGATTTATTTATGTTTGCTCATCATCCAAAACCAAATACGGGGAGTCCAATACTCAACAATATAAACAGGCACACAACAATGACATCACACGACAATATGCGCAAAAATCGATTTCCCCCAAGCTGATCAAGAAAATGCTAGAGAAAAGATTTGATCGTGGTGAATCAGAAGAAATAGCTAGGGGAAAACATAAATCAGTCAGAGCTATCATCGGAGGAATATTAGGGAGATGGTGAAGAAGGAGGTGAATAGTGGACGAAAGATGATGGTGTGGATGATGCAGAGGGAGTGCCGACAGGAGAAGGAGGGGCAACTGGCTGGATCATAGGTGGATCGAAATTGATTGGTAGATCGTGGTGAATTATGATGGCTCCAGGTGAACCCACACACGGGTGCCAATCGGAAGGATCCAAGGGATGAAAATGCACTGGTGAGGAGAACCAAGGATCTGGATAGAATTCCTACGGTAAATGAGAAATGCAAATGGGGATTCGCTGAAGAGATGATGGTGGGAGGACGGCAAATGGAGTATTGTCAGGACTATAAAGGTAGACTGTGCGTTCATGACCAAAAGGAGTGATCATACCGATATCGATCAAGTAGTCGCGATCGATATGGGTACGTCCTGGTAAAATTTGTAGGTCAGATGGCATCCTCAAAAAATGACTGACAATAAGGGTGATCATCCCACCACAACAAATTGGTCCGGAAGTTGCACGGCTAACAGACAAAATTTCGTGGATGATACAATTGTAGGAAGATATATGCCCATAAGGTAATTTATCTTGATTATACGTCTTGTTCATACCGTATATGGTACGTATTATTCTAAGTATAAAATTATTTGTATTAATATACTTAGATAATATCCATAGACTTATAGTTAGGTCCTTACATATCTGGATGAGATCTCGATTATGAGTAAGTAAGCGACCGAATAGAAACGTAGGTCTTAAACGGTTCGTGATCATAGATGTGTCGAGAACTGGATATCGACACATCGGATAGATCACTGTGTCTTCGTCTTACCTTCGGGTAATGATGATCTCATAGTCATTCGACTTGGGGAAGTCGGAGACGAGACACAGGTGCTCATTAGAGAATGAGTTCACTGAACGACCAAGTTAGAGTTATTAAATGGTTAACTTTAATGATCTGTCTTTAATAACTCTAGGGTGATGATAGGTTAGTTGATCCTTAAGACCTGAAGTCATCTGTACAAACCTATGAGTGGACGGTATAGCTTAGACCCATGATCTAGCTTCGAGGACCAGTCCTGCTGAAAGATCTTAGGTTGGGCTGCACCTGAAGCTCCCAAGGTGAGTAAGTGACTAAGATGGGATTCGTCACTTCCATTAAAGGGAAGTTAGTGTTATAGGTTCAGTACGGTCTTTATGTTAATCCTCGGCCGGGGTACGTTGCAAGTAGTACAACGTGTATACAATAAAGACCGCCGTATACTGACCAATGTTGTCTAATAGGGTTGATAGTAAACCATACCCTAGGCCAACAATAACACAGTCTTGACGAAGGGATTTTAGCTAACGGAATTCATCACTGACACAGCCAATGCAAACCCTATGATACTTTTGTCAAAGGGTCGATCACGTTATGATGACTCTGAAACAGGGACGACAGCTACTGCTCGTAGTGACCGTCGTCTAGGGGTTTCGAGCCCCAACCTGTAGTAAGGTCAGGCTGTAGGGTCTCACACCGAGTAGTGTTCGTGTCTTAGTAATAGGAATATAGAATAGAGAGAAATGTCATTTGATGATATTCACAAGTTAAGTTGTGAAAGTTAGTCGCATTAGCAATAGGGACACAACGTTGCATTAGATGCTAACTTTGACTAAACGTGTTGTAAATTAGTAGGAACAAACTTGTTGGAAAGGGTTACCTGGATGACGGGATCGTCCCGGTCTAAACACAGGTTCAAACCGCGTCCAAATCGGAGCTCAAACGAGCCAGAAACGCAGAAAGAGTTCAAGGGGAAATGGGTTAGACCCACTGGGCCAAAAGGCCCATGTGCAAAGGCAAACGGGCAACGCCCGCTGGCTGCAATGGGCGCACGCCCGTTGCACAGCGGGCGTGTCCCGCTGCAGCAGCGGGAGTGGCCCGCTGTGTGCAGCGGGCGGGCGCCCGCTGCATCAGCGGGCGTGGCCCGCTGCACAGCGGGCCAGCGCCCGCTGATGCAGCGGGCACGGCTCGCTGCGCAGCAGCGGTGCGCCCGCCCGCTGCAGCAGCGGGCGGGCGGCCCGCCCTTGCCCCCTTGGGCGGGCGCGCCCGCTAAGTCTAGCGGGCGCGCCCGCAACTTAAGTCAAATTAGGGTTTTTGAAAACCCTAATGACGGCTACGAATTTTGTGAAAATTGCTAAACTTTGAGCAATTGTTTGAGGGGTCAAACGAAGTCGAAATTCGTCACCGTCAGTTCCTATGCGTTCACCATTCCAAGCTTTTCTGATTGATAGCTTGTTTGGTGTCTGAAGTTTAGTATGTGAGGAGAATTAATTCATTAAAGTTTGACTTTGTGAAAGGCTAACTTTAAAGTTGAAATTAAGCCAAATGACTTAATTTGTTTTTCTCTTCATGGGGATTGTCCCACATTGCCCGCAACGAGAAGTTGAGTGCTCACTCCCTATATAAATAGGGGTGCACTCTCCTCGTTGAAAAACACACCAGTCAACGATCGGGTAGCTCCAGATTTTTAGAGCAAGCTCGATCGGCGACTAAATCTCTCTCTCTAATTTTTCTATTCTCCGGAGTAGTCCTAGCACGACTACGAAGGGGGTTTGGATCTGATCCGGACGTCTAAGACGCGGGTTCTTCTCAAGTGAAACTTTCTACCACGTGTGATCGGCTCGGAGGCGAAAGCGGCTCGGGCGGATCGGTGCGAGGGTGCGAGGGGGGGAGATCGGGTCAACGCGGCTCGACTACGAGGAGCTTCTCAAGACGGTGCGGTACATCTTGCCTGCTCCAGGGCCAAGATTCCGGGTATGTGGTTAAGCGTTTTTAGCGTAATTTTTAATTAGTCACTTAGTGTAGATCCTTCTTGGGGTGGTCAGACCCACTCCAAGTCGGCATAGATCGGGCTAGGTTCTGGCTCCCCAGAGCCTAGCTAAATAGTTTAGCTAGTGTAGAAATTTGATTTCTGGTTTTTTCCGCTGCGCTTTTGTGCCTCCGTGGTCCGTCCGACTTAGGACGGATACAGATCCGAGCTCTGGGGGTCCGCCAAAACCCCAACAGTGGTATCGGAGCCACGGTTATGCTATAGACCTACTATAGCGACTTTTTAAATTATTAAAAATGCTTAGCTTGCATGTTCAAAACTTTTTTTATTAGTTTTGAAAATAATTTTGTGTTTCAAAAATTAATTTTTGCAACACAGAAATTTGTTTTAATTTTGGGACAATTATTTTTATGCGATAAATCTAAAAGTAGTCTACTATGTTTAAAGTTTATGTAAACTTTAGAAAAATTTTATTTTTGAAATTTAAGAATTTTTCTTTAGTTACATAAAAGTTAGAAATCTTTAAACTTTATTTGAAAGCTTCTAAAAGGATTTCTAAAAGATTTTAAAAGAGTTTTAAAATTGTTTTAAATATGTAAATAATAAAAATAATTTTATTTCATGAGATGTAATATAAATTAATTTCTTTTACTACATAGATGTTTCTAAAATTTTTATGTGATATTTTAATTTTAGAAATAAGGTTAAAAATTTTTAAAGGCCTAGGTTTAAAATTATTAGATAATTTTGTACGACCTAGTTTTATGCGATAAAATTTTTTATGAAGGCTTTAAATTTTAATCTTTAATTTTAAGTGTTAAAATTTAGATTTGCATGTTTTAATTATGTAGATAATTTTAGAACTTGCAAATGCTCATGTATGTCATAAAATGAACATTTTATTTATGTTGATAAATTAGTTGTTTCATGGACTTGTAAACCTTATTAGGTTAGCCATTAAATATTTAAAATTTTATGAGATGAAATTTTAATTAGTGACATGTTATGTTTGATAAAACAAAACAACATTCGAACCTAATACCTGATTAGGATAGTCCCTTTGTTTGTAAATCATTTCATTAAAATGTTTAAATAATGATTTTCATAAAAGACAAAATGTTGAATTGTTTTATTAAAATCCTAATAAGATTGGGGTAGTAAGTTGAACGTAGAACCTTATAGTTGATAAGGACTTAATAAAAGATGTTCAACCAATCTGAAAAATTTTGAATTTTAGGATCCACTAGTTGATAAGGATTAACTAGTTCTTTTAATTAAAAGCCATTTAGTTGTTTGGAAAACATAAGATTGATGACAACTCCTTCAATGGATCATGATGTCGGTCAATGTGCTTGGCTAAAGTTTTTGGACCAACCTAGCTAGACTGGGTAACAAGTGGTCCTGGCTTAGTCAATTCCCTGGCCGCGTCCGCTGGACCGCAAGGAGTCGATTCATGACTATGTAAGTCCATCGACTATACCTAAGTCAATACGATAATAATCTTGTTCAAGATAAATCGTAGCCCTCCTTGTTTTAGGAGTTGGCAACTGTAAGAAACATGTTCCGGTTGTTGAGCTACACTCAAGCCGTGACATGTCAATCTTATAGAAACCGATTTCTTGATTGACATCTTAACCTGACTGAAACCGTTGTCTCACCCTTCGAGCTTCGGCGTAAGTCTAACCAAGAATGTAGTCTAAGACCTGACCCTAACCGGCGCGTCGTGCATACACCGAGCAAAGGGGCAAGTCAGGCTAGACACGAAAACAAGGGTCCGACTAGGCTAGCCATTGTGATCCGGTTGAGCACACTCATGATCACAAATGACTAGGGGTAAAAATCGATAGGGAATCATAGTAAATATGATTGACGACGAGTTCGTCTACCGACTGCAGAGTCGGACAACTTGTTGAGATACACTCAAGGTTGTCAGACTCATGGTAGTCGGATCCCTCTCTCACAAATATTATTTTATAATAAATTGTTTATTATTATGGCTTTAAATAAATTTAGTGGGAGAATATAGTTTTATTAAAACCATTAAAACTATACTACGAACATATACTAACTAAAGTATCTATAAAATGCAGAATGGACTCAGGTCTAAAATACATGGTAGAAAAGAACGTGCTGGATGGAACCAACTACAAAGACTGGCTTAGGAACATTAAGTTGGTCCTTTCCCTAGCTGGGATTGGATACATATTATTCGAGGACGCTCCGGACAAGCCCGATGAGGATTCGACCCACGAAGAGAAAGAAGCCTTCAAGTTGTACCAGAGGGATGCTGAGAAGGCAAGATGCCTTGCTCTAGCTTCGATGACCAACGAGCTGCAAAGGAAACATGAACATATGGATGTTCAGAGCATACTCCTTAATGCACAAGAGTTGTATGGCAAGCGATCCAGAGCTGCCAAGTTCGAAGCTACTAGTAACCTCTGGGGCACGAAGATGACGACAGGACCCGTACAAGATCATGTTATCAAGATGATCGGGTACGTGGAGGACGCCGCCCAGTTAGGATTTGTCCTGGACAATGAGATGTCCACGGACATTATCCTAAAGTCTTTAACTCCCGAGTTCAAGCCCTTTATAACTGGCTTTATAATGAACAGCCTTGAGACGGATCTTCCTGGTCTCCTCAATATGCTCCGGCAATTTGAGGAGATTGAGAAGAAGCCGACTGCACTGGTTGTTGGCTCTGCTACTTCCGACCAGCCGAAAGGCAAAGGAAAGAAGAGGCAGGTCCCACAACCTGCGAAGGCTAAGAATGGGAAGAAGAAGAACAAAGGGGCCCCGTCGAAATCTGAGTGCTTCCATTGCCACAAGATTGGCCACTGGAAGAGGAACTGCAAGATCTATCTTGCAGAGAAGAAGAAGGGGCATACTGATGCCTCCACCTCAGGTACAAATTAAAATTCAATTAAATGCAATTATTTCCATTCATATAGTATGAGATACTTATAGACATCTGTGTACTGTATACAGGTGGCTGATAAGAACTGGAGATTGAAGAAGCACGGAGATCGGTCGGCAATTAAAGCAACAGTTGCTGCTGGGACCGCTCAAAGACTTCTGGAGACGCTGATCGTGATGGAGATGATATTTTTCTTATTTGAATAAAATGTATCATCTTTAAGGATCGAAAACAATGAATGAGTGCTTTGCACTCAAGGTTTATTTTTGATAAACAAATTAAGGTTCTTTTAATGAACCCGTTGTTTTGGAATGGATGTCTCGTTTGTTGCAATTGAAATTGAATTGGCTTAAATTCTGTGGATGTGGCTTTTCTGTGATGGTTGCGTATATTTTCGAATAATGGTGTATTGCTTCGATAATATTGATTTTGGAGCTGACTAAATGCAAGAAGTCAATCAGTAGTTAAGTGTAGGTTCCAGGGAGCGTATAAATTGTGTGCGATCACAATAATACGCATATCAAGATTAATTCTTGATTACCTGCATTTAGTTATTAAAAGAGTTAATAGTAAATGTGGTTAAAGGAATAAGTACAGTGTAGTACGTTTTGATTGAACGAGTCAATGTCAAGATTCCTTAAAACGATCTTGACTTGACTCATTCGTCAAACCGAATCTGACACTTGTACATTCCATCTGAGGCACTTACCAGAAGGTTATATTTTGCACATAAATCTAAATATGATTTAGATATTATGTTGAAGAAA
This sequence comes from Scilla litardierei, assembly GCA_030789695.1. NCBI lineage: Eukaryota > Viridiplantae > Streptophyta > Magnoliopsida > Asparagales > Asparagaceae > Scilla > Scilla litardierei. The sequence goes on along the minus strand of CM061140.1, from coordinate 78,347,672 downwards.
TTTGACCAGGTAATTCTTAAAGTCAGTGGGAGCGAGCTCATATACTTAGTTCCGTTTTTCGGACTAAGTAAAAAGGATTTTTCACTTTAATGAATCTTCTATATAAATCATTAAGTCAAAAATGTTTTGATTTAATCGTATATATATAGAGACTTAGGGTGTCAAATATGTACTTGACATATTGACACAATAAAGTGGAATGAGCTAGAACTGACTTACGGAAATGTTAGACCCCACATCTAAATCGTATAAGCCAACTGTTAGCTATACGAAGTTAGGAAAATTGATCCAGATCATTTTTTCCAAAGGATCAACCCTGTGTGATCAAGAGATGTGATTTCAATCCATTAAAATTCGTTGTAGATACTTATTAGTAGAACCATTCTTAGGTTTGCCATATCAAATGTCCAAGTGACTGATATGCTATAACGGTATGAGATACCGAGATAAATAGCCTAAGTGCAAGTGGGAGATGTAGGAAGATATATGCCCATAAGGCAATTTATCTTGATTATACGTCTTGTTCATACCGTATATGGTACGTATTATTCTAAGTATAAAATCATTTGTATTAATATACTTAGATAATATCCATAGACTTATAGTTAGGTCCTTACATATCTGGATGAGATCTCGATTATGAGTAAGTAAGCGACCGAATAGAAACGTAGGTCTTAAACGGTTCGTGATCATAGATGTGTCGAGAACTGGATATCGACACATCGGATAGATCACTGTGTCTTCGTCTTACCTTCGGGTAATGATGATCTCATAGTCATTCGACTTGGTGAAGTCGGAGACGAGACACAGGTGCTCATTAGAGAATGAGTTCACTGAACGACCAAGTTAGAGTTATTAAATGGTTAACTTTAATGATCTGTCTTTAATAACTCTAGGGTGATGATAGGTTAGTTGATCCTTAAGACCTGAAGTCATCTGTACAAACCTGTGAGTGGACGGTATAGCTTAGACCCATGATCTAGCTTCGAGGACCAGTCCTGCTGAAAGATCTTAGGTTGGGCTGCACCTGAAGCTCCCAAGGTGAGTAAGTGACTAAGATGGGATTCGTCACTTCCATTAAAGGGAAGTTAGTGTTATAGGTTCAGTACGGTCTTTATGTTAATCCTCGGCCGGGGTACGTTGCAAGTAGTACAACGTGTATACAATAAAGACCGCCGTATACTGACCAATGTTGTCTAATAGGGTTGATAGTAAACCATACCCTAGGCCAACAATAACACAGTCTTGACGAAGGGATTTTAGCTAACGGAATTCATCACTGACATAGCCAATGCAAACCCTATGACACTTTTGTCAAAGGGTCGATCACGTTATGATGACTCTGAAACAGGGACGACAGCTACTGCTCGTAGTGACCGTCGTCTAGGGGTTTCGAGCCCCAACCTGTAGTAAGGTCAGGCTGTAGGGTCTCACACCGAGTAGTGCTCGTGTCTTAGTAATAGGGATATAGAATAGAGAGAGATGTCATTTGATGATATTCACAAGTTAAGTTGTGAAAGTTAGTCGCATTAGCAATAGGGACACAACGTTGCATTAGATGCTAACTTTGACTAAACGTGTTGTAAATTAGTAGGAACAAACTTTTTGGAAAGGGTTACCTGGATGACGGGATCGTCCCGGTCTAAACACAGGTTCAAACCGCGTCCAAATCGGAGCTCAAACGAGCCCAGAAACGCAAAAAGAGTTCAAGGGGAAATGGGTTAGACCCACTGGGCCAAAAGGCCCATGTGCAAAAGCAAACGGGCAACGCCCGCTGGCTGCAACGGGCGTACGCCCGTTGCACAGTGGGCGTGGCCCGCTGCAGCAACGGGCGGGCGCCCGCTGTGTGCAGCGGGCACGGCCCGCTGTTGCACAGCGGGCCAGCGCCCGCTGATGCAGCGGGCACGGCCCGCTGCACGCAGCGGGCCAGCGCCCGCTGCAAGCGGGCGCCCGCCCGCTGCAGCAACGGGCGGGCGGCCCGCCCTTGCCCCCTTGGGCGGGCGCGCCCGCTAAGTCTAGCGGGCGCGCCCGCAACTTAAGTCAAATTAGGGTTTTTGAAAACCCTAATGAGGGCTACGAATTTTGTGCAAATTGCTAAACTTTGAGCAATTGTTTGAGGGGTCACACGAAGTCGAAATTCGTCACCGTCAGTTCCTACGCGTTCACCATTCCAAGCTTTTCTGATTGATAGCTTGTTTGGTGTCTGAAGTTTAGTATGTGAGGAGAATTAATTCATTAAAGTTTGACTTTGTGAAAGGCTAACTTTAAAGTTGAAATTAAGCCAAATGACTTAATTTGTTTTTCTCTTCATGGGGATTGTCCCACATTGCCCGCAACGAGAAGTTGAGTGCTCACTCCCTATATAAATAGGGGTGCACTCTCCTCGTTGAAAAACACACCAGTCAACGATCGGGTAGCTCCAGATTTTTAGAGCAAGCTCGATCGGCGACTAAATCTCTCTCTCTAATTTTTCTATTCTCCGGAGTAGTCCTAGCACGACTACGAAGGGGGTTTGGATCTGATCCGGACGTCTAAGACGCGGGTTCTTCTCAAGTGAAACTTTCTACCGCGTGTGATCGGCTCGGAGGCGAAAGCGGCTCGGGCGGATCGGTGCGAGGGTGCGAGGCGGCTCAGGGAGATCGGGTCAACGCGGCTCGACTACGAGGAGCTTCTCAAGACGGTGCGGTACATCTTGCCTGCTCCATGGCCAAGATTCCGGGTATGTGGTTAAGCGTTTTTAGCGTAATTTTTAATTAGTCGCTTAGTGTAGATCCTTCTTGGGGTGGTCAGACCCACTCCAAGTCGGCATAGATCGGGCTAGGTTCTGGCTCCCCAAAGCCTAGCTAAATAGTTTAGCTAGTGTAGAAATTTGATTTCTGGTTTTTCCGCTGCGCTTTTGTGCCTCCGTGGTCCGTTCGACTTAGGACGGATACGGATCCGAGCTCTGGGGGTCCGCCAAAACCCCAACAACAATGGCCGGTGTTGATGGGTAAGGGGTCATGTCCACGGATCCTGTCGTGAGACATGGCATACAGAAAGAAAAGCTCGTCCCTAGACACCATGAAACATCCATGCTGAAAAAAATGGTGTTGGCAAAGAGGAGTGGGCGAAGCAGTAACATGGGTGAATGATGTAAGAGGCAAGTTCCTCCGATGGGAATGATGGATACCGGGTGAATCTTTGCCGAACGCCATCGTCCCGGAAGTAAGAATAGATGTCAGACCTATCATGAGTTGAACATTCAACATAACGATCGGGGTGAGGGAAAGTAAGCAAATTGTTAAGATCGGCAAACGTCATTGTAAAGTCAGAGTTAAAAGCGCGGAAAGCGAATCCCCAATCATACACTTCAAGAGAAGAAAGGAACTTGAGTGCGAGATTCCGATGTGTGTGGGCAAAAGCACGTAGAAGGAAATCGCACCCAATGCATTCGAAAAGTTTGGCGATGCCTCCAAAAGAGTCCGAGAGATTCGAGTGTGTGGCGATTAGCAAAAAGGGTAGGTCACATGGGGCGATGAAGAAGGGCGTGCAAACGTGCGGATTGTTCTTCAGATGAAGGATTAATGCCAAGATAAGAGGGGGGAAAAGGGCCATGCAGGTTGTGTCTATGTGATGATAATGCTGGCTCTTTTCCCTTCCTAGACATGGTGATGACGCGGGGGAAGAACAAGAACATAGGGGAGGGTGTCTACGATGATGATAACACAGATGTAGTAGGCATACACAAATTCAAGACATTGCTCATGAGAAAAAACATAGAGTTTGGAAAGAGGTTACCCGACAATGATGCAAGTCCAAGCTTCCGAGAGATCCCACGTTGTATGATGGAGTGATTTGGGGAGCCGCCGCTTGCTAAACCAACAAAAATTGAAATTTCAAAAATTGGGGACTAGGGTTAGGGTTAGGTTGATTTGCGGGTGAATGTGGTCAATGGGAGGGTTTTGATGGTGGGGGAAGTGTGGGAATAAGTGGGGAAAGGCGATTTGGAGTGGTGGGAGTGAGGAAAGAGATTGATTAAGAGGAAGGCAAAATCAACCGTTCGCTGAGGAATTCTGGATGTCGGGCGAATGAAGTCAGGTGAGGGGTTTATGTAGATATAGGGGTCGGCGAACCGATCGGGTGAGACTTCACCCGATCGGGTGGGTTGATTTCGAAATTTTCTTGTTGGGATGCAGCTACAGGAGAGCCGATCGGGTGAGATTTCACCCGATCGGTTGATCGCTTCACAAATTTTCCGAGAGCTCTGGCTCTTCACCCGGTCTGCTACTCGGTCACAGCTTCAACTCAACCGATCGGTTGGTTTTTCACCAAAATTCCCGAGAGCTCTGTACTTCCACCCGGTCAGCGACCCGATCAACCGCATGTGCCACCCGATCGGTTCAATCACATGCTGATACTGGCCATCTTCAGATGCTGGCCGCCCGGTCGGTTGATGCATGAACCGATCGGGTGGAGGTAATCTCCTGGACAAATAGAAAGTTCATCTATGTCTCCCAACGAAAATCCCATGTAAATAATGACAAAGGTTAAAGTTCATCTAATCCTATAAATAACGACAAAGGTTCAGAACATGGGTTGCCTCCAATGTAGCGCTGTTGTTAAAGTCATTTGCTCGACTCCTCATTTTGTGCTCAATTTGGATTCGGAGGATTTGCAGCAGAGTCGTTGGTCGTTGGGCTTCCTGCCAGAGAGATTGTGGGCTCACTGATTGTATAATGCTTTAAACGCTGTCCGTTGACTTTGAAGGATTCTTCCCTTCCCATGATCTCAATTGTTCCGTGGGGGAAGACCTTGGTGACTCGGAAGGGTCCCGACCACCTAGATTTGGGTTTCCCTGGAAAAAGTCTTAATCTTGAATTGAATAGGAGAACTAAGTCTCCTTCCTTGAATTCTTTCTTCAGGATGCGCCGGTCATGCCACCGCTTCAACTTCTCCTTGTAGATCCTGGCGTTTTCGTAAGAGTTGAGCCGGATCTCATCAAGTTCATTCAGCTGGAGTTTTCGGTGGCTCACTACCTCTTTGGCATCGAAGTTCAGATTCTTGACATCCCAGAATGTCTTATGCTCCAATTCAACGGGTAGATGCATGCCTTCCCATAGACAAGTCGGTACGGGGTCGTGCCGATCGGAGTCTTAAACGTGGTCATGTAGGCCCAGAGTGCATCAGAAAGTTTCGATGACCAATCCTTCCTAGAGCTAGCCACAGTCTTCTCCAGGATACTCTTTATCTCTCTGTTTGAAACCTCCACTTGGCTGCTAGTTTGCGGGTGGTAAGCACGCTCGATTCGATGCTGCACTCCATACTTCTTCAAAAGGGTTTCGAATTTCTTTTCAATGAAGTGGCTCCTCCCATCTGATTAAGACTCAAGGCACGCTGAACCTCGAAAAGATGTTGTTTTTAAAGAATTTAACCACCACCCGGGAATCATTTGTGGGGCTAGCTATCGCCTCCACCCATTTGGATACATAGTCCACTGCCACCAAAATGTACTGGTTCCCAAAGGAAGAAGGGAATGGCACCATGAAGTCGACTCCCCAAACATCGAAGATCTCGACTTCCAAGATGTAGTGCTGAGGCATTTCGTTTCTCTTGGATATGTTCCCTGTCTTCCGGCATTTGTCGCAGGCTTGGACATAAGCATATGTGTCCTTGAAGAGAGTCGGCCAGTAGAATCCACTCTGAAGGATCTTCGCCGTGGTCTTATATGTACTAGCATGCCCTCCACATTGTTGATAATGGCAGTGAGAAATTACGGAGGTCGCCACTGTTTCGGGAATACACCTCCGTATCACCCCATCATTGCAAGCCTTGTAAAGATAGGGGTCATCCCAGTAAAATTTCCAGACTTCGTGAAAGAATTTCTTCTTTTGTTGGTCGCTCACATTGTGGGGCACGATGGCGCATGTTAGATAGTTGGCGATGTCAGCATACCATGGAGTCCAAACAGAAGAGATAGAGAAAAGATGCTCGTCAGGGAGTGAGTCATCAATAGGAGTGGCATCCGAATCGAGAGTAGGCAACCTAGACAGGTGGTCGGCGATGACATTCTCTGCCCCCTTTCTTGTCCTTAATCTCCAAGTCGAATTCCTGGAGGAGGAAAATCCACCTTATGAGGCGCGGCTTGGCCTCCTTCTTGCTTAAAAGGTATTTGAGGGCGACGTGATTGGTGTGCACGATTACCTAGTGTCACGCCCCGCTCCCAGTATACTTGGGGGCGAGGACGCGAGCGGGTCCGCTTGTGCTTAAAGCAAAGAAGAGATGCTTATTTTTTTCTCTCTTCTTTGACTTAAGCACAATAAGCGTAATTAGCGAAGGCAGGTCTCTGCACACGAATATCTCAGAAACATCACAAATATTTATTACATTACAATACCATCGTCCAAAGCAAATACACAAGTAATTAAGGCCTAGCATGGCCGTACAATCTGCTAAAAACAAACACACCTGAAAATAACAATACAAGTAATAAACTGAAATATAAATGTTCCGCTCTAGTCTTCTGCAGGGAGGATCTCAGTGTCCTCATAAGTCTGGTCCTCGGTGTCCACATCTAAGATGTGATCCTCAAAAGTAGGGTCCTCAAGATACTCTGCCTCTAAACCTAATATATATTTCATAAAACATTGAAATATATGTCAGAGATAAGCTTGGCAAGATATTTAAAGTAATGAAATGTGGAACAATTAGAAAAGGACAAAAGAGCGTTAGTACATAGTTATGAATAATATGTGCAGAAAGTAAAGTATGAGCATGCATGGATATTTTGTAGCTAAAAGTAAAGTAAAACAGTTGTAGGTTGAGTATTTGACTGTTTGTGCTCGTGATAAGACCATGCCTGGGTAGGTGAAATGTCATCGATACACCTTATCACTGGGTTTACCGTGACTGACCACACAATGGCTGTCTCCACCGGAGGTGCCGTAATCGTGTTCGATACAGACTCACAAACCCTACTGCAATGGACCAACCCCACCCAAAGTGTACCGACATATACTGGAACACGAGCCAGACTAGTCATATGTGACCCTACTGGAACACGAGCCAGACTAGTCACACATGACCAACGGGAGTAGCCAACTCGGCTCTTTGTGTATGTCTATTCACTGACTAAGTTTCACCCCATCTGTAATCGATGGTTTCACCCCATCTGTAATCGATGGTTATCACATGTGTGTTTGTAACATACTCGTTTTTCCCAATTAATTTATCTTGTTAGCATGCAGGTAGTGAAAGTAGTTCAATTAAATTACAAGTATGTGACAATTGTTCTAAACGATCAACATTAGTATGACAAGTCCATTTAAATTAGAAAGTAACAAAAATGAAAACAAGTTAAATGGGCTACCAGAAATTAATAAGTACATCAGATTTAGCACTAAGTTGGAACGACCAGATTTGCAATTCATTACTAAAGATACTTGCCTTGACGTGGGTGTGGGTGTCCAGGTGGTGGTGACGTGAGGCACGTTTTATCTGCGTCAAAGAATTGTGATATCAGGTCCATGGTTACTAACCAGTTAAAGTACTATAAATTAGCTTACTAACATTAACCATTTACTTAGTTAAACTAATACAATAACAGAAATTTGTTAACAACTTAAACTAGTGTGGTAGCTAACTTAACTTAATATTCTATAAAGTAATTTAACTTAATAATCTTAACTTAATTAATCTTATGCGTATTAATTTCTAACCTTAATAATCTTTAACGAAACTTATAACACTTAATAATAATAACCTAAACAAAACATAATAATAATAACTTATAACGAAAACTTTAATAATAATAATAATATTAATATTAATAATAACTTAAAAAGACACTTACATAAATTTAATCCCCTCCCCCTCTCTCTTATTCTCTCCTCTGCTCTTCGTCCTCTTCTGTTTTCTTTCTTTCTTTCTTTTTTAATCGTGTAGGGAAAAGGGGCGCAGGGCGCAGGGGCGAAAGGGGCGGGCGGCGACGACAATCGACGACGCGTGGCGGCGGGTTCCCGAGGGCGGTGGTGATGGCGCAGATCGGCGGGGCGGCACGATTTCTGCGGCGGACGCTTCGACTTCCGGTGGCGGATCGGGGCTGCGAGAATGGCGGTGGCAGATCCGAGAACGGTGGCGACTTCGAGGGCACTGGGCGGCGGTTATGGCGGCCAGGCTCCGGCGATGGGTCTGAGGCACGAGGCAGCGGCGACGGCTGCTCGTACCCCGGATACACGTCTCGAAGCGACGGTTGTAGTTTTACCGCAAGCGCACGGTGTAGCGGCGAGCGGGTTATCGAACACAGGGAGGACGAATGAAAGTGCCTGATCCAATCAACCTGGCTATATGAACAGAAAAGAGGGAATTTGCCTTTTGGCGATCCTGTCACAATCGTCAGACAAAATATGGAGATATCAAATCAAATAAAGACGCCTAGGGAATGGGGAATCCCCGCTACTCACCGTATCTCGTCAATGTGATTCATTGGTATCAACATTGCTCGGGTAGAATTTCGGATGAACTAGTTGCAACTGAATGTAAAACCTAGCTCACGCTCTCCGTTATTGCCGGTCTATAGCTATCCTAGGTTTGGGTCCAATCTCTTGCAAACCCTAGCCTAGGCAAGCTAGCATTAGGATCAACATCATCGTTCAATCGCGCCCCGAGCCCACTCTCGTGCAAACTCGGGCCACGACCTAGGTTGGTATAGTTCCTACCCGTCCAATCTCTTGCAAATGGGTATCGACATGGAATTGCAACCGAGAACCCTAGTATCGGCCCAATCTCTTGCAAACCGATACTACGGAAACTCAATTTCAACCCAATTCGGATTTCTAGGGTTTCCTATCGAATTGGGATCCAATCTCGTGCAAATCCCAATCGATATGAACACCTAGCTATCTGTAGTAAATCAATCCCAAACTAACCCTAATAGCAATTCTAGCAATATTTCTACCAAATCGTCACAAATCAGAAATTGGGCTCGTAGGGTTCATCCCCACGCCCCAAGACGTATAGACTACTCACAATGCATATCACAAATGCAAGAAAAAACAATGGAAATAACAAGAGAATTCATCACAATATGCAAACAAGAAATAAAAATGAGATTTTTAATGGAGAGGGAGACAAACCAATAGAGTTCTCCAAGAATCCAACAAAAATAAGCTTTCCTCTCCTCTCCAATCACAAGAATCAAAAGCTAAAAAGTTTAATCTAAAAAGATGCAAAAAGTAAAGGGAAAAGCTCTCTAACCTAGGTTAAAAACTGGGGTTAAACACCCCCCAAAATCGTCCAAAAAACTGTGACCAAAATGCCCCTGCGCAGCCTGAAAATTGCAATTTACGCTACAGGCAGCGCGTCGCACTCGGCCGAGTGACAAAAGTCGCTCGGCCGAGTAAGAAACCCTGAAAATTTCCAGTAAGTCTTGGTCTTCGGGGGTCTTCACTTCGGGGGTGGCTCGGCCGAGTGAGTTGTTGTCACTCGGCCGATGGCTTCTATTCGCTCGGGCGGTCGGCATTTTCCACTCGGCCGAGTGGGTCTTCTGAAGCTCAGGCAGACGAAAAACAGTAAGTTGGCACTTTTTGATGGGCGTCGTTTGAGTGCCACTCGGGCGGACGGGGTCTCGTCACTCGGCCGATGTGGCTTCTGATACTTGGCCGAATGCACACATGAAGCGTGTCCGATCTGGTCGGCCGAGCAGTGTCTCGCTGGTCGGCCGAGTGACTCCTTCACTCGGCCGAGTGAGACACCAAAAATGCCAAACAGCTCGTTTTTGCCTCCTCATCGCTCCTACGACGTTCTTTCTTCTTCTGCTCCTCTCCAATAGCAAAATACCCCTCGGGGAAGTCATCGGTGACACTCTGGAGTAGGTGTATCACGGGATCACTCCAAATCGCTCCAAATCTCCTGAAATACGACAAAAACAACAAATCGTGAAAAGTATCGCAATATTGTCGATAAATCGTGAAAAGCGTGATTTGAGCGATCTAAATGGCATGCAATCATGTGGAAAAAAGGTGTAAAACACGGAGTGATCAAAATCTCCCAAGCTTACCTCTTACTCGTCCTCGAGGAAGATAAGTAAAAGGCGAACCCGGTGGATTCGGAAAACGAAAACGACGAAAAACGAAAAACGAAGAACGAAGAAAAACGAAAAACGAAAAACGAAGAAGAAAGAAGAAAGCGAAGAGGGAAACTGCTAGATCATTTTCTCAGGACGTGGGTTTTGCTTACTCATATAGCATGCACCGAATGTAAATTACATGTCAAAGAATTTTATTACGATATCATAGTATAATTGTGCAAATAGAAATAGAAAACCCAAGAATAATGATATAACATGAAAAACGGAATAATTTTAGAATTAACATCGTCTGAATCATTTAAAGCGGTATACAATATCGCAGATCACACACTTTTCAATTGAACGCTTTCTAAGAGGAGTATAAGAATATCACACAATAGAATAGAAAGAATAGAAAGGTGTGGATTTCATGAAATGAGTGTTAGGCATATATTTCTGGATTTTGTGAAGCTAAAACGATCTCACCGAGTATAGAATATTACTTAGCCTAGGTTGTCGTGCAACGTCAAGTAGTCACTCTCTCACACATCATTGGATTCCCTCCCCCAAGCTTATCTATAAGCGTGGTGGCACAAAAAAAACAAAATTTACATCCCCATTTTTTATGAAGCTCCAAAAGTAATGAAAATAAAAACAAAAAGAGAGAAGAAAGAGAGAACATGAGATGGGATCGTTTATTGAGATTCTTTTCTCTTTTCTTTTCTTTTTCTTTTCTTTTTTTCTCTTTTTTATTTTTCAAATAGCATATATACACAATGATCCCAAATCAAAGAGAAATAAGGATATACAAGAATTTTTCTTTTTCTTTCTTTGGTTTTGGGAAATTTGGAGCTAGGAATTAATAGCGGGGGAAATGCCATATAATAGAATCGCTAAGGGGAGATTCACCAATGATTTTAAAATAGAGAATTGATGTTCAAGATATGTGGAGAAAGAAATAAATATGTCTCTCAGTTCACTCTATAGGACGTGCACGACAACTTCAGCAGGGTAATCTAATCTACTCAGTTTCGATCACAAAAAAGCTAAACTAATCCAGATTTATCATAGCTAACATCATTCAATCATCCTGAAGTGAAATGTACAAACCATGCATATAGAAGTGATATAGGAAAAGAAAACGGTACTCCAGATATAAGCATTCAATGCGTGAATCTTGGTGTGTTTTCTGCGATAGCATACATATGAATATTCAGACTCAGCTAATAACAAAATTTCATCCATTTTCATGCGGAAGAAGTGTGGGTTACTATCTCTAAATGCAAGGCAAATCACAGCATATGATATCAGAAATAAAATCTAAGACATGACAAATATAGCATGCATATTGAGAAAGCTAACTCCACGTCATCATCATCACAGAAAAGTCATCTCTAGCATGAGATGAAAAAGAAATAAAGATAAAGAGGGAAAATGAAACTATTTACAATGCAGCACAAAGAAAATAAGAAAAACATGATGCATGGTAAAAAAAGAAAAAGTGATGAAAATAAGTGCAAAAGCGGAAAATGGTGTGAAAAGACTAAAAATAAAGGTGGTAAATCGAAAAGAACGTGAGAACTCACTCCCCCAAGCTAAAGTGCACAGTGTCCTCAATGTACGAAGTGTGGCACACCGAGAGACGTGTAATGTGAGGGGTAGGTGAGGATGCATGCATGAGGAAAAAGAAAAGAAAACAATGAAACGAAAAATATGATGCGGACATGATGCATGCAGATATAGGAGTGATACAGATATAAAAGTGTGACACCAAAAACTCTCCCTCTCTCCCAAAAAAGATATATAAAGATATATAAAGATATGAACAAAATGTGTACCCAAAAACAGTGAGGGGAGGGGGATGGTGGGCAAAAATCAACAGGACCCAGCAGAGACGGGCAGCACAACGGCGAAAAGAATCAATGGCATCAAGGGTGCCTACGAGGGTGGGGCTGCGCCGTCTCCGTCCTGAGGCGGAGGAGGTGGTGGTGGTGGCTGGGGAACATGCTGCTGAGCGGGTGTAGGTGTGGGTGTGGAAGCAGGCTGGGTGTGTGTAGGAGTGGGGGTGGGTACCTGCTGGGTGGGTGTGGGTGTGGGTATGCGAGGGAGCCGCTCTAGAACCTGGGTGAGGCAGTAGTGAATGTGCGGAAGTAGGTCAAAGCGGCGAGCCATATCGGTGACGGTGGCGGACAGGGTCCTAAGGTCATCTCTGAGGCCACTCACCGTCCCCTATAGAGCATGAATGCTCTGAAGTACAGTGTCAGGGGGAGGTGGTGCAGAGGGACGCACCTGTCTGTGTTGTGCAGGACGAGGCTGGCGTACTCGGGTGGCGTAGGTGATGGGCTCAGCAGGTAAGTGGACGTAAGGTGATGTGCTCGCAAGTGTGGGCCTAGCCTCAGTGGGAGGCCGGGGCGTAGGCTGGTAAGAAGTGGAGGCAGCAGCAACGGAAGAGGAGTATAAAAGTGGCAACGAGGCGGCCAGAGAGGTCGGTGACACAGACGTGTGGACAGACGCCACGACACTCTCAGAAAATACGGCTGCGATGGAGACAGAGGTGGAAACCACGGTCTCCACGGCGGCAGCAAAAGAGGGCTCTCTGCACTCAACTATAGTCGGCAGGGCACTCTGGCAGGGCAGAGGAAACGGGCTCAACGGATAAAGGGCCAGCAGTGGTGGTGGGCGTGAAAGTAGTGGGGGTGGTCGTAGGCGTGGAGGTAGTGAGGGTGGGCTCAGCGAGGGTACTCCCGACACCGGCAGAAGTGTGGACAGAGGTGTCAGGAGCAGCAGAAATATCGGGCTGCTGAGGGGCCACGGGGTCGGCAGGTGCAGCGGGGTCAGCAGGAGCAGCGGGGTCAGCGGGTGCAGCGTGGGAAGCGTGGGCCTGCTCAGCCTCCTCGGCCTCAAGCACATAGGCGGCGGGGATCAGGAGATCCATCGCCGGAAGACAGTCCACCTGTGCTGGTGCAATCTGAGTCCGAGCTGGGCTCGGGAGGATTATGTAATCCGCACCATAGGGGCCGTGCAACCAAACCCAGTGCCGCTGACCATGCGGACGAAGCATCTTCATCCGGGCCATAACATCTATGTACAGTGAAGTGGGGCCCGGGGCTCGCCGCAGGTCGGCAGGAAGGTCCTCGCCGGTCTTAAGAGTGATCAGGGTGATCAGACTGCCACAGCATATCGATGAGCGAGCGCCCACCGATACGATGATGCGATCCAAAAACCAGCTCGCGATATCGATCACGACGGCGGGGACCAACTCGTCACCCTCCCTAGATAGGGCTCTGGGGCACGTCATCGCGTAGAGCATATAAAGCTCCGGCGTGGACATCGTCCCAGGCTCATATCTCGCCAAAAAGGTAGTCACCATAAGGCGCTGAGCTATGCGGAGGCATGGGTGGACGATGGCCGAGGCCTTGGCCCTACTAGGGTCGAAGGCAGCAGGTAGACCCGTAATCCGGGCCCAGAAAGCATCGGCATCGAAGGAAGGTGGGAGAATGTGAGTGGGGGCGTAACCACGGTCGGCCCCGGGGACATCGGGCCACGAGAAAAAGGCTCTCATCATACTGAGAGTGACCTGGCACTCTCGGTCCATGAACCTGAACGAGCATCCCTCGTCGGTCCGGGCGATCGAACTAAGCACCTCAAGTGTTGGACGGACGAACGTGTCCACCGACACCTGGAAGAAATCTCGCCAACCCATGTTGTCATACAACGTGAGCATCCCCTCGAGTACCCCCAGGCGTCCTAGGTCTGCAAGGTGTGCGAACCTGAAGGGTACGATCGAGCGCTGGGAAATGCGCTCGAAGACGATGCGGTGTGCGTCGTCTCGGAACGTAATCCCCAGCGGCCCGATAAGTGGACCCGGTGGTGGTGGCTGTGGGACGGCAAGGAGTGGTTGTGCGGGGTGAATGGGCTGTGCGGGCTCTGCAGGCTGTGCAGGGTGTGCGGGGCCTGTAGACTGTGCTGGGTGAATGGGGTGTGGTGGAGTAGGCGGAGGAGAGTCCTCCATCTCGTGGGAGGGGCCGGCATCATCCGACCGCTTCTGCTTGGCGGAAGCTCTCCTCAACCGCGGCCATGTCCAGGGCGGCATATGGCCCCCGGGTGCTCACCAAAAACGTGAAAAATGCGGCGTGCGTAAAATAAAGGAAAGAGTATACCGCGACACGTCGCGAGAGTGAAGTAATGGAAGCGTGCGATGACGACGCCTCCACATAGCCCAAAACGATCCCCAGAAGCTCCCCTGGGCTCCCCTAAGCTCCCCAATATACCCTGCACATCAAACGAAGAGATTAGCATGTAATATTCAAAACGTATGGGGGGTTAGGGGTATAATAGATAGAAATTGAATTTAATTTGGGTTTGGGGTTCGATAAACACATGGATCGTCAAGAAATACGAGAGAGAGAGAGGAGAAAATATGGCGAATAAGGCGTTACCGGAGTTGGCCGAAGGTGTGGTCGCCGGCGGCGACTCGGGCGAGGCGCGGCGACGATCGGCCGGTGTTGGGTGGCCGAGCGCCGGCGCGGGGCGCGTGGTCGGGCGAGTGAGGGGGAAGATCGGTGCCGAGGGAGTCGAAGGGTCGGGCGCTATTCGTTTTAATTCGTTTCGAAAAACGCGCCCCCCCCCCACGCCCCCTTTTATAGAAAAAGTTACGACTCGGCCGAGTGACTAAGTCGCTCGGCCGAGTGAACTCGACGGAAAAATTCCTCCCCGCTTACGCTTCGGTCGAGTGGCCTTGCCACCCTCAGCCGAGTGGAGTAAGTCCATTCGGCCGAGTGGCTCAAGCTACTCGGTAAGACTCGCCCTAGGAGCGTATCAGTTTTACTCGGCCGAGTGAAGATATATACTCGGCCGAGTAGCAATTATACTGAAATCAAGAAAAGAAACAAAGAGTTGGGTACAACAGACTTCCTTCGTTTGTGAGCCGCTCGGCCAGACGAACTTAAGTTCTCGGCCGAGTGACTAGTATACTCGGCCGAGTGAACCCTGTTTTCTGCTGTTTGTCTTCGTTTGGGAACTAAACTCTGTTTTTCTTCCTCCAGTCGATTTCATCTTCCTCCTAGGCTTCGAGCGCATTCCTGGAGCGCTCCTCGTCGCCTTGTTCATCCTCCTAATGATAGGTACCTCGTTCTCCTCTCCTGTCAAAGAAAAATAGGACCCGTTATCACGAAATTTTTGGGCGAACGACTCAAAACACTAATAATTTCTAAAACAAAAATAAAAGAAAAGTAAAAATAAAGCTATAACCGTCGGGTTGCTTCCCGACAAGTGCTCGTTTAAGGTCGTGAGCTCGACCCCCTTTGATTTTCAATTAATGCGGGATGTTTGGTGCATATGAGATGCATCCGTCAAATTTTCCGGGGAGAACGCTTGGATTCGGAAGTTGCGGCGGCGTGTTCTCCCTCGGTGGTCTCTCGTCTCGAATAGTGTTGGGGGGTGGCTCCCCCAAGCTAGCGCTTGCTCCGGTCCTCGGCTTCACCGGTGACACCGATTTTTCGTATCGACGGAGCTTTCTTCGGAGACTTCAATTTTGAGAGCTTGCAGAGCTCTCGGATCCTTGCGACATCAGCGTCGCCTTCATCGATTTCCATGGAGAAGTCGGGGGAATGCTCCAGCTTCTCCTCTTGGTCCAAGTCCGGCCCTTCCTCAAAATCTTCTTTGAATAGAGCGCCGATCGAATGAGGGATCGCCTCTTCAATAACCTCGTCAAGGAGGTATGAAAGATCATCCGGCCGTCCCTTGAGTAGGTATATTCTATTGATTTCTCCCATCGGGACTCCCTCGGAATAATGCTTGAGCCTCTGGCCGTTTACTTTGAATGTGGCTCCGTCCTTGCTTTCCAACTCGAAAGCCCCTCCCGGTTGTGTGCGCTTGATGGTGAAAGGTCCAGACCAACGTGACCTCAACTTACCGGGAAATAGTCGGAGCCGGGAATTATAGAGCAAGACCTTGTCTCCTACTTTGAAGTCTGTAACGGTTATGCGGGCATCATGGAGAATCTTGGTCCTTTCTTTGTAAATTCTTGAGCTCTCGTAGGCGTCTCTTCTTATCTCATCAAGCTCGTTGATGTCCAAGAGTCGCCTCACCGTCGCACTCTTGTAATCATAATTAAGGGTCTTGATGGCCCAATATGCGCGGTGTTCCAACTCTACCGGCAAGTGGCAAGCTTTCCCATAAACAAGTCGGAACGGTGTGGTGCCGATGGGAGTGCGAAAGGCCGTGCAATATGCCCATAGAGCATCGTTTAGCTTCATTGACCAATCCTTTCTAGATCGATCCATAGTCTTCTCAAGAATTTGCTTGATCTCTCTATTTGAGACTTCCACTTGGCCGCTTTTCTGGGGGTGATACGCCATGCCAACTCTATGGTTTACCCCGTACTTCTTTAGCATGGCTTCAAACTTGTTTTCTATGAAATGGCTCCCCCCGTTGCTTATCAAGGTACGAGGCACTCCGAAGCGTGGGAAGATATTCTGCTTGAAGAACTTAGAGACGGCCCTTGCATCATTAGTAGGGGTGGCGATTGCTTCCACCCATTTGGAGACATAGTCAACGGCCAATAGGATGTATTTGTTACCATTGCTCGACGGAAATGGTCCCATGAAGTCTACTCCCCAACAATCAAAAAGCTCAATTTCTTGGATGGGCCTCATTGGCATCTCATTGCGTTTGGAGATATTCCGGGTCTGTTGGCATCTATCACACCCCTTTACAAAGTCGTGGGTGTCTCTAAACATTGTTGGCCAAAAGAATCCGCTCTGCAAAATCTTAGCGGTTGTTTTTAGAGGCGGCATGATGTCCCCTGCATGGCAGGCCGTGGCAATGCAAAATGATAGACGTTGCCTCCTATTTAGAAACACATCTCCGAATAACACTATCTTTGCATATCTTGAAGAGGTATGGATCTTCCCAAAAATAGCTACGGACCTCATGCAAAAATCTCCTCTTTTGATGTGTGGGCATCCCATGCGGTTTAATTCCACAAGCCAAGTAGTTGACAAAGTCCGCATACCAAGGTACTTCTCCGGGCCTTATGGCATATAGCCTCTCATCCACGAATGTGTCGTCGATAGGTAAACTCTCATCCTCCTTGTCACGAATAAGCCTAGACAAATGATCCGCCACGACATTGTTCGTGCCTTTCTTATCTCTGATCTCCAAATCGAATTCTTGCAACAAGAGTATCCACCTAATCAACCGAGGTTTGGCCTCCTTCTTGTTTAAAAGATACTTCAACCCCGCATGGTCGGTGTGGACAATCACCTTGGAACCAAGGAGGTAGGAGCGAAACTTCTCGATGGAATAGACGACCGCTAGAAGCTCTTTTTCGGTAGTTGTATAGTTTTTCTGCGCGTCATCCAATGTCTTGCTCGCGTAGAATATCGCATGAAGCTTCTTATCTTTCCTTTGTCCCAATACCGCTCCAATGGCTTGGTCACTAGCATCACACATTAGCTCAAAGGGAAGGCTCCAATCCGGTGGTTGTAAGATAGGCGCGGAAACTAGTGCTTCCTTCAAAGTATTGAAGGCTTGCAAGCATTCCCCTGAAAAAATAAAAGGAGTATCTTTAGCGAGCAAGGAAGTAAGTGGTCGGGCAATCGAGGCGAAATCCTTGATGAAGCGGCGGTAAAACCCCGCATGACCAAGAAAGCCTCTAATGCCCTTGACATTAATAGGAGGAGGGAGTTTCTCGATTACCTCAATCTTTACTTTATCTACCTCAATTCCTCTCGAGGAGACAAGGTGCCCGAGAACTATACCTTCTGTGACCATGAAGTGACACTTCTCCCAATTTAGAGTGAGATTGTTTTGTTGGCACCTTTTAAGGACTTTAGTAAGATTGGCCAAACAAGAGTCAAACTCACTTCCATAAACCGAAAAATCATCCATAAACACTTCCATAATATTTTCAATGTAATCGGAAAATATGGATGTCATACACCTCTGAAAGGTGGCGGGAGCATTACAAAGACCAAACGGCATCCTACGGTAGGCATAGGTACCATAGGGACAAGTGAAAGTGGTCTTTTCTTGGTCATCTTCATGCAAAGGGATTTGGAAGAATCCCGAATACCCATCTAGGTAACAGAAGTATTTATGTTTAGCTAGGCGTTCAAGCATTTGATCAATGAAGGGCAATGGGTAATGGTCCTTTCGGGTAGCTTTATTTAGTTTCCTATAATCAATGCACATTCGCCATCCCGTGACGGTGCGTGTAGATATGGGCTCACCTTTATCATTTTTTATGACTGTCGTCCCCCCTTTCTTGGGGACGACGTGAACTGGGCTAACCCATCTACTGTCAGAGATAGGGTAAATAATACCGACGTCGAGCAATTTTAGGATTTCCTTTTTAACCACCTCTTTCATGTTCGGGTTTAACCGCCTTTGAGGCTCTATGGAGGTGGCGTCGGTATCCTCCAAATGGATCCTATGTGTGCAAAGCCTAGGGCTTACCCCTTTTAGATCGGAGATAGTGTAGCCAAGGACATCTTTGTGGCTCCTAAGAACATCTAGGAGTTTTTCAAGTTGATCTTGCGTGAGGTGGGAGTTGACTATCACCGGAAAAGTTAATTTATTACCCAAAAAGGCATACCTTAGATTCGGTGGTAATTGTTTAAGTTCTACCTCAAGAGGTGCTGCTCCTTCTACTTCATCAGCTCGCATGAGTTTGGCTTCTTCCTTGTCATCCAGGTTTAGCTCATGTTCAGGCAGCGCGCTCTCTTGCGAAGACTCAGACTCACTACTCAGTGAGGACGATGCATCGAAATAGGCGCTCTCTGATTCTATGCTAGCATCGTCAAAACCTTCACTCTGCTCCGGTTCGTTCCTGGAATCAAGAAACACATCAGACGATTCATAAAATCAAGAGTGAGCGTCATAGAGTGTAACTCCCTGAACGTCGGTTTGCTCGAAAGATTCTTCGGGAGTATAGTGCTCTTCGACACTTGTTCTACCGTCTTCGAAATATAACTTGTCGTCCATCACATCAACTCTGACATTCCCCTCGATAGTCTCATCCGGGGAGACTTGATCCATCACAAAACTAGCAAACAGTTGTTCGTCGGGGTCCTTGATATCGATAGCAAAAGCTCCGGTAGCGTGGACCTCATCGACAAGCTCCTTAAGGAGGTCTGTGAAGGAGTCATAATCTTCCTGACTGAGTTCTGTTGTCGACATTGCATCCTCCATTCTCCTTGTTAAGATCTTATGCAAAATACGGGGAGAGTATGCAAATAGGGCTGCAAACAGAGTTAGAACAAGATATAGAAGAAAGTAATGAAAGAAAGAAAGAAAAATAACCGGGTGGTCGATGCCAGACACCGTCAAAATGGCCTCCCCGGCAACGGCGCCAAAAACTTGCTCGCACCATGGATACACGTCCCGGAGCGACGGTTGTAGTTTTACCGCAAGCGTACGGTGTAGCGGCGAGCGGGTTATCGAACACAGGGAGGACGAATGAAAGTGCCTGATCCAATCAACTTGGCTATATGAACAGAAAAGAGGGAATTTTCCTTTTGGCGATCCTGTCACAATCGTCAGACAAATATGGAGATATCAAATCAAATAAAGACGTCTAGGGAATGGGAAATCCCCGCTACTCACCGTATCTCGTCAATGTGATTCATTGGTATCAACATTGCTAGGGTAGAATTTCGGATGAACTAGTTGCAACTGAATGTAAAACCTAGCTCACGCTCTCGCGCTGTTGCCGGTCTATAGCTATCCTAGGTTTGGGTCCAATCTCTTGCAAACCCTAGCCTAGGCAAGCTAGCATTAGGATCAACATCATCGTTCAATCGCGCCCCGGCCCACTCTCGTGCAAACTCGGGCCACGACCTAGGTTGGTATAGTTCCTACCCGTCCAATCTCTTGCAAACGGGTATCGGCATTGAATTGCAACCGAGAACCCTAGTATCGATCCAATCTCTTGCAAACCGATACTACGGAAACTCAATTTCAACCCAATTCGGATTTCTAGGGTTTCCTATCGAATTGGGATCCAATCTCGTGCAAATCCCAATCGATATGAACACCTAGCTATCTGTTGTAAATCGATCCCAAACTAACCCTAATAGCAATTCTAGCAATATTTCTACCAAATCGTCACAAATCAGAAATTGGGCTCGTAGGGTTCATTCCCACGCCCCAAGACGTATAGACTACTCACAATTCATATCACAAATGCAAGAAAAAACAATGGAAATAACAAGAGAATTCATCACAATATGCAAACAAGAAATAAAAATGAGATTTTTAATGGAGAGGGAGACAAACCAATAGAGTTCTCCAAGAATCCAACAAAAATAAGCTTTCCTCTCCTCTCCAATCACAAGAATCAAAAGCTAAAAAGTTTAATCTAAAAAGCTGCAAAAAGTAAAGGGAAAAGCTCTCTAACCTAGGTTAAAAACTGGGGTTAAATACCCCCCAAAATCGTCCAAAAAACTGTGACCAAAATGCCCCTGCGCAGCCTGAAAATCGCAATTTACGCTACAGGCAGCGCGTCGCACTCGGCCGAGTGACAAAAGTCGCTCGGCCGAGTAAGAAACCCTGAAAATTTCCAGTAAGTCTTGGTCTTCGGGGGTCTTCACTTCGGGGGTGGCTCGGCAGAGTTAGTTGTCGTCACTCGGCCGATGGCTTCTATTCGCTCGGGCGGTCGGCATTTTCCACTCGGCCGAGTGGGTCTTCTGAAGCTCAGGCAGACGAAAAACAGTAAGTTGGCACTTTTGATGGGCGTCGTCTGAGTGCCACTCGGGCGGACGGGGTCTCGTCACTCGGCCAATGTGGCTTCCGATACTCGGCCGAATGCACACATGAAGCGTGTCCGATCTGGTCGGCCGAGCAGTGTCTCGCTGGTCGGCCGAGTGACTCCTTCACTCGGCCGAGTGAGACACCAAAAATGCCCAAACAGCTCGTTTTTGCCTCCTCATCACTCCTACGACGTTCTTTCTTCTTCTGCTCCTCTCCAATATCAAAATACCTCTCGGGGAAGTCATCGGTGACACTCTGGAGTAGGTGTATCACGGGATCACTCCAAATCGCTCCAAATCTCCTGAAATACGACAAAAACAACAAATCGTGAAAAGTATCGCAATATTGTCGATAAATCGTGAAAAGCGTGATTTGAGCGATCTAAATGGCATGCAATCATGCGGAAAAAATGTGTAAAACACGGAGTGATCAACGGCTGCTCCCGATAGCGGCGATCGAGCTTCGAGAGGCGGATCACGGCTGATCAGAGGGTGGCAGGATCTGGCGGCTTCGGAGCTCGGACGGCTCTCAGTAGTCGGCGACGGCGATTGTGCGTAAATGGCGGTGCTCGGATCAGGGATTGGGGTGGCGCGCACAGCAGATGGTTTGATTTAGGGTTCGATTTTATTGATTGGTTTGTGATTACTTGTTTGGTTTTGGGTTGTAAGGAGTTGGATGGCTAATTGGTTGTGTGGAGGAGGTGGTGGAGATATTGGGTTGTTTGGTTGTATGGTGGAGGAGACGATGGCTGAAGGTAGAGGGGATGATGCTGTTGGTTGCTTTGGGATGATGTTACTGGTTCTCACCGTCGATTTCTGTTGATCGTTTTAAGAAAGAGAGGAGGGAGGAGACAGGTTTAAGGGGGTGGTTGTGAGGAAGGAAGATAATGAAGTTAAAGGGTTTGATGTGAGATGTTGGATCTCCCCAACATCTTGGTGGGAATTCAATTAGGTTTAGGGTAAAAGTAACAAGGTAAAGGTAAAATAGTAAGATAGTTTAGGAAATGTAATAGTTAAAAGTAACAATATAATTAGTAATCAACCATTCACTTAAAAGTAATTAGTGATTTAATTAGTTAGTAGTAATTAGTAATTTAACAATTGACTTTAAAAATAATTACGATTTGCAGATGAAAATTACGCTATGGCAAACTGAAAACGATGTCAACGTCGTGCGGACGAATATCCACTCGGATGAAAATGACTGAATCGACAAAGCAAAATATAGGCATACAACAATCGAAATGCGACTAGAAAACAGGCCGTTACACCTAGGCACCCACAAGATATGACCGGAACTTGTCCATGGCATGTATGACTGCTAGCAATTCTTTCTCCGTCGTCGTATAATTCCTTTGGGCTTCGTCGAGGGTCTTGCTCGTATAGAATATTACGTGCAGATTTTTGTCCTTCCTTTGCCCCAAGACGGCCCCAACTGCATAGTCACTAGCATCGCACATTAACTCAAAAGGTAGACTCCAGTCGGGCGGTTGAATCACAGGTGCGGAAATAAGGGCTTGCTTCAAAAGGGGAAAGGCTTCCATACACTCGTTATCGAAGACGAAAGGCGTATCCTTCACGAGTAGTTGAGTCAAGGGCCTAGAGATTTTGGAGAAGTCCTTTATGAACCGGCGATAGAATTCAGCATGCCCTAAGAAACCATGGACTCCCCGAAGGTTAAGTGGGAGTAGAAGCTTTTCGATCACATCCACCTTTGCCTTGTCCACCTCAATCCCTCTTGATGAAATAATGTGTCCCAATACGATCCCCTCTTGGACCATAAAGTGGCACTTCTCCCAATTTAGAACTAGCCCTTTATCTTGACACCTCTTCAGGACCTTAGTCAGGTTGCGGAGACACGAGTCGAACTCTATTCCATAGACGGAAAAATCATCCATGAAGACCTCCTTTATATCCTGGGAGTAATCGGAGAAAATCATGGACATCAACCTTTGAAATGTACACGGGGCGTTGCAAATCCCAAGAGGCATCCTCCTGTAAGCATACGTCCCAAATGGACAAGTAAAAGTCGTCTTTTCCTGGTCATCATTATGGATGGGAATTTGCAGAAAGCCAGAGTATCCATCCATGAAGCAGAAGTAATTGTGCTTGGCCAGTCTTTCGAGCATCTAATCAATAAAAGGGAGATGATAGTGATCTTTCCTTGTGGCCTTGTTCAATTTCTGGTAATCGATGCACATCCGATATCCTGTGACTGTCCTCGTGGGTATAAGCTCGTTTTTCTCATTACGAATGACCGTCATTCCTCCCTTCTTGGGCACAACATGTACCGGGCTAACTCAATGACTGTCAGAAATAGGGTATATGATCCCGGCTTGGAGAAGTCCAACTATCTCCTTCTTGACCACTTCCATCATAATGGGATTCAATCTTCGTTGTGGCTCGATGGAAGAGGCTTGCTCATCTTCAAGCAATATCCTATGTGAGCATAGCCCCAAGCTCACTCCCTTCAGGTCTTCAATTGCATACCCGAAGACATTCTTAAATGTTTTTAGAACATCAAGTAGTTTGGTCATTTGGTCTTCGGGTAGCGAGGAGTTCACTATTACTGGCTGCATCGAATCTTCCCCCAAATATTCATACTTCAATCCCGGGGGTAAATCCTTCATCTCGACGTCGTGCGGCCCCGATGCGTATTTCTCAAGCTATGCATCTTCCAACGAAAGCACCTCTTCCTGGAGTTTCGGGATGTTAGCATCCGGAGCTTTACTTTTAGCCGTGGTTTCGCATGGCGAAGCCTTGCAAGGTAGTGAGGGAATCACGGAGGAAGGTTCTGGGTCCCTCTCAAGTGCATGATAATCATCCGGGAGGAAGGCTTCAATGCAAAAACATGTCTCAATATTGGATAGTTCTCCATTATAACTTTCAGCTTCCTCAGGGTCCCAAGATCCAGGGTGCTTTGCAGAGGTTTGCAAGGACAAGATAGATTCATGTTCACTGTACTCGATAAAATCTGCCTGATGATCCTCCAGATAAACATCCCCATTGGTGCATAACTCTCCCCCAAAGAATTCGATACTGGGCATGTCAATAAACATCGCTTCATCATGAGGAAAAAAATTGTCGTGTCGGGATGCTGCTGAACATCATGATTCCTCTTCTAATTTTCTACAGCAGCTGACAGAAAGGATAGGATGCTCGAGGCACTTAGAGATTCTGTTAGACTCTGGGCCAAAAAGCTGACATGGTGTGCATGTGCCCAGATATCGCCTAAAACGGCACATGACATTCTTGTTGTAGAGCAGAATACCTGTAAGAAAATGAGAGAGAGAGAACTGCACGGATAGAGAGCACATTAATAGCACAGGTTGTATAAATAGAGAGATAAGAAGTAGTGATGGCGGTATGGCGACACAGTCTACCAACTCTATACAACGAATATGTACAATATGTCCAAATAAAATCAAAAAGTGAGTAGAATGCAAAAATTATCGCGTGGCAAGGATGTGAACTAGTCTCTGAGGTTCACATGGTCCTAAAAGAAACAAGCACTTGCCTCCCGGGCAACGGCTCCATAAATCTTGACGTCCCCTAGATTTAGCAATATATGCAGTGGGATCAGGGATACCAGATTTAAATATTTGTAACCGCAAGCGCATGGTGTTGTAGTGTGGCTTGGGAGTCGAACTCAGGGAGACATGTGTTGTGCTTATTATCAAGGAGGAACCGGATCACCCGGTGGGTGAGCTAGCCCGATCAATCTGTTGGTTGTCACGAAATAGAAATACGAAGGATGTAAGATATAAAAGGGAACCTAGGACTTTGGTTTCCACCATATTATGTGCCCTCTCTATTACGACCGACGGATAGGAATACGATCGGATTCTAGGTTTAGTGGTGAGACGTTGCCTCTACGAGTGATACCTAGCGTCCCATGGGCCCGATATTCCAGTTGATGCCCAGGATGATACGCTAGGTCTACCCGGGTTCGGGCGGTGGGCATTTCCATGTCCATTAACAAAAACCGACTCTGGGAACACTAAGCTCGCAACGATTACTACCAACATTTCATACTGCCGTTCCCACGCGCTAGGATTCAATGTCAACGCTAGGGATGTGAGCTGTGACTATGGGATCAAACACCAGTTTTATTTCCCCTTGGCCCGACGGTCAGAGGCGGTCTTTCTCCCACCAATGACAATGAAACACCCAGCGTAACCATCTAAATTCCTAAATCCTATCGAAATCCTAATCCTATGGTCGTTCTAGGGAGAACCCACGAAGGGGCTTTCACCAATGCCCTAGATTGGGGAACTACTCACGATTCATAGCAAAAATGTCAACACAACAAAATTTAGCCATTAGAATCAAAATCAAGTAATAGAAATACGGAGCTAACAATAGTATTAACGTAATATCAATGTTTCAGAACAATCAGAAATCTTACAAGACAGAATAAATTCGGAGCCGTCAAAAATCCTAAAAAGACAGAAAAATAACTGGGGATGCGTTCTGGGAAAAACCTAGGGTTGTATTTATAGATAAGCATCCACCCGATCGGTTGAAGCATCAATCGATCGGGTGAGATGGACGTCGACTTCATCTTCAGCTTTGGAGATACATCAACCGGTCGCTGAACCGATCGGTTGATGTCGTCGGGTCGTAAGCTGGGAGAATTCGGCTACAGATGAACCAATCGGGTGAGATGTCTCCCGATCGGTTAGAATTCAGCTCCAAAAGACAGCGAGCACTGCGGCTTCACCCGATCACTGAACCGATCGGGTCGACTGACTGGTTGGGAAGCAGCTCCAAAAACAGAGAGGACTGCGGCTCCACCCGATCATTGAACCGATCGGGTGGGCTCTTCTTCACTGCTGCTTCTGTCTGGGTCGGATACGCGTGCACGAACCGATCGGTTGGGTCTGTCCAACCGATCGTTTTAGGGTTGCTATATGGCATTCTTCGACGTTTGGCCCTCAGGATCACGTGTGGCACCTCCCGTTGCTCCGGGGACTCATGATATCTGCTATATATGTCCCCAAGCTGGCAATCTCCTGCAACGGCACAAAAACACAAAGAAAGTGAAAGAAAACTAAAAATCACAAGAGAATGGATACGAAACACCGGAAAACATCGGAAAATCACAAAGAAGACGTACGTGAATATATAAAATATAAACGCACGTCAATTGTAGACTTGTTATTACAAAAAATAACAGTACCTTCACCTTGCTCCTTCTTCAGATCTTCCAGAATTCTCGTCATCTATATTACTTGGTATAATGTATATGACAAGGCCATATACTCAACTTCTGTTGTGGAGAGAGCAACTGAATTCTGTCTTTTGGTGCCCCATTGTGATACATGATTTTCCTAGTAATAATATGTATCTTGTCAAACTCCTTCTATCCTCTTCACTGCTTCCTCAATTACTGTCTGAATATGCTATCAGCTTGCAAGCTTCATCTATGCCATAAAATAGTCCAAGTTCGTTGGTTCTTCTAATATATTTCAGCACTCTTTTGGCTTCTCATTTACTCCAGCAATAGACTCATCTACTACAAGCTTTTCTTTGGCATTGAAAGGGGGTTTCCACAAATTTGCCATTTGCCATTTTAAGTCTGTTCAACATACATTGAGCATACTTCTGCTAAGACACATGTCTTCCATGCTCTATTTGTTTGATTTATAGTCCCAAGAAGTAATGCAGCTTTCCTAAATCACTCATTTCAAATTCATGCTTCATTTGTCTTTTAAATTTGTCAAGCCAATACTCTTCATTGCTAGTATAAATAATGGCATCTTCATAGAGACATAAAGCTAGAAAATTACCATTTTCTGACTTGACATAGATTGTAGCTTAAGAATCACTCCATGTATAGCCTTGTTTGATCATGAATTCATGTATTCTTTGGTACCATGTTCTAGGGCTTGCTTCAATCCATACAGGGCATTGTGAAGTTTATAAACTTGTGAGCTCTGATTTTCTTTAACAAATCATGGAGGCTGTTTCACATAAATTTCTTCTTGTAATGCACCATTTAGAAAAGCTGATTTCACATCCAGCTGTCTAACTTCCCATCCTTTGGAGGCTGAAACTGCAAGTAAGGTTCTTATAGTTTCATATTTGGCAACTGGGGCAAAAGTATCTTCATAATCTTTTCCATAGACTTGAGTGAATCATCTAGCCACAAGCCTTGATTTTAGCTTGTTTATGGAGACATCAGTATTGTATTTAGTCTTATACAACCACTTAACATCCATTGCCTTCTTTCCTTATGGTAGCTCACACAAGCTCCATGTTTTGTTCTTCTCAATGGCATTAATCTCCTCTTGCATGGATGTCCTCCATTCATCTTCAGCACAAGCTTCAGTAAAATCTGCAAGTTCTACAGTAAAACAAATAAATAATTCATGAGTCTCATTATAGATATCTCCCAATAATTTTGTACTCACATTCTGATTTTCACTTGAAGAATTTGAGGAACTGCTGCTGCAACTACTAGCATGTGAACTACTAGTTGTAGCATTTGGATTGTGATTTGTTGCATATGAATTGTGAATTGTGGTATTAGAACTATGATTTGTATCTGGCTGATCTGCTTCAGGCAATGCATCCACTTCCAACATTTTTTAGTCTACCACAGTTGGTTCCTTTCCATTCCATTCATATGCTTCAGTTTCAATGAACTCCGCACCTTTGCTAGTAATCACACTTCTTGTATTTGGATCATAAATTTTATAGGCTTTGTATTCAATTCTATAGCCTTCCAACTTTTATCATCAAGCTTTCCTCTTGCATTGGCAGGATTTAACATGTATGCTTTGCAACCAAACACCTTCCTGTTAGTAACTTTGGGCTTGTCTCCATTAAGTGCTTCATATGGAGTCTTATTCTTCAAAGCTGAAGTGTGACTTCTGTTAATGACAAATATAGCGGTTGCACATGCTTCTGCCCAAGACTCAAGAGGCATCTTTTTATACTTCATAGCACTCCTTGCTAACTCCATAATCACTCTATTCTTCCTTTCAGCAACACCATTTTGATGAGGTGTGTAATTGGCTGTCAATTGTCTCCTTATGACATTTTCTTCACAAAAAGCATTAACCTCTCTGCTGCAAAATTCTCCACCTCTATCTCATCTAAGAGTGCCAATTTTGCATGCCAACTTCCCTTCAGCTTCATATTTAAACTTCTTGAAGAAACTCAAGGCTTGAGACTTTCCTGCAAGGAAATAAATCCAACAATCACTACTACAAAAAGGACATTTAATAGCACATCTTTAATAGCGCTTGCCAATTATAAGCGATGTTAATTAAATGCACATATAATAGACATCGCTTCTTTTTGCAAGCGCTGTTAAAGGTAGGAGAATAGACATCGCTTTTTTCTGCAAGCGCTGTTAAAGATCATTAAATAGACAGCGCTTCTTTCTGCAAGCGCTATTTATTAGAGGCACAGATAATAGACATCGCTTCTTATTAAAAACGATGTTAAAAGTCAGATAATAGACAACGCT
Organism: Scilla litardierei; assembly: GCA_030789695.1. Taxonomy (NCBI): domain Eukaryota; kingdom Viridiplantae; phylum Streptophyta; class Magnoliopsida; order Asparagales; family Asparagaceae; genus Scilla; species Scilla litardierei. The sequence goes on along the minus strand of CM061140.1, from coordinate 78,319,396 downwards.
TCTTTCTAAAAACGCTGTTAAAAATCCGATAATAGACAACACTTCTTTTTAGAAACGCTGTTAAAGTTCATATGTCAAATTGACATCGCTCCTTTTTAGAGGCGCTGTTAAAGATCATGTCAAATTATTTCAATACATAGGGCGGGCGAGCGCGGGCATTTTTCCCTCTCTTTGTATCCTTCCCGATCTAAGCCCTCCCCCATCTCTCTCTTTTGCTCCCTCCCTCCCTCCCCCCTCTCCAACCGCCGAACTGACCGCGAGATCTGTGATATTACGTGAGATCTATGAAAAAGGAAGGAGCTCACGGAGAAGAGCAAGGTGCTATGGGTTGTGAAGGTGATCAATGGGCTTTTGGAGAGGCTAGGGTTTGTGATGGAGGTTGGTGGATGGGAGGTTGAAGGAGGCAGCGGTGGGGATAAAGGCATAGAAGGAAAGGTTAGGATTTAGGGATAGAGGGAAGGAGAATGAGGTGATGGAGGAGCCGGTGGTGTTTTGGTTTTGAGGAAATAAGTCGATGGATTGCCATGATGAGGTAATTATTTTCTTTGAATTTCTACTTCAAAAATAATTATACTCATGCTAAATCATTCAACTTTATCTGGTTTGGGAGCAATCCAAACGTCTGTTCCCTAAAACTCATATGTGCAAGTGGAGAGAATCAACAGAGAGAATTAAGTTTCTAGCTAGTTATAGCTTAAGGAAAAATATATCGATCGGTAGAGACTTTATATTTGACAAAAGATCACATTTTTATAGTGCTCAGTACATGAAGTGATTGTGCAACTTAAACTTCCAAACGTATTCTGCACATACGTAGAATGTTAGTCCAGTTTTTTTTCCTTTCTTCATCATTACAAACTATATGGCAATCTACATTGTTTTGAAACTCTTTTTGGTGTTGAAATGGATAAGCTGTTTCGCTTGCAGGTTCTTGTTGATTGCAGTGGAGATGGAGTGGATAAGAATCCTGAAACGTCTTTCCTCAACAAGAAATCTGCTCTGCTACAACTTGCAGAACAATTCCCAGTTACAAAAACCATCGTTTTCTGCAATAAAGTGTCTTCCATTGTCTCTGTATTTCAATGTTTCAGGGTTTGGTTCCCAATTCATTTCTTTTAGACACAGGTTAATTGGTATTGGTTGAGCTGTTATGTTATTGTTGTAGCCAGACAAGAAATGGATATGCGAGAGGTTATAATCAATGCTAGTTAAAGTTGAACAAGCATTTCTGAAGACTTTTTTCTCCTTACATGTGGTGATTATCGAGTTTGATCTCCTATATGTATATTGTTCCTCTGCTCAGAATATATATCATTTAAATTAAATGAAACAGTGATTTTCTTTATTCAATCCATAATAGAATAGCTGCAGTGACTTCGACAATTTTTTTATTTTTATTTTTATTTATTTCCTTTTGTGATGGATGCAGATTGAAACATGTGGAAAGGTCAAAAATGCATTTTGACGGTTCGACAGGAAGGATAAACTACTTGATTATAACATGTTCTTTAAGTGTACTGGTTTGATGGTAAAGATGGATATTACATGTAGCATGGCAAACTTGGAGAAGGACAATTCATAGCTGTCAAGAGGCTATCCAAGAACTCACTGTAAGGGCTTGAAGAGTTCAAGAATGAAGTTATATTGATCATCAAACTTCAGCACATAAATCGTGTTCGTCTTTTAAATTATTCGTCAAAAATGCATTGCGACGTTCTTTAATGTGACAATCTTGCCTATTTGATAAGGTTTACTTACTTAGAATTTATGGCATGATCATTTTGGGAATCCTAAATTGACTGAATGGTATTCTTTTTTTTTGCAGCACATCAAGCTCGCTGTGCATATGTTGGGTGCACATTCCTTTGTATTCTTCTCTCTGTGCATATGTTGGGCAGAAAGATCGCTGGCTAGAATCATGTTCAGTGTTCTGTAGGGTGGGAAGCTCCCTTCATGGTTCTTATTTTCTTGTAATCATGCGATAACACATCAAGAAAAATATAATAGGACGTTAAATTGCATTGAAGTGATGGAATTTGCAGTGGAATGTCTTTATGTTTTTAGAAATTAACAAACAAATTTTCGATATATGACTTATGGTGCCCATTGTTCTCTTTTTCTTGCATGCTTAATGTCTCTCAACTTCTGAGTCTTTTTCTCTACATTGCAAGTTGCCAGTCATCTTCATACATTTAATTGAGAATTCAATAGAAAGGCGTCTTTCTGGTTGGTTGATAGAACTGTAGTCTTGTTTTCTGAGTTCTCTTATTCATTTGCCTCTCGTGTGGTTGAATTATTGGGTATTATTAAGGTTCTAGTTGTTTAATTTTTCAGCATAAATTTTTTTCCAAATTGGAACAACATTTTATTTCGTCTATTAATATTGACGTTGATGTATGGTATTACTCAATATTATGCATGACCAGAGAACTTGCGACTTTTGTTGATGGGACTATCCTTGTTCATTTCAACCTTTATTCTTGACTACCAAACATTTATAATGAAAACAGACGTATAATCATATGCCACTGTCAATGTTTGGACCAGAAAAATAACCATGGTTCTGGCCAAGGTCATACAGAGATGTTTTAATTAAAATAAAATTTGTTACCATTGATTTATTGTTGCTAAGAAATTCACTGTAATTGATGGTAAACGACTTTGTGATTCGGTTGGGCAACTTGGCAATATACATTTTTGGTTTGGGCATCCGCAGCTAGTATTGTCTGTTGAATATTGGACTTCCCGGATTTGGTTTTGGATGATGCGCAAACATAAATAATTCATGAACTAACAATTTGTGAGCGCAGTATTGGAGATCGTCGCCAAATTCAAGAGAACAATCAAAGCGACATCTCAAGACTTCTCAAAGATCGTATTCATTGCCTAAAGCTTCGTTGAAGCTCTTGGACCGTTTTAGAAGTCATGAAGAATTAATCGAAGCTCTCGAAGACCATTCATTAAGGTTTTATTTATAGTCTTTTAGCTTCGATCTATAGAATGTTAAGCCTTGAGTATATCTTACGATTTTATCTTCATAACGCTCATATCGTAGCTCTAGGATCTTAGTACAAGTCCATTCTAACTTCCTCGAAGTATCACGCTTCGATTCGGACTTGTTTGTGCATGTTAGTTGGTACAAGAAGAAGTACTGACCGACTAGATGGTGATCTAGTCGGTCAGCAAAGCTTCTTGGACCGACTAGTGTGAGTTTAACTTTTCTTGTTCAGTACTGTTTACAGTTAGTCGGTCCACGTTGACTCACCGACCGACTAGTTTGTGAACTAGTCGGTCAGTGATGCTTCTTTGACCGACTAGTTGTGATTTACTGTTCATGCAAAATTTCTCCTAAGCTATTGTTTACCGTTAGTCGGTCTAAGAACGTTTGGTGACCGACTAGTTGACAATCTAGTCGGTCAACTTTTGTTCTTGGACCGACTAAGTCAATTTGTATTCAGACTATTTGTTTTTGCCTCTTAGTCGGTCTACGTTCACTGACTGACCGACTAGTTGTGAAACTAGTCGGTCAGAAAGTCTTCTTGGACCGACTAGATTTCTAGGTCTGAATTTCTATCTTTTCTCAGTTCTTCACTTAGTCGGTCCATGTTGTTTGACTGACCGACTAGTTGATGAACTAGTCGGTCAGTGGTTGTTCTTTGACCGACTAGTTGCCTCAGATTTCTATCTGTTGGGAATTGACCTAACTTGTTTTTATGGGACCCTATAAATACGAACCTAGGTCATTTCTCTCTAGGTTAGAGCTGTCATTAAGAGATTCATTGAGATTGAAAGAGATAGCCATTCTCACTCATTTCCAAAGCTCTCTTCCTCACAAGAAATCCATTCTCTCACTTTCTAGATCTAGAATCCATCTTGAGAGAAGTTTGTTCTTGGTGAGCCCTTCAAGCTCTTGCTTGATTCAAGTCTCCAAATCACTCCTAGGCACCCTTTGCTGGTCATTTCCTTGGTGCTAGGTCTTGGTGACTTCATCTTCCTCAAATCCCTCCTTGCACCTATTTGGTAAGAAAACTCAAGGTATAAGATTATGTGGTAAGATTGTTTATTTCATTATAAACTTGTTTATATTGCTTGTTGATTCTCTCGGTTGTGAGAGAAGGTTGTGATCCCGGGTTGTGGGATTCACTATTGCTATTGCATGTATGATTTGATCTTGTGAAGGTTTTTCACAAGATATCATAGTGGAAATCTTGGGTTAGGGTTTCTAACCTAAGTATCCGGAGGGGATCCGGGTGGTTGGGACGTAGGATCACCAGGAACAAGTCGGGGAGACTTGGGTGGATCCGAACCCAGTAACATCTTTTGTTAGCATTGTTAATTTTGTTGTTGTCATTCAATTTAAGCTTCCGCAAATTGATTTGGTAGTTGTTTGCACTATAATTAGGAATTATACTCCTTGTTATTTTAAAGTACCATTCACCCCCCCTCTAGTACTTGTGCGCTTGTAGGGCATTACATTTGGTATCAGAGCCAGATACTTAGCTATGTCTGCCAACGACAACAAGACCGTGCGTCCACCTTCCGACTATGGCACCTTCAAGAACCGTGAAGGAGCGTCTTCGGTGATGGAAGGACATTCCTCTACGAGGCCTCCATTCTTCAACGGTACCAACTACGGGTACTGAAAATGCCGGATGGAAACCTTCCTCCGGAGTGCATCTCTATGGAGGACCACAATGAAGGAATACATCGAGCCCGAAGAAGAAGACTTTGAGAAATGGACTACCGCGGAGGTCGCCGCGGAGGTAAGCAATGCCAAGGCAATGAACGCCTTGCAATGCGCATTGGAGCCCGAGGACTTCAATAAGATATGCACATGTAAGAGTGCATATAAAATTTGGAACTCCCTCCTCATTTTACATGAAGGGACGAGTAGGGTAAGAGACTCTAAACTCGTAGTTGTAAACAAATATTACGAAATGTTTCATATGCAACAGGGCGAGAAGATGAAGGAATATTACGCTCGCTTCGTTGACATAATAAACGAGTTAGAGGCCCTCGGCAAATCCTACACCCAAAAGGAGAAGTGCTCGAAGCTTATCGAAGGACTTCCTTCTTCTTGGGAGAAACGTGCCTTCGCCATCGAGGAAGGTAATGACATGAATAAGTATACCGTAGTTCAATTGATGGGTACTTTGATGTCATACAAGGTACGCAACGATAGCAAGGTGAAGTTACAAGAAAAGATGAAGTCCTATTTGAACCAAGACGTGCCTAAGAAAAAGGCAATTGCATTCAAGGCGGCTTCATCTACCTCTACCGATGATGAGGACTCGGAAGAAGAAATGGACATGGAATCCATTGCACTCATGGCAAAGAAGTTCAATAGCTTCTTCCGAAAGGGTAACTTCAAACAAAAATCTAAATTTACTTCTACTAACGCCTCTCCACCTTTGTGCTTTAAATGCAATAAGCCAGGACACATCAAAGCAGATTGTCCTCAAAACAAGCAAAAGGAGAAGTGGAAGGCGCCGAAGTTTGACAAGTCCAAGAAGTACAAAAAGGGGTACAAAAAGGGACTTGTCGGAGCAACATTCACCGACTCCGAGGATTCCTCAAGCGGAGAGTCGGACGATGAGAAAGTGGAGCAAGCGCACATGTGCTTCATGGCAAGAGAGGAGCATGATCAAGGATCTTCCTCCTCCGATGATAGCGATGACGAAGGCGATGAGGTAAATATGGATGATCTTAGGGATGCTAACTCTCATTTATGGTCTAAATACTCTAAGTTAGTAAATAGATATACTAAAGTAAAAGATGACCTAGCTAGCATTCAAACCTCGCCTAAGACTATCATCACCAACAACGACACCGTTGTTGAAGAGTTAAGAAATGAGATTGTTAATCTCAAATCTAAACTTGAACATGTTAGCATTGATGATCCGGAAGAACATAGGATAGCGGATTTAACTTCTCAAAACTCGACTTTGAGTATTGAGAACGAGAATCTTAAATCTCGTGTTTATGTGCTCACATCGCAAGTATCCAACTTGGATACTTCTATGCGTTCTCTCAAAGAGAAATATGAGAACACATTAGGCCGAATTAATAAATTCAATAAGGGTAAGGACCATTTGGATAAAATCCTAAGTGACTTACTTCCGGCCAATCACCACATTGGTTTGGGGTATACGATGGGATGTCCATCCAAAGCGGCCACTACTTTTGTTAGGCCAACTTCCGGTGACTCTACGAGTGGTAGCAAACACTCTATTGGTAGTTCATCTACCAATGGTGCTTCCACCTCGTCCACACCCTCTTTCGGAAAGAAACCCACTTTGGGTGGACCTCCAAAGAAGGGGCATGCTTATATGTACAGCAATACCATGCCACGTAGGAACACACGTCCTACTCCACCGTCTCACACATATGATGATTTTTATGCAATACATTCTCGAGCACGTGCACACCATGTGAGACACCCTCACGCACGTGTTCCCACACATGCATATGTTCACCCACCTCATCATATGAATAATTCTCGTCGTGCACCATTCCATCATGTTCCGTATGCCTATCCACAACATGCATCACGTAGAAATCAACGTCGCATGCATGCACCCAATAGGATGAGGGCTCCCAAGATTTTCACTATTTGGAGCCCAAAGGACACAAGCATGGATGAAAAACAAGTGTATATGAATGCTTATTTTTCGGATGTTGTGCATAGTAGAAATTATGTGGGGAAGTCTAAGTCCAATTGGACTTGGCTTCCAAAGGTCTAACCTTTGAGGACCCAATGACCTTGTGTACCATGATGTGAAATTTTCTATCTTTAGGTACTCAAGGAAAAGAAAAAGAAAAGGAGCAACAAATTTAAATTTAGCTCCAAAAGGAATTGGATACTCGATAGCGGGTGTTCAAAACACATGACGGGTGACGCTCAATTGCTCTCCGGAGTAGTTCCCATTGCAAATGGAAACCGCGTCGTATTTGGAGGCAACGAGAGCGGAACCATCGTCGGTGTTGGTAAAGTGGGTAACCCGTCTAAACGCTTAATTAGTGATGTTTATCTAGTTAATGGTTTAAATCATAATCTTATTTCAATAAGCCAACTTTGTGACAAAGGTTACAAAGTTAGATTTGCGAAAGGATTATGTCATATTTCAAATGATAATAATAAGTTATTATTTTCCGGCACACGCCATAAAGATATTTATATTTTGGATCTTCCCAAGTCATATGAACAATGTCTCGTTGCCAACACAAGTGAACAACACTTATGGCATCGACACTTTGGACATGTGAACTTTGGAACACTTTATAAGCTTTCAAAATTAAATTCCATTAAAGGTTTTCCGAAGCTCGTTTTTGAAAAGAAAAGTTTTTGTGATTCTTGTCAACGTGGCAAGCTTCCTAAATCTTCATTTAAACCTAAGAAAAGCATTTCTACTAAACGGCCACTAGAGCTATTACATCTAGATTTATTTGGGCCAACTAGAGTTGCTTCCTTAGGAAATGCAAGATATGGACTTGTTATCGTCGATGATTATTCTAGATTTACATGGGTATTTTTCTTATGTAATAAAAATGAAGCTTTTGAAAACTTCACAATATTTGTGAAGAAAGTACAAAATCTCATCGGAACCATCATTGTCACTATTCGTAGTGATCATGGGGGTGAATTTGAGAATGAGTCTTTCTTAAATTTTTGTGATGATCTTGGAATTACTCACACGTTGTCTTTCCCTTGCGCACCTCCTCAAAATGGTGTTGTTGAGAGGAAGAATAGAACGCATGTGGAGTGTGCTCGCAGTATGCTCGAAGATAGTCAACTTGGTTATCAATTTTGGGCGGAAGCGGTACACACCGCTTGTTATGTGTTTAATAGAATACTTTTGAGGCCCGGCACCAAACAAACTTGCTATGAATTGTTGTTTGGTAGATTGCCTCAAGTTAAACATTTTCGTGTTTTCGGCGCAAAATGTTTTATTAAAAACACATATGATAATTTGGACAAGTTTGATCCGAGATCGGATGAGGGGATATTTGTTGGGTATTCCTCATGTAGCAAAGCCTATCGGATATACAACAAAAGATCCTCTACGATCGAGGAATCACTTCATGTCTCTTTTAATGAGAATTCTATTACTCCTAGAATTTCAAATGATGATGATTCCATGGATGTTTTATGTGATTCGTTTGAAAATTCTAAGTCTATTGATTCAAGTGATTCTATTGATACTAACCCGACTAATGAAGTTGTTGAGAATGTGCCTAGTGATCAAGGTATTCCCAAGCGGCTTCATACCGTTCGCGATCATCCCCATGAGCAAGTCATTGGCAATATTCATGATAGTGTCAAGACGAGATCGCTAGTCCACCACTTCGCCAATTGTGCCTTTGCCTCATCGATAGAGCCAAAGAATATAGTTGAAGCGTGCGAAGATAGTGCTTGGATCCTTGCCATGGAGGAGGAACTCATTCAATTCGAGAGGAATGAGGTATGGGAGCTTATTCCTTTGCCATCGAAGAAACACACCGTCATAGGGACAAAGTGGATCTTCAAGAACAAAACCGACGAAAACCAAGTCGTCGTCCGGAACAAAGCTCGGTTAGTTGCTCAAGGCTATCGCCAAGAGGAAGGTATCGATTTCGAAGAATCCTTCGCTCCGGTAGCTAGATTAGAATCAATTAGACTATTATTGTCGTTTGCATGCCATAAAAATTTTAAATTATTTCAAATGGATGTTAAAAGTGCATTTTTAAACGGAGATGTTGTTGAGGAAGTTTACGTTTCTCAACCTCCGGGCTTCATAAATGAAAAATTTCCAAATCATGTTTTTAAACTAAAGAAAGCTCTTTATGGTTTGAGACAATCTCCTCGAGCTTGGTATGATCGCCTAAAGAATTTTCTTTTGGATTTGAATTTTAAAATGGGCGAAGCCGATTCTACACTTTTTGTTAAGCATGCGAATAATGATATTTTATTAGTTCAAATTTATGTTGATGATATCATTTTCGGTGCTACTAACTTCACTCTTTGCGAAGAGTTTTCTAATGTTATGAAGGAACAATTTGAGATGAGCCACATGGGTGAACTCAAATATTTCTTAGGTCTCCAAATTCGCCAATTGAACGATGCAATCTTCATCCACCAAACGAAGTACACGGTTGAGTTGCTAAAGCGATTTGGAATGGAGAATGCCTCCGGGAAAAAGACTCCAATGAGCACTACAACGCATCTTGATAAAGATACGGGCGGAAAAGATGTAGACATTCGTCTATATCGAGGTATGATAGGTAGTTTACTTTATCTTACCGCAAGTAGGCCCGATATTATGTTTGCCGTTTGTATTTGTGCTCGTTATCAGTCTCAACCTAAGGATTCTCACTTAGTAGCGGTAAAACGTATTTTTCGCTATCTAAGTTACACTTTAGATTTTGGATTACTTTATCCGAAATCTAGCACATATGAGTTAGTCTCATATAGTGACGCTGATTATGCGGGATGCAAATCCGACAGGAAAAGTACTAGTGGCACTTGCCATTTTCTAGGAAATTCCCTTGTCTCTTGGTTTTCCAAGAAGCAAAATTCCGTATCACTTTCAACCACCGAGGCGGAATATATTGCCGCCGGTGCCGCGTGTGCCCAGGTTCTTTGGATGAGACACACACTGAAGGATTTTGGTATTCATTGTGATACTAGCCCTATCATGGTGGATAACCAAAGTGCTATTTGTCTTTCAAAGAATCCGGTGCACCATTCCCGATCTAAACACATAGATGTCCGACACCATTTTTAGATGATCATGTTGCTAAAAAGGACATCATTTTAGTGTACGTTGAAACCCAAAAGCAAATCGCCGATATTTTCACGAAACCCCTAAAGGAGGACTCCTTTGTACGGTTGCGTCGAGAATTGGGGATTATGGGTGAATCCGAGATATAGGATTCATGTTTCATTCAATTTTCTTGCATGCCATTATATTTCGCGATATTTCGTTCATGCTAGATTTATTGAATTTTTGGGGATTTTATGTGATATGTTTGAATTTTTGCTCGAATTCTAAGTTGAATGTCGTATTTAAGATTTCGATGTTTTATGGGATAGATTAGATGACTTATGAGAGGGTTAAGATGTTTCATCCAAGTGGTTTATGAAGAGAACTCATTTATCAACTTTTGGACTCTTCTAGTCGGTTTCAGTTCATCAGCCAACCGACTAGATGCTCATCTAGTCGGTCAGCTAGTGAACTCAGACCGACTAGTTCAAGCTTTAAACTTTCTCCTGTCATTGTCTTCTTTTAGTCGGTCACAGTTCTATTATCGACCGACTAGATTGAAAACTAGTCGGTCAGTGATTCTACTGTGACCGACTAACTCTAGCCCTAGAATTTTCTGTTTGCCTCTGTTTTGACTTAGTCGGTTTAAGCTCATTGACCGACCGACTAGATCGTCATCTAGTCGGTCAGTGCTTGAATTGTGATCGACTAAGTGCGTTAGGGCAATCACGTCTTTTCGCATTCCCAACCGACTAATACTCAATCTATCCGATTTTTTCTTAGTCTAGTCGGTTGTTTTCTTATCTCCAGCTCGATAACCCCCTAAACCCGATCAAAACCCTTCGTCTTCCCGTCGTCTCCGGCCACTTTTCCGGCCATCTCCGCCGCCCGTCGCCGTCGACCACTCCCCTAGGTATCTCCCTCCTCCTCCTAGGTCGTTTTCCAATTCTAGGGTTTGATCTTGGCCGATCTCAACCTCTAGGGCACTAGGGTTTCGAAATTTATTCTTGTGCTTGATTGTGTTTTAGCTTCTAGGGTTTGTGCTTAGGATTGCTTGACCTTATCCTACGTCGCTTTTTTGTACTCGTTGTGCCGCGATCATGGCACGAACGAGAATCCCGATTACCTCTTCTGGGGCATCCCCCATGACCGTAGAGACAACGACCGCTTCGACCCCTCCTAAGCGTAGGGCCAAGACCACTCGACCCCCCTCTTCGTCTTCAACTCCGTTGAAGAGGAAGAGGACGTCCAAGCCTAAACCTCCCGGCCAATCTTCCAAGCCTAAACCTAAACCCAAAAAGTTCCATGCACCCACTCCTCCCGGTGAGCGTTCAGATAGTGATTCCGAGGATAATTCCGATGAAGAGTACACTCCTGAACATCCCGAGAAAGCTCCTACTCCACCCCCTCCTCCACCTCCTCCTAAGCCCCGTAAGGCTAAGGGTAAAGCTCCGATGCCAGTCGGCGGTGTAGATATATCGTTGTGCCGCGACGACCCTCAGTGTCTAGCAGCGTACAACCGTATAGAGCACTGCCCACTGCTATTGGAGCATTACGTTCAGTTTTCTGATTTTCTTGGCCTTGCGGATCTTCTCTCCTATAGTGGCCTATTGGACTACCTTAGATATGACCCTAAGGCGAACCCCCGTCCCTATCCTCGCCTGGTCAAACTATTCTATGCCAATCGTGTCCGGGGCCAGTACGGTGAGTCTCACTCCATCGAGACTTCTGTTTTGGGGACTCATATAGTCCTCACGGCAGAAATCTTGGGGGAGTTGATAGGTTGCTCGTCGTGTGGCCTCCTCCCTTCTGACATCTCTGTCGATGATATCTCCTCCCTCGATCAGCGGACCCTAGGCAAAATCTTCCAGGTTATCCCCCCTGCTTTCATAGGAGTACCTTCGAAATCATTCAAGCCGAATGCTTGGGTGATTAACCTGATCTTGAAATCCTGCCTTCTTCCCAAGTATAGATCTTCATCTCTTCCATCTCAGCCGTTTCTTAAATTAATTTACGCTCTGTTTATGGGTAGCGAGATTAATTGGGCTCGCATTATACTTGATAAGATGGATTCTTTCGAGTGTATTCGCAAGACCACTAAATCTGCGCATATCGCATATCTGTGTCTCCTGACCTTGGTTTTCCGTCGATTCGGTGTCCCCTTGCCTCCTGACGATGAGCGTCCCCTTGGTCCTCCTCTGAACGCGACGGCCGTCAAGAAATCTCTTGCGGCACTCCGTCACGTGCAGCGGTCGACACCTTTTGCATCTCAGGACACTCCCTCAGCTGCTTCTGTTCCTCCTCCTTCAGCTGCTTCAGTCCCTCCTCATACCACCACACTTGATGATGTCGTACGGTTACTTCGTCGGTACGAGTCGCGTTTGGCTCGTACCGAGGAGGTCGTCTGCCGTATGGCTAGTTTGATGGGCGTTCAGCTTCCTCCTTCTGTTTCTGAGGATGAGGAGATGGACGATGAGGATATTGATGATCTTGTCACCTCCTTAGCTCATGGCGATGAGGCCACTGCTGCTGCTGCTACCACATCTGCTCCTGATGCTAGCACCTCTTCCAGTGCTCCTGAGACTTCTGCACCAGTGGATCAGCCTTCTGATGCTGCTGCTGCTCCTGCTGATGACCCTGTTCCTGTTGTGCCTGCTGTTGTTCCTGTTGAGACCCCAGCCGTTGAGCCTGTCGTCGATGTCTCCACTCCTGCCCCGACGATCCCTTCTGTTCACACGCCTCTCCTCCCTGCAGAGCCTGAGTCCACTCCCTCGACTGGACCTCCGGAGACTGCAGATCCTGCCACTTCCTCGTGATCGTCTGTTTCGAGGCCTCTCCTATGATCTTTGGATGATGTATCTTATTGAGAGTGTTTTTGGGTTAGGATGGAGTGTTGGGGTTGTTTTTGATGTATTTTGGTTTTATGGTTGTCGGTGTTGTATTTTGATGTACTTTGGATGTTGGTGATGGTTCGATGATGTATGATGTATTTTCTTTTTGATGTTGATATACATGGTATGTTGCATTTGATATGATGTAGTCGATATCTTTTTGGATGTACTCATGATGTTTTTATATACATATACATCGATGGTCTCTTTTACTTCGTCGTGCACATTTAATTTTCATTCAATGCATTTGTCATGTGAATTCGTCGCTCATCGCTTTAAAAAAAACTTGGTTAAATAGATTATATTTCTATGTTTGTATAGAATTGTTTTCCATGCACACATTTAACCAAGAATATTGAATATTGGAGAGTATGTTTCATTATTCAATAAATGAATAAATATTTGGTATTTTTGATGATTTTAATTATCGCTTTTTGATAATGGACAATTTGACACATCTTGATTTGATTTCATCACTTTTCCCTTGGTGTCAATTAGTTCCATCGTCATTTTCTACGACTCCCGATGTTGGATTTTCCATTTCCTAGTTGTTGTCGTTGTATGCCCCCCATTTTTTTGGATAATGCCAAAGGGGGAGAGATAATGATAATAAATAGGTCAAATGAAAATTTAACTCAATTTCCAAGAATCTAATTTGATGTGTTAGATTCAGGGGGAGTTAAGATATATATAAGGATTTTCAAAATCCGATATTTCAAAAATCGATTCTCGTTATATATCTTACTCGTCTGATTGATGCAATTTATATATATTCATTTTGGAATTAACGTGTCATCAATGCAGGGGGAGTAAGTATTTTACATTTGAATTATTATTTTTGATTAATATTTATGTTGGTTTGTCATCACCAAAAGGGGGGAGAATGTTGAATATTGGACTCCCCGGATTTGGTTTTGGATGATGAGCAAACATAAATAATTCATGAACTAACAATTTGTGAGCGCAGTATTGGAGATCGTCGCCAAATTCACGAGAACAATCAAAGCGACATCTCAAGACTTCTCAAAGATCGTATTCATTGCCTAAAGCTTCGTTGAAGCTCTTGGACCGTTTTGGAAGTCATGAAGAATTAATCAAAGCTCTCGAAGACCATTCATTAAGGTTTTATTTATAGTCTTTTAGCTTCGATCTATAGAATGTTAAGCCTTGAGTATATCTTACGATTCTATCTTCATAACGCTCATACGTAGCTCTAGGATCTTAGTACAAGTCCATTCTAACTTCCTCGAAGCATCGCGCTTCGATTCGGACTTGTTTGTGCATGTTAGTTGGTACAAGAAGAAGTACTGACCGACTAGATGGTGATCTAGTCGGTCAGCAAAGCTTCTTGGACCGACTAGTGTGAGTTTAACTTTTCTTGTTCAGTACTGTTTACAGTTAGTCGGTGCACGTTGACTCACCGACCGACTAGTTTGTGAACTAGTCGGTCAGTGATGCTTCTTTGACCAACTAGTTATGATTTACTGTTCATGCCAAATTTCTCCTAAGCTACTGTTTACCGTTAGTCGGTCTAAGAACGTTTGGTGACCGACTAGTTTACAATCTAGTCGGTCAACTTTTGTTCTTGGACCGACTAAGTCAATTTGTATTCAGACTATTTGTTTTTGCCTCTTAGTCGGTCTACGTTCACTGACTAACCGACTAGTTGTGAAACTAGTCGGTCAGAAAGTCTTCTTGGACCGACTAGATTTCTAGGTCTGAATTTCTATCTTTTCTCAGTTCTTCACTTAGTCGGTCCATGTTGTTTGACTGACCGACTAGTTGATGAACTAGTCGGTCAGTGGTTGTTCTTTGACCGACTCGTTGCCTCAGATTTCTATCCGTTGGGAATTGACCTAACTTGTTTTTATGGGACCCTATAAATACGAACCTAGGTCATTTCTCTCTAGGTTAGAGCTGCCATTAAGAGATTCATTGAGATTGAAAGAGATAGCCATTCTCACTCATTTCCAAAGCTCTCTTCCTCACAAGAAATCCATTCTCTCACTTTCTAGATCTAGAATCCATCTTGAGAGAAGTTTGTTCTTGGTGAGCCCTTCAAGCTCTTGCTTGATTCAAGTCTCCAAATCACTCCTAGGCACCCTTTGCTGGTCATTTCCTTGGTGCTAGGTCTTGGTGACTTCATCTTCCTCAAATCCCTCCTTGCACCTATTTGGTAAGAAAACTCAAGGTATAAGATTATGTGGTAAGATTGTTTATTTCATTATAAACTTGTTTATATTGCTTGTTGATTCTCTCGGTTGTGAGAGAAGGTTGTGATCCCGGGTTGTGGGATTCACTATTGCCATTGCATGTATGATTTGATCTTATGAAGGTTTTTCACAAGATATCATAGTGGAAATCTTGGGTTAGGGTTTCTAACCTAAGTATCCGGAGGGGATCCGGGTGGTTGGGACGTAGGATCACCGGGAACAAGTCGGGGAGACTTGGGTGGATCCGAACCCAGTAACATCTTTTGTTAGCATTGTTAATTTTGTTGTTGTCATTCAATTTAAGCTTCCGCAAATTGATTTGGTAGTTGTTTGCACTATAATTAGGAATTATACTCCTTGTTATTTTAAAGTACTATTCACCCCCCTCTAGTACTTGTGCAGTAGCTTGTAGGGCATTACATTGTCTCTCATCCATTTCACAATATTTCATGTTTGACAGCAAATAACCATTTGAGGTCTTTTTAGATCTTTTTATTGGTAGCAAAAATTCACCAGCATGCCAATGACTTTGTCGTCTTAAGTCTAATGTGTGTTCGTTTGTTATTATATGCAGAATGCATTTCAAATAACATAATTCTTTTAGATATGGGTAAGCTCTACTTTTCATTGACATATCAAGGGAGTGTTCACTTAAGGCTAATTTTCAAAATTTTCCTTGCTCTTACATTATGACTTTGGACTAAGAGCTTGCTTCCATGAAACTAACATGGCTTCCTAATGGAATTTCACAGTTTCTGCAGTACACATCTTAAGTTAATTTTATCCTGCAACCACACAAGCCTCATCATGAAGTTCCCAAAGTAAGAGAAATCCTTGACATCTTCCATTTTTGTAGCAAGTTCATGCATAATATGGCATTGGTAGTTGACTTGGATGCAGCTAAGCTCATGTGATTGCCTATGATTGAACTTGCAGCAATTTATTTTAAAGTTTGATTCTTTAAATGCAACTTGGGACATTGCCAAAGGTCAGAGGGAGCCTCATAATGCATAGATAGAACATGGAGAAGATTGGAAGATTCTATTGACAGGCTTTGTTGTAATGATCCCAAACACAAATTGATTGGAATATTTGCCTGTATGATATTGGCACTATCCAAGTATAATTTAATGCTAGGATGCTTCACATGAACTTCCACTCAGGCAAGGCAACCCATTATGATTGTGTCTTTTCAAAACGAATAAATAATGGGTGTCAAATTTCATCAAAAGCTTTACAAGGTTCATTCCCCCAAAGTCACCTCTGAATTGATTATTTTAAAAATTGAAAGTATAAATCAGAATGCACAAAGTCATATGGGTCCAGTGCATCTGATCATCTAGCATAATCTCTATTGTCGGCTAATTATTGTTTAAGGAATTCTCCACTTTTCTACTCTTTTTAATCGAGCAGCATCGTATGTAGTATTTGATTTGTAGTGAGGGTTTATTGATTTATGCCGGTTCTTGAACATACATAAGTAGCCATGTTGACAGATCATATGCATCCATATTGTTTGTATGTGGCATCGTTTTATATTTAAATGTGCTAGTTTGATCGATTTTCTTTTATAAACCGTTCATGTTCATTGTTTATTGTATTAATTTGGGAGTTTTTAATACTGTTTCAGTTCTGTTATACTACGGCAAGCGAAGTTGCTTCCTTGTACTCATGTGGTTTGCAGGTATGATGTGGGAACTGTGTGTATTATGTGTTATTTGAAAAATTACTTACAACTACAAAAAGCTATGCATGATCTCTTGAACATATGCAGCCAGTGCATTGTGGCTAAATGCATTGTGGCTGAGAATGTTGATGAATATAAGTGTCCAGTTTATGTAGCAACTTGTCCATGTGTAGGTAGGTTTTTCTCTTGGGTGAAGTTACAATGAGCATTTTGAAATGTCTTATAAGCGTTGAAGTCATTTTTTTTGCAGATCTCAGACCTATTATGCTAATTGAGAAAATGATAGACATATTCAAAAGCTTGGATAATGCTATTGCTTCTAGTGTTCAAAAACTATGCCCTCAACGGCTGGCAGGTTGTATCAATTATTCTCAACATGCATTGTTGCACATATGCCTTAGTCTTTTGGGCAGTCTATCAAACTGTTGCCTCACAAATGCGATGCGGCAATCTATTTTATGGTATTTTTTAATTCGTGAAAGTGGCATTTTGTGTTTCAGATCACAACAACATTGATGGAAACATACAAGGATCCGAAGTCGGTAAATCGAGTAATGCATAAATATTTCTCAGATTATATATTTGATTTACTTGTATTTTTTAATAAAGAGGGACTCTTTTTGTAACTTTGGTTGCATTTTTTGTAATACATGTAGGCAGTAAGATGCCATTGATAGAGAGTACTCTTTTAGGCCAAAATTACATAACTAATTTCAATTAGTTAGCTTCTTCTAAGAACAATGGTCATATTTATTTACAAGGTGTCTTAGTGAATGTGAACATGGTTTATCTTTGAGCTATCTTATTATGTAGCAATGACCTTCGTCATTGCTGATTTCCTTTTCTTTCAGTATTCCTTTAATAATGTCCATAAATATTCTCAATATGTATGCCTATTAACTACTTTTGAAGAGGCATTTAACTTTATATTCAAATTCAACCAACCCGGTAGACTTTCTCTCTTATATTCTCAATTACTTTAGTTTGTAAGCAAAACTTAGCTATTTTTTCTGAGCAAAATACAGTGTAGAATAACTAATAAAAAGCACTCGAAGGGATTGAGTAGTAGGCAGTGAGAGATGTGAACAGATTCCATCACTTTAAAGGTGGAGCGTGTTCATGTGGGGATTACTGGTAGATTCATGGTGATGTGCAAGCATGTGCTTTGGCTGAAACATTGCTAATGCAACTCAGAGCTGGGAGCATCGTAATTTGCTCAGTCGGGAGTTTGGATGATATAAATCATAAATGCAGAATCGCATAGAAATATACAGCATTGGCAGCTAATTTTAGGTGAATCTAGTTACCAAATTTTGTTTGGATCATTGTAGAGAAGGTAAAATGAAGTAATCATCTTTCAGTTGGGGTTTGCAGGTTACATGAATTGCTGCTGCTGCTATGAGATTGAAGTTGTGATTACAAATTTTAGTGCAGAATCAAATTGTTGGCAACAAATTTTCTTCCCAAACTGGCTCATATGCAGAATCAATGAGCAGCTGCTTTATTCTCCAAATTCATTCTTCCCACTGTAAGTCAATGGAAACCTGCATAACATTGAAGATCTTGAGCCTTACAACAAGAACCCAATCTAAAATCCAATCTAAACAATGGCATGAATTGTGTTTGTCTGCGTACTAACTTCATATCTCTTCAACTGCAAGAAACTGCCTTTGATCTATGTAATTCTTATTACAAACACAATGATAGCTTTTGTCTCTGAACATCAGTCGCTGAACATCAGTTCTCCAAATTTTTTCATTAACATATCCTTTAGTTGTTCCAAAGAAGCTAAACTATTTTTACTTAAGAATTGTCATTTTCCATTTTAGTTGGAAAATGCAGTCGGCCATATAGCATCTCATATAGCAATATTCCTGCATTTTCAAAGAAGCAATCAAGTCCAGGACATGAAACCTCTGCATCTATAGCTAATCAACTAACTGACAGTTCATTGTTCAGGATTTTACTGACATTACAATCTTGCTATTGATCTCTTTCTGTAGTTCTACAATGAGAAAGACCCAAAGAAACCAAAAAAGGGGTGATTGACAAGCTGGTGTCCTAGCAAGGAAAATAATCCTTATGTTGAATGTTCTTATGTTCACTAAGGATGATAAAAGATTTGATGCATTTGATAATTCGAATGTATCATATCTAACTAAAACCTTAATAACTGCAGCTTTTTGAAGTCATAATGTGTTTAACGATAGGCACCTCAAGATTTCAGTATGTAAGCTACATATCCATAGCACCAGATTAAGGAAGTCTCTGATGGGATGAACTGTTTGAAATTTACTAGGTCATCCTGCACACAGATCAGAATAGTCTCCACAAATCACCGAAAACATTCATTCTATGTGAACATCAATTTCTGTATAATGAGCCTTAAACTTTAATAGTACATATGCCCTGATATTTTTTGAGAGATTCTTCTTGGCCTGGAAAAATTCAAACCAATGACATCCCACATGGTCTGGGCATGTAGTTACTGCATGAGCTGAGCTCATTTTATCATTTTTGATTCTCTTTAAGAGGCTCTTGAATTATATTATAGTATCTTATTTTATTATTGTTAGAGTGGTTTCAGTTGTTGATTGTATACATAGAAAGTAGATGCACAATCACGGTCAATGTATCTGTTGGGTATGTTGTGCGTTCCTGTAGGTGGTTTATTTCTTTGTAAGAGTTTTTCATGATCAAATGATCTGATTCTTGATCGTGCTGAGTTGCAGGCAGTGGGACGCGGAGCATGGCCTAAGTGATTCAGAAGCCACTGTCGCCTCATTTCGGTTGTTCCGGCTTCATGGTTACCCAATGTCTGCAGCTACTTGATATAGACCAGCTGAAATTTATGTCTAGTATGCACATCATAATTTCAACATTATGCGCAGCCGTTTTTGAGAACCTGAGGGATGGAGAGAAAGGCTTCCATGTTCATTTCTCAACCGCAACACAGCGTCAAGTGTCATGCATGATCAACTTATACAAGTGCTCTCAGTTGGGGTTTCCAACTGAAATGAAGATCATGGATGAAGTAGAGGACTTCGCAAGGACTCAACTTTGGAATACTCTTGAGGGAGGGAAGTGAAACTCTTATTGATACCAACAATCTAAGGACTGTGGTAATATATACTTTTACACTTGGAATCTGATTCACCATTAATCTAAAAGCATGCACTTTCGCCAAAAAGATGAAGATTTTTGGAAAATAATTGTAGATTCACTAATTTGAATCAGCATTCATTATTCTACTTCTGCGATACTTAGTATCGGGATAATTTTTTTTCAAAAAAAGAACATTAGAATTTAATTCAATCTGATTTATTTCATCGAGATTTATGAAATAGTCTATAAGATAATGAGCAATCATTTTTGTTCTTTACAGTCGTGCATTTTTATTAATATAAACTTCATATCTCTCATGAGTTGCATCTTCCAGTCATGCATTTTTGGTGTTTCCTTTTATTTTCCAGATAAACTTCGCTTTAGAATTCCCCCGCCGTTACCTATTGCCAAGCCTTGAGTAGAGGAGCGTCATCCGACAGATATGGCTAGATGCAGAGGGGGAATAGTAGGAAATATCTGAATCTTGCAAAGTTAGACTTAAATATGTTGCAGAAGCTGCATCAAGAAGAACTGCGGGAGCTTGACAGGTTAATCATCAGAAAGCCCGTGTGTAACGACTAGTTTTTGTATGATTGGATTATCAGTGTGTTTTGCTTGCGATGGTGGGTTCTCTCCTTGTGTGGTTTCCATTTCCATAGTTCTCGCTTTTATTCATCTCGTTGAGATTTCCTAGCTTTCGTTTTCATTCCTTTTCATGCGATCTTCTAGCTTCTTCCTTAGAATCATTGAACTCGGAGTAAGTCACTCGTGACGAGCTTCATATCGATCATATCTTAGAGTATAAATCGATCCTAGAAGCCATAGAAATCTTCCCGAAGCTTCGCGCTTCGAATCGGCACTTTTCGTGCATGTTAGTTGGTTCAAGAAGATCGACCGACCGACTAGATTCCAATTTAGTCGGTCAGGAAATCAACTGGAACCGACTAGTTCATTCAATCAATTATTCAGGAGTTATTGTTTACTCTTAGTCGGTCTAAGAACAACCATCGACCGACTAGATGCTAAACTAGTCGGTCAGGAATCCTTCTCAGACCGACTAACTCTCATTTCCATGATCTCTCTCAGAATTCAGCCTTTAGTCGGTCAATGAACACTCACCGACCGACTAGTTCTCAAACTAGTCGGTTGACAAGCCTTCACAGACCGACTAACTCATAGTCCAGTTTTCCTGAGCGAGCTACTGTTTACTCTTAGTCGGTCCATGTTGAACGACCGACCGACTAGATCCTCAACTAGTCGGTCACCAATCCTTCCTTGACCGACTAATCAGCCCAGGAAACCCTAGTTTGCCCTAGCCGCCACACGATTTTCTATATAAACCCCCAATCGTTTTCTTCTCTTCCCTCTCTTCTCCTGAACCTCCTCCTTCCCCAAATCATCCCCCTTCATCCCCAAACCCTTCCTCCTTCATCCCAAGCTCATCCATCATCATCCAAACCCTCATTTCATATATCCTACCTCTCCTCAACCTCAAAGCCTCATCCAAACCCATTTCTCCAGATTTTCCCCATTTCCAGATCTGAGCCGGATCGTTCTTCCGTCGCCGTAGTTCTCGGCGTCGTTCCTCCGCTTCTTCACGGGTAGTATTCTTCCTTTAAAAATCTCATAACCCACATTTGATGTTTTGAAACCCTAATAAAATGATTAATGATTTGATGATTGTTTCTCCATATCAGCGATCTCTTCCCGTACCTAACTTTTCGTGGTGTGGTTCGTTGAACGTCGTCCTCGGTATTAGGCAAGTGAAACTTGCATCTTTTGATTTGGGCCATGTCTTAGGCCATTTACCTTGCTTTAGCGTAAAAGAGACTAGACGGTGAAAGGATAGCCGTCTAGACGCCATTAATCTAGCTTGACAACGAAGCTTGGTCCGTCACCTTCATCATGCTTGTATGTCACGTTTACTTTCCCTAAACGGTACGCGTATTAACTATTCATGTCATCCATGCATCCTTAACTGCTGTTGCATTTTAACTGCCACGTTTAATTTCAATTAACGGTACGTGAATATGTTCATGTCATTGCATTTTGCCTGTCACGTTTAATTTCAATTAACGGTACGCGAATATGTTCATGTCATTGCATTTTGCCTGCCACGTTTAAATACAATTAACGGTACGCGAATATCTGCTCATGTCATTGCATGCTTGAATACTCATCGTGATTGCGTAGCTTCGCTTCATATTTGTACTATTTGTCCTGGCTAGGCACCCACCTTGCGTGGGCACAATCCTATGCCAAATACACTTTCTGGCTCGTGTTCCAGAAGACGAGCTCATCACAGCCTGAGGGCATAGGGCGCTCGTTGAGTGATCCCTTGTACTTGAATACAGCCTGCGGGTAATAGGGCATCCATGTGTGGGTGATCCCTTGTACTTGTACTTGTTACTTGACAATACTTGTCACACTTACCACTTGTACTTGTCCGTGTTTTACTTGTAAAACTTGTTATCCATGACATACTTGTTACTTGCTACTTGTACTTTACTTGTCACTTCCATACTATTCTTGCCCTGCCATGCATCATACTATAACTGCTAGGTTGTTAGTTTACCTTTCTTTCAGTTTCCTTGCACAAGTCTTTCCAGACTTGCTGACATGTGCCCCTCTCTCTTTTGGGTGTCACATGTTAGACCCAGAGCCAGAGCCTTGTTGCAGGGGACACGGTGTTGCTGATGCTGATGTTGCTGTAGTGGTGAGTGGACACCAGGGGCATGTCTTGAAGACCTCTCGTGTTCACTTCTTTGTTTAGGTTTGCTGTTAGTTGTTGGTGTGTGGCACCTTTGTATGTATGTTATACCTTGTTGGCCATGTTTGGGCCTTATACTCTTTTCCTTTTAGCCTGGTGGCTTTTCTGTGATATTGTAATTCATTCAATGGATAATCAGAGATTTCTCTTTTGTCTCTTTCCTTTATTATTATTGTTGTTTCGTTTGCGTTGCAAGGACCTGCCATATGATAATTTATACGCTTATCGGACTTGGAGTTTCACAGCTTCAAGTCTGAGCGGACCTTCTCACGTCCCGCCTCCACATTTTTGGGAAGCGGGGCGTGACAGGTTTTGTTAGTGGCTGACCGGCGCCCCGTTTACGGTATGGGCGCGGTGTCGTTTTACCGCAAGTGCACGGTTAGTGTAGTGTGCGGGTATATCGAACACAGGGAGGTGGATGGCTTGAGTGGCTACTAGCCTCGCCTAGGTCGTGTGCTAGCTACGCGGATGACATGGGTGGAAGTGTAGAAATAAAAGAAAGAAATAAAAATGACACAAAATGAATCCCCGCTAACACGGGCTAGAGCACTCATGACACTTGGCATTTGACTTGATCCAGGGTGAGACATTGCCCCAAAAGGTGGTACCTAGCGTCCATGGCCCGATATTCCGGTCGGTGCCAAGCACGCTAGGCCTACCCGGTTCCGGACGGTGGGCACTCCCGTGTCCATAAACACCTTCCGCAACCGGGAGCATTAAGGCCACAATGATATCTCCCAACACTTCGTCCAAGCCGCTCCCGCGCGCGAGGACTCGATGTCTACGCTGGGGGCGTGAGCTATGGCTAGGGGGTCAACCGCCAAGTTTATTCCCCCTTGGCCCGACGGTCAGAGGCGGTCTTTCTCTCGCCAATGACAATGAAACACCCCCGCGTAACCCTAATGGCCAAATATGTCAAATGTGATTTCTAGCAATACATCGAAGCGGATCTTGACAGGACAAGCACCGGACCCCAATCCCCAACACATCTAGTGTGTCGTCGTACGAATTGGACCCAGATTGCTAGAAATCCCCATTGACACATTTCATCGAACACGTGCCATGCAACCAAGTCTAATGCAATTTCCAAGCATCAATCTTACCCTAACCCGTATTAGGGTTCATCAATACTACTCCATGATGAAAAACATATAAACAAACAACAAAAAAGACATACAAACATTCATCATGAAGCAAAAGAAATACAACACAAAAAATGGAGAACAAGAGAAAGAAATACTTATCTTGAGTTTGAATCTTCAATCCAATACAAGATTTATTAACAAAAAGACCTAATCTAATCTAACCTAAAGCTCACAAGAGAAAGGGGCAAAAGCCCTAAAAACTGAGAAGAGATCTCCCTTCAGTCGGCCAACTTCGAGTATTTATAGCCCCACTTCGAAACCCTAATGGTTCGGGTCCAAACCCGCAGAAAAAACGTCACCCGATCGGTTGACAGGTCAACCGATCGGGTGATCCGTTACAAATAGTAAACAGAAAACGGCGGAGCTTCACCCGGTCAGATGAACCGGTCGGTTGAGTTCTTGGGGTGACCGGTTGGATCTTGGAGCCGTCGGGTGAAGCGATCGGTTGGACGCCCGTGTCTTCAGCTCTTCAACATCAGCTACAGATGAACCGATCGGGTGAGAGTCACCCGATCGGTTGGCATTTTGCTCGAAAAAACAGAGAACAGCCCCCCGCTGAACCGGTCTGTGAACCGGTCGGGTGACTTCCTTATGAGCTGCGGTAGAGACCGGGTGGTGCACGCGTGCATCACCCGATCGGTTGGAGATGACCAACCGACCGGGTGAGGGGCTGAAAGATGAATTCTTTGACGTTTGACCCCCTGGATCACGCGCGACTCCTCCCGTTGCTCCGGGGACTTGAGATATCATCGTTAAACGTCCCCTACACGGTCAATCTCCTGCAAACACGGATAAACAAAGAAAAGTGAAAGAAAACGAGAAAATACGAAAAAACGAATACAAGACGACGGTAAATAACGGAAAAACACGGAAGAAAACGTGCGCAAATATATGAAATATAAACGCACGTCAAAATCCCCCAAGCTGAACTCTTCCTCGTCCTCGAGGAAGACGAGTGAGAGTAGGAGCTCGGAAGGGAAAAATAGAGAGGAAGAAAGAAAAAGAAAACTCTATATCCTAGATCACCCGTTAGGGCCAACAAAATCAAAAACGACACACCAAGCAAGCGAACGCCAAATCACATCACTAAACCAAGGAATACGAGTCCAGACAAGTGCCATGGGCCCACGCGGTGAAGCACGAGTGAGTGCGGTCGTGTGCTAGCAGACGGTGTCACTATCTACGATGTGCAATAAAGCTCCATATACACGTACCCAAAGAAAGACCCAAATATCGATTCGAATTGAATTAAGCGGTGAATATATGGTTCAAGAATGCATGAGAATAGAGAGAGAATCGAAACATATCATGCGTTAGGGATTCCACAACTAGGGTTAAGGAATTCACCACACTATAGCCTAGATAATAGCTAAAAAGTTCCTAAGCCAAGTGTTTTCGAAAACGATGGGGGTTGAGATGATGTGGAGTAGAACACTCGGTGTAAATTCTTGCCTTCCCTTTATTCTCGGCAAGTAGGAAAAAATATTCACACTGGAATTTTTTTTGGGTTTTGGGTATTTGTGTTTTTTTTTTTGGATTTTGGGCTATACAAAATTTTTCTTTTCTTTTCTTTTTGGGTTTTTCTTTTCTTTTGTCTTTTTTTTGGATTTTTGGGATATTGGCTATACACATGTGTACTCTCCCAAGTGGGAGAACGGTACACGACGAGGGGATTTGCACCAAGTAAAACAAAAAAAGAAATCGGAATCTAAACACTTGGGCAAAGGAAACTATTCTCGCTAATTAGAGCATGGGCTAAATGGGTTATCCTAGTCCTTAATTGTGGAATCCCGACACATGCGAAATGAAGTATACGATATATATAGCATGCATATAGAAGCAGATAGTAGAAGCAAATACCGCATATTCAAATCGAAGCATGATAATCTAGGGGTAAACCAAGGATAGGTATATAAAACATAATCACAAGGTAGAAGCACACCAAATGCTAGTCACGACACACGACTCTCAAGAAAGCTAAGTGGACCCACGATGCATGAAATGCAAGAGGACTCGGCTTCCTGAGGTTAGTGAATGTGATTATCGAAGCCGTGCTAGGTGTGTGTAAGATTTTGTGGCAATTCATCATATGGGGTCATCTCTAGGAGAGAGAGAGAGAGAGAACAAAAGATGAGAAGAAAAAGAAAACCACGATCGAAAACGACTCAAAAACGAAGAAAAACGACACAAATGACGCACGAAGTGCGACTCTCCCAAGCTGAAACTTGCATTGTCCTCAATGCAATAGTAGTGAATACGGGAGGGCAATGAAAAAGGGGGGGAGTTACGCACCGACACTGGAAAATAAAGAAACTGGAAAATAATGAAAAATGAAAAACACGAAAAACACATGAGCGAAACTAAAAAATAAAGAAAAAGAAACACTCAAATAAAAGGTATAAAACATGACAAAAGAACACCTAGACACAAACACACAACAACGACACACGAAAACATGCACACAAATCGATTTCCCCCAAGCTAAACATGACAATGCCATCGAAACGATATGATCAATGGGGATGTAGAGATATGCTAGGGGAAAATCGGAAAAGAAAGAAATCAGAATGCAGGGGAGACAGTCTGCTCGTTCTCCTCTGAAGAGGATGTGGGGTGAAATGATAGAAGGGCACGACATGAAGGGTTATTAAGATGCAAAAGCAAATCCTAGATACGCTCCCCTCGCTAATGAGAGGAGACGAGATTATTCAAATCTAAACTAGAAAGCGGTAAATTTTTACACTACTGGATTAGGATACACCTGAGCATAGGCGGATCCAAGATCTGGAGCGGGGCAGGTAGCTGCTCTAATTGCTCCTTCTGTGGTTCCGCCAGAAGCGCTGTGCCACGTGTGCCAATGGACCCAAGCAATGCACCTCCAAGCATCCCTCGTAGGTGTCCACCTGTGACCTGCGAAGGACGAGGTGCATTAGTCCATGGCAAAAAATCTTTCCCCAAAATAAAAGTATCCCAGAGATAATCGTCAAAATAAGATGGAAAAATAGTGAAAGTGTGACGAATACTCCCTGAGAATGGGTCGCTATCCTCTGTACTAGCGACGACCAAATCCTCGCTCTCCATAAGAAGTGGCTCTCCAGGTGGTGACATACCGCAGCATACCTCAGGGGAAGTAGATCCTGTGTCCTGCGAGAGATATGGTATGTCAAATATATACGAGTCTAAAGAAATAGGAAGTGAAAAGCGAGACTCAAAAGTGGAGTGAGAGTGAGTATGAAAATCTCCCTGAATAGGGGCAATATGCTCAAGTAGATGCTCAGCCGCAGAAGAAGTGGAGAGCGACGGTAAAGGTAGATGTGACTCGGGCTCTATAGAGTGGACCATCGTATCCAAGCCCTCATGCACATCCTCCTCGACGATATGCTCATGCTCCACCATCTGCCCGATGTCCTGAATGACATCCTCGTGGTTGACCACAGACCAAGGAAGAAGCAGCAACAGAGATGACAGTGGAGGTGGATGTGGAGCGGACCACTCGTATGTGGTCGTGGTGTCCTCGTCCTCACGCACATCCTCCTCGCAGGTATGCATAATCTCTGTAAACTCCTCAGTGCTCTCATAGGACTCATATGGGGTATCCAAATCAAGACAAGAAGTCTCTCCCACAGATCCTATAGAAATCACCCCATCCTCACTATCATCATCAAAAATGCTTCGTCATCCAAGTGGTAGTGATGGAAAAATGGGGTATCGGATTGAGATGTGTCTATGGTGGCCGATGGCATGGTGGTCTCAACCATGAAAGTGGGTATATCCTCTCCTTCATCCCCTCTTCTCGATGTCGACTCGGTGATTGGTACCATCAAGTTTTGTAATATTTGGCCTTGGTTAAACATGGCACTTTCAAGGAGAGACACGAGGCTTGATTCTTCTTGTGTGTGTGGAGGGGTATAAGGTTGAGGAAATGGATGGGAGGTGTTTGGGCTAAGGTTGTGGGAAAATGTTTGGCCTTGGGGTGGGGGGAGGCTCTCAAGCGTAAATGGGCAATTATAATACACATGCCCCTCCATCCCACAAGTCTCACAAACCACAACCGAATAAGGATTGTATCCTCCCATCTGAGCATCGAAATTTGATCTCCACATGGTTACACCAAAGATACTTGGACAACAAAAATAAGAAAACTAGAGAGGAGCGTCAATAGTACAAGAAAATAACAAAAAGATAATATAATAGTGGGGGAAAAATTTCTTGATTATTGAATATATATATTTTTTTAAAAAAGAAAAAGAAATTTTTTTTTGTGTTTTTATGCGTAGTCTAACGAACCCAAGCTAAGCTAATATCAAACCGAACGCCTCCCCGGCAACGGCGATAAAAACTTGACCGGCGCCCCGTTTACGGTATGGGCGCGGTGTCGTTTTACCGCAAGTGCACGGTTAGTGTAGGGTGCGGGTATATCGAACACAGGGAGGTGGATGGCTTGAGTGGCTACTAGCCTCGCCTAGGTCGTGTGCTAGCTACGCGGATGACATGGGTGGAAGTGTAGAAATAAAAGAAAGAAATAAAAATGACACAAAATGAATCCCCGCTAACACGGGCTAGAGCACTCATGACACTTGGCATTTGACTTGATCCAGGGTGAGACATTGCCCCAAAAGGTGGTACCTAGCGTCCATGGCCCGATATTCCGGTCGGTGCCAAGCACGCTAGGCCTACCCGGTTCCGGACGGTGGGCACTCCCGTGTCCATAAACACCTTCCGCAACCGGGAGCATTAAGGCCACAATGATATCTCCCAACACTTCGTCCAAGCCGCTCCCGCGCGCGAGGACTCGATGTCTACGCTGGGGGCGTGAGCTATGGCTAGGGGGTCAACCGCCAAGTTTATTCCCCCTTGGCCCGACGGTCAGAGGCGGTCTTTCTCCCGCCAATGACAATGAAACACCCCCGCGTAACCCTAATGGCCAAATAGGTCAAATGTGATTTCTAGCAATACATCGAAGCGGATCTTGACAGGACAAGCACCGGACCCCAATCCCCAACACATCTAGTGTGTCGTCGTACGAATTGGACCCAGATTGCTAGAAATCCCCATTGACACATTTCATCGAACACGTGCCATGCAACCAAGTCTAATGCAATTTCCAAGCATCAATCTTACCCTAACCCGTATTAGGGTTCATCAATACTACTCCATGATGAAAAACATATAAACAAACAACAAAAAAGACATACAAACATTCATCATGAAGCAAAAGAAATACAACACAAAAAATGGAGAACAAGAGAAAGAAATACTTATCTTGAGTTTGAATCTTCAATCCAATACAAGATTTATTAACAAAAAGACCTAATCTAATCTAACCTAAAGCTCACAAGAGAAAGGGGCAAAAGCCCTAAAAACTGAGAAGAGATCTCCCTTCAGTCGGCCAACTTCGAGTATTTATAGCCCCACTTCGAAACCCTAATGGTTCGGGTCCAAACCCGCAGAAAAAACGTCACCCGATCGGTTGACAGGTCAACCGATCGGGTGATCCGTTACAAATAGTAAACAGAAAACGGCGGAGCTTCACCCGGTCAGATGAACCGGTCGGTTGAGTTCTTGGGGTGACCGGTTGGATCTTGGAGCCGTCGGGTGAAGCGATCGGTTGGACGCCCGTGTCTTCAGCTCTTCAACATCAGCTACAGATGAACCGATCGGGTGAGAGTCACCCGATCGGTTGGCATTTTGCTCGAAAAAACAGAGAACAGCCCCCCGCTGAACCGGTCTGTGAACCGGTCGGGTGACTTCCTTATGAGCTGCGGTAGAGACCGGGTGGTGCACGCGTGCATCACCCGATCGGTTGGAGATGACCAACCGACCGGGTGAGGGGCTGAAAGATGAATTCTTTGACGTTTGACCCCCTGGATCACGCGCGACTCCTCCCGTTGCTCCGGGGACTTGAGATATCATCGTTAAACGTCCCCTACACGGTCAATCTCCTGCAAACACGGATAAACAAAGAAAAGTGAAAGAAAACGAGAAAATACGAAAAAACGAATACAAGACGACGGTAAATAACGGAAAAACACGGAAGAAAACGTGCGCAAATATATGAAATATAAACGCACGTCAGTGGCCCATGCAGGTCCATTTGCAAATGCGAACTATCGGAACAACGATAATAATTAAAGAATGTCCATTAAACGAATTAGAACATCCAAATTATAAGCCCGGAGTCTAGGTTTTTAGCGTCCCTATGTCTTAGGTGGCTAATAGACGTGTTAGAGCACCTGTCCTAGCTTGATAGGAAATCCATTAGGTCAGGACTATAGTGAGACTTAGTTAGAAGTTTGTGCTTGCTAGTTAGAGGCCTCTGATTGTTTGTTAGACTCCATGTTAGTGATTGATATGATAGTCTTAAAAGTTACCTTAGTGGTTCCTGTCTAGCTCCGACCATGATATACTCCTAGGATTTCTTTAGCCGTTCGCTTGGGTTCATCGATTTCGGGCCCAACGGAACATGATCTTGCTTCTCTTAGAACCTTCCTGAGATCTATATATTCTAACCCATTAGAAGGTTTAGTGTTAAGGTTCCATTGGCCTTTAGTTAACCCGATGATTAGAACCCCCCTGATTCAATCTTTCCTGGTCACTACACTTTGGTGTTACTGACCGTAGATCTTCATCACGGTTTTCTTACATCGTGATTTAGGCGCATTCAATTCACATAAACCACTTCCCTTGTCCTCAATTCACATGACCACCTCATTACAATTATCCTTGACCTTTCAAATGTTTTCCGTTGCAAATCTTGATTCTTCCAAAGTTATTTTCGAATGCTTTCCTTATTTGAAGTTTCACTCAATTTAAATTTTGTTCTAAACCCCTTTAAATATGTCTCCCTAAATTTCGATGGAGTTAAAAGTCGTTCTTGAATTTTGAAGACTTTTGGTCGTAATTTTAAAACTACCATCTTGTACTATTTTTTTTCTAACAATGTATCTTTAGCATTTCGATTTTTTTTAAACTTTATTACTATCCTGATGGTTTGATATACCGTCCTTTTTCCTAACTACAAAATTTATTTTAACCACTTATCTTACATACCTTTAGGGGTATTTTTCCAAACTGAATGGACTTCAACAAATTTTTGTGTATATCATTTATAGGTTCGTCGTACTCGTACTTCAAAAGTTTTTTTAATATACCAACACGTTCTTTTGGCAAATCCTTATTTCCCTAAAAGTATCTTCGATCTTCTTCTTTCGTTAAGTTTAAATTTGTTCGAAACACTTTTGATATATGTAAGGTTTCATGCTCATTCGCCGACTTAAATTATTTATGTTTTTAAATATCGAAACTTGTGTTGAGATTTTTAGATTAGAAGTTTATAATATTTTCAGCATATGCTTTCGTATCGATATGAATGTCTTGTCCCTTTTCATATACCAATTTCATTCTGAACCGTATTTCTATTTTCCTAACTCGATTCATAATTTCTTTTCTTACTTGTGCCATTAAAATTCTATTCGAAAACACCTCGTGCTTACTCTTAATAAACTTTTCAAGTCCCTTTGGACTTCGGCTTTTAGCAAGTCGATTTTATGCTCAACATTTTCCATATTTCAGACTTCTTGTAATTAAATAAAAAAAAATTTACTATTTCGAAATCATTCCTGACTTAGACCCTTCATAAAACGGTTTAAAAGTTTTAATACTAACTTGATGAGTTTAAATATCCTTTTCTCTTTCCATACTACTAAGATATTATCTTTCCATTCACCATACACACTTTTAAGATGATTTCTAAAAAAAGACTTCAATTATTTTTATATATCGGTACCACGTTCGTTTTGCTCGTACATTAAGATCTTGTATAAATCAATTTTTGTTGGCAAATCCGGATTTCTCTAAAAGTATTTTCGATATGGTTTATTTGGAATTTCTCTTCGGTTTTAAAACTTGTAAGCATTTAGCATGGGCCTAAATTTTCACACTATAATTGATCGGATTTCATTCTTTGAATTTCGAAATTCTTGCCGAAATGTTATATTAAGCTACTGCCGTATAATGTTTTCGAACCTCTCCGTTGCAAATCTTGAACCTTCTGAAAGTATCTTTTCGACTTTCTGATTCCTAATTTTAAATTTGTTCGAACTTCAATATATATACTTCTACTTCATACCCTTTCGTTGACTTAAATTTATTTTTGTATTTAGAAAGTTTTAACGAGATTTGATTACTGTTTTATAATGTTTTTCCAGCCTTACTTTCATACCTATTTAAATATCTCGTCCCTTTTCATATATCAATTTAAATTCTGAGATTACTAATTTTTCCCAAATTCGATTTATGAAGTTTTTCCTTTCTTATTTATGTCGTTCAAATGATTCATCACGCTCCCTTAATATACCTTCCAAGTCACACATGATTTCAGCTTTCAACAAACCAAGGATATGTTCGACATTTTCTCTATTACAATTTTTTTTGGAAAAATTACGTCTTCATAACTTTTCATGATCTAGACCCTCCGTAATCTGGTTTTAAGGCTTATTTACAAATTTTGATAATTTCATTTCTAAAGGAATTATTATCTTTCTGTCCTCCAAACATACTTTAGAATATATTCTAACTAAACAGAATTTCAAATATTTTCATATCCATGCTAGGCTCGTTAGCCCGTATGTTAAGAGCTTTGTGTAAAACAGTCTCTTTTTAGCAAATCCTGATTCCTCTAAAAGTAGTTTCAATATTGATTACTTTAAATTTTCCCTGGCTTAAGGATTTTGAAAGCATTCAACCTGAGTTTAAATTTTTCAATTAATTTAATTTCATTTCAAACCTTGCAAACGTTATTAAGTTACTACTGTGTAATATTTTCTAAACTACGACCTCAAGATTCGTGTAAATGATTTACTTCCTTTTTATGACTTTGTGTAAGCCAATAAACCGTTTCCTCCTATTATGTATATTCGACTCAAACTTATCTCAACCAATTTGTTTTATCGACCTCTAAATATTTTTATACAAAAAGGGACTCCAACTTTTGAAGTATAACGGTTTTCAAACTTTTCGTATTCTAGAATATGTTATTTACACTATTTTCCATGTGTCTTAATGGAGCATCATTACATCATTACACGACCGTTTTCATGCTTATCGATCCTTCTATTCGTTACGCTTTTGATTTCGATTTCTTTCCTTTTGTCTAGCCAATGGAGCTTGTCGTTGCCCGTGTCAACCTTATTATAGTTGGTGGGCCCATTAGTTAAGTGGTTATGTCGTTGTAGTGTTGATTTCGTGGTGTGAAAATATGTGATACGTGGATGTGTATGCCTTGGAGTGGTATTGGTATGTGTATGGATACTGTGTTACGCATATAAATGTCCTGCTATGATTTGAGTCTCACTCAAGCTTGAGTGGGTATACTCTATGTACTTTGGTATAATTGTATGTGGTGGTGAATAGTGATGGATGATGTATGTATGGTGTTTGAGTTGTTTATGCTTGGTTGTGTTACGCACACGATTGTGGGTGGCTATACCAATATATAGTTATAAGACTATATGTGAGGTGAAAATATGGTGAAATATTTGCATGTATTTGAATGACTAAATAATGTGAAATTATTTTCAAATAAGAGAGGCTTGGTTATTTTCTTATAGTAAGTAATAAGTGTTTATTGTTGTATAAATATATTGACTATATATTTGTGATTGAAATACGTGTATGAAATTGATTGACTATAATAAGTATGAGTGTACTATGTGCGTGAAAATATGTGTGTAGTGGTAGTAATATTGGATTTCTAGTGCATATATATAAGCACTCGAAATGAAAGTACTTGGTTGAATTTATGATGTGAAATTGGTTGAGGGTAGTTACCAGAGCGACTATATGTATGTTAGAAAGTCCGAGGACGGACTTTATTCTAAGGTGGGTAGGATGTAACGACTGGTTTTTGTATGATTGGATTATCAGTGTGTTTTGCTTGCGATGGTGGGTTCTCTCCTTGTGTGGTTTCCATTTCCATAGTTCTCGCTTTCATTCATCTCGTTGAGATTTCCTAGCTTTCGTTTTCATTCCTTTTCATGCGATCTTCTAGCTTCTTCCTTAGAATCATTGAACTCGGAGTAAGTCACTCGTGACGAGCTTCATATCGATCATATCTTAGAGTATAAATCGATACTAGAAGCCATAGAAATCTTCTCGAAGCTTCGCGCTTCGAATCGGCACTTTTCGTGCATGTTAGTTGGTTCAAGAAGATCGACCGACCGACTAGATTCCAATTTAGTCGGTCAAGAAATCAACTGGAACCGACTAGTTCATTCAATCAATTATTCAGGAGTTACTGTTTACTCTTAGTCGGTCTAAGAAAAACCATCGACCGACTAGATGCTAAACTAGTCGGTCAGGAATCCTTCTCAGACCAACTAACTCTCATTTCCATGATCTCTCTCAGAATTCAGCCTTTAGTCGGTCAATGAACACTCACCGATCGACTAGTTCTCAAACTAGTCGGTTGACAAGCCTTCACAGACCGACTAACTCATAGTCCAGTTTTCCTGAGCGAGCTACTGTTTACTCTTAGTCGGTCCATGTTGAACGACCGACCGACTAGATCCTCAACTAGTCCGTCACCAATCCTTCCTTGACCGACTAATCAGCCCAGGAAACCCTAGTTTGCCCTAGCCGCCACACGATTTTCTATATAAACCCCCAATCGTTTTCTTCTCTTCCCTCTCTTCTCCTGAACCTCCTCCTTCCCCAAATCATCCCCCTTCATCCCCAAACCCTTCCTCCTTCATCCCAAGCTCATCCATCATCATCCAAACCCTCATTTCACATATCCTACCTCTCCTCAACCTCAAAGCCTCATCCAAACCCATTTCTCCAGATTTTCCCCATTTCCAGATCTGAGCCGGATCGTTCTTCCGTCGCCGTAGTTCTCGGCGTCGTTCCTCCGCTTCCTCACGGGTAGTATTCTTCCTTTAAAAATCTCATAATCCACATTTGATGTTTTGAAACCCTAATAAAATGATTAATGATTTGATGATTGTTTCTCCATATCAGCGATCTCTTCCCGTACCTAACTTTTCGTGGTGTGGTTCGTTGAACGTCGTCCTCGGTATTAGGCAAGTGAAACTTGCATCTTTTGATTTGGGCCATGTCTTAGGTCATTTACCTTGCTTTAGCGTAAAAGAGACTAGACGGTGAAAGGATAGCCGTCTAGACGCCATTAATCTAGCTTGACAACGAAGCTTGGTCCGTCACCTTCATCATGCTTGTATGTCACGTTTACTTTCCCTAAACGGTACGCGTATTAACTATTCATGTCATCCATGCATCCTTAACTGCTGTTGCATTTTAACTGCCACGTTTAATTTCAATTAACGGTACGTGAATATGTTCATGTCATTGCATTTTGCCTGTCACGTTTAATTTCAATTAACGGTACACGAATATGTTCATGTCATTGCATTTTGCCTGCCACGTTTAAATACAATTAACGGTACGCGAATATCTGCTCATGTCATTGCATGCTTGAATACTCATCGTGATTGCGTAGCTTCGCTACATACTTGTACTATTTGTCCTGGCTAGGCACCCACCTTGCGTGGGCACAATCCTATGCCAAATACACTTTCTGGCTCGTGTTCCAGAAGACGAGCTCATCACAGCATGAGGGCATAGGGCGCTCGTTGAGTGATCCCTTGTACTTGAATACAGCCTGTAGGTAATAGGGCATCCATGTGTAGGTGATCCCTTGTACTTGTACTTGTTACTTGACAATACTTGTCACACTTACCACTTGTACTTGTCCGTGTTTTACTTGTAAAACTTGTTATCCATGACATACTTGTTACTTGCTACTTGTACTTTACTTGTCATTTCCATACTATACTTGCCCTGCCATGCATCATACTATAACTGCTAGGTTGTTAGTTTACCTTTCTTTCAGTTTCCTTGCACAAGTCTTTCCAGACTTGCTGACATGTGCCCCTCTCTCTTTTGGGTGTCACATGTTAGACCCAGAGCCAGAGCCTTGTTGCAGGGGACATGGTGTTGTTGATGCTGATGTTGCTGTAGTGGTGAGTGGACACCAGGGGCCTGTCTTGAAGACCGCTCGTGTTCACTTCTTTGTTTAGGTTTGCTGTTAGTTGGTGTGTGGCACCTTTGTATGTATGTTATACCTTGTTGGCCATATTTGGGCCTTAGACTCTTTTCCTTTTTAGCCTGGTGGCTTTTCTGTGATATTGTAATTCATTCAATGGATAATCAGAGATTTCTCTTTTGTCTCTTTCCTTTATTATTATTGTTGTTTCGTTTGCGTTGCAAGGACCTGCCATATGATAATTTATACGCTTATCGGACTTGGAGTTTCACAGCTTCAAGTCTGAGCGGACCTTCTCACGTCTCGCCTCCACATTTTTGGGAAGCGGGGCGTGACACCGTGTGGATATGAAATTCCTGCAGTATATCTTAATAATTTAATTTTAATTTTCCAGATGGTGGAAGCAACATCGGTTTCATGAGGTGAATTGTGCGAACCCCAATTTTCAAATGGTGGCACGTTGAATTAGAAAATTTTATTTTCAACAGCAACGAGTATGTACGAACCCCAATTTTCAACTCTCCGCTTGGTTTTCTCCAAGGCGGCAAGCCTGATCGTGATTGTGGATGATTTGTTTGATGACAAAAGAAGAAACCCAACCCACAAGAATTTTGTCGTTTCAATGAGGCCCTGAAAAGGTAGCGGCTAATCGACTAGTGAGTTGTTTCAGAATCAGTAGTTGCAATTTGTCAAGAAATGTATTGTTCAAGGCGGGAAATGTATTGTTCAAGAAGTGATTTAATGGATAATGATTGATAACTTTTATATGCGATAATGTTTCTTATTTGTATTACGGATCATCTTCCAATATCAATGCACATCGTCTAATTTATGTGATTGTTGAATAAAAGCAATTTAATTTGATTGATTCTTGTAATGATTATTTCTTGTAATTTAATGTTATTGGTGGTTTATTTAAGTATTTTTGAACATTAAATGGATCTATTTAAATATAAAACGTAGGGAGAAACAATAAAATGGATTGAAACAAGCGCTGTTTATCTGGGACCTTTAACAGCGCTTGTACTAAACAAGCGCTGTCTATGGTGGACCTTTAACAGTGCTTGTACTAAAGAAGCACTGTCTAAGGTCCCAATAGACAGCGCTTGTTTAGTACAAGCACTGTGGAAGGTCCACCTATAACAGCGCTTCTTTAGTACAAGCGTTGTTAAAGGCCCCCTTTTAACAGCGCTTCTTTAGTGCAAGCGCTGTTAAAGGCCCCCCTTTAACAACGCTTATACTAACAAGCGATGTTAAAGGCCACCTTTTAACAGCGCTTGCACTAACAAGCACCACTACTACAAAAAAAACGCTTGCATATCGCTTTTTTACACTTGGATAGCGCTTTTAAGCGCTATCCAAGCTAGCGCTATGGTAGCTTGGATAGCGCTTTTATAAGCGCTATCGTTGTGGTTTACTAAGATATCGCTTATAAAAGCGCTATCCAAGCTACCGCTATGGTAGCTTGGATAGCGCTTTTTTAAGCGCTATCTAAGTGGTTAACTATTTTTTTAATTTTTAATTTTTTTTAAAAAAAATTAAACAGTAGCCACGGCCAGTCCGTGGCTAATACGTATTAGCCACGGACCGGCCGTGGCTAATAAGCATTAGCCACGGCCCGGCCGTGGCTAATGTTTAGTTTTTTTTGTGTAAAAAAAAAAGAAGAACAAACAAATAAAATGGAATTCTGTTACAGCTCAATACTTGATGCATATGCATAAGATCATTCTATTATTTTGGCACACAATTGCTAACTACAAATAGTTTCATCCCCAACTCAAAGTGGAGTATGATCCGGCGTTCAAGTACATACAATCATACATTGTCACGAAGTTGTACAAATATAGGGTATTCCATTTAAAATAACTTACAGACAAAATGACAGCAGAATCTACTCATGATCTACTGATAGTGGATGAGAAGCTATAGGAAGAATGCCATGCAAATAAATCACTCCTTGAAATGAATTTCAACCCCATGAACACCTAGTCCAGCCTGGAGAAACATAAAGAAAATAACCAGTTTGCGACACTACATCCTGGGAGACACTCATGATGAACACTCGGTCATATTGCCCTTGACTTCAATCCGCATATGCAAACCTCTGTTCCATAAGAGCAAAATTTCTCTGCAGAAATAGACGAACCAAATTAGAAAGGGAGATGGATACAAGTTAAGGAAAAACTGTAAGTATTGTTTTTAGGAAGCATTGGTGATCTTGATACGATTGAGACTCAAGTATTTACCATGTATTTGCGCTCTGTGACTCTTTAAGATTACAAGATAAATTGAATTATATGGTTTTTGGGTTAACCAAACAAATATCGGGGTCCAGAGGTACCCAATTATGTACCATGTACACAAGGATAAATTCGTACACTATTTCTGGCAGTAAACATCAAAGAAGATTCACACTGGAATTTGATAGTAGGCATCAAAGAATTCATTGTCATTGTTACTGCAGTGATGAAGACAACTAACTAAATCTGATCCCACAGTATGATCAGTTGTAATGAATTGGAAATTGAGGGCCTTCCACTCTGATGAAGGGTAAATATACAGCATACAAACTTAGAAGGGGTCCATCATTGCAGATAATTCCAAAATTACCTATAAAACTCAAATTCTAAAGCTAAAATGAAAAATAATTTTTTATTTCTCACTGGCCATATTAGCCGAAGTATTATAATGGCCATGAAACTCTCATCTGCTCCAATTGAAACACCACCTAGTTGGATATTGCATTATTTAAAGAATGGCTAATGCTCCTATTGCAATGCAAGGAGAGGGTGCTCTCATCGGTGGACTCTTAAAACCACCCTTAGATTAAAATATGCCTAACAGAATATACAAGTATGAGCGCAGGTCTGTACCAATCAAATGCTATCAATGCACAGATTGGTTTGATCATGGATCCAACTACTGTAATAGCCATGTACTAAAATCAAGATACTCACAGATTTTGTTGAATGCAACAATATCACAGCTTTGGATGTACTCATTCGCAGGCTCAATAGTGAGTTGTTCTTCAGTAAGTGTGTCTACAGACATGAGATCATCAACAATGGTCATCATAATCTGCAACTTTTTGATGCCATAACCAACTGGAACAAGCTTGGCTACATGTTCAGAAAAAAGACCAATAAGTTAACAATGGCACCGTGAACATACCACATTTTATTGGAATGTTATATTTATATGAAGAAAATATAAAATTGACAGAGAGAACATACAAGCTCCCCAGAACAATCCCTCCATCTGAATGCTCCTAACCACTTCTTCAAGCTTTTTCATATCGGTTTCATCATCCCATGGCTTAATATCCAATAGAACCGAAGACTTTCCAGTTGTTTTAAGCCAAAAACGAAAAATGAGACGATGGTCAGAAATAAATCTACTTGGATTGTTATGACCCATCAGCAAGAAAAAGGATCAATTTTTTTTACATGAATACACATTGCATTATGTTCAATGTTGAAGAAATTATGCATGTTCAAAACTTACATTCTTTCTTCTTTCCTGAAGCTTTGATAGCCGCTGCACGCTCTTCGGCTGCCTTCTTTTCCTCTTCTGTCTCTTCACCAAAAAGATCAACATCATCGACGTCATCTTCCTCAGGAGGTGCAGCCTTATGTTCCATAATTAGAGCACAAATATATCAATGTCTGAAAAAATTTTGAGCACAAAGCAACTAAATAAAGGTTGCTCACCCACAATAAAATTGATAGACTGCAATTTAATCAAACAAATGATAAAGATATTCTTCTTAGTTAACCCAAAATGCTTATTCTGAAAGGAAATGAAGAAACCCCAGGTAGCCGCATAGATAGATTTAATATGAACGAATCAAACAAAAAATGTAATTGAAATAATCACGAATAAAACCCATTTTCCCGAACAGATATCCACTGAAACTTAAAGCTTAATTTGAAACACCAAAAGCTTGATTCAAAAAAGTTCTACATTCTAAACCTGAGTTTCATATTAGACAAATGCTTAGACTTAAAACAACATGACTCCTAGTTTCAATAGAAACTAATCGGAAATTGTATTATAAGAAAGAAGAAACTAATCCCAACACTAGACACAAAGTGATCACTAGCTATAGAGAGTTTATTCATAAATGGATGGACCATCCTAAACAGTATATTCCACGGATAAGGTCCATATTACGCTCATCAACCCACCTTTTCCAGACTTGATGACTAGGTTGTAAAATAATAATATTCATTGATCCCTTTCATTATATATGTTGACATTCCTCCTCTGCTAGAGAACAGGTAAGATCCCAAATAGATTGCTATGTTGCAGTTTCATACTCCAGTGCCGGACAACTTTCTAATACTACGTCAACTAGGCTCTAGGTTTGAGTCTGCTGCAAACATAATCTTTTTTTATTTTCCTTCTTTTGTGTGGGTGGGTTGATGGGTGTGAGGGTTGGTCTCTCTGAACCTGGAACCTCCCCTTTCCCAATCCAATCCCTTTACAGCTGAGCCATGCCTCACTAGATTGACCTACAAATACTATTAAGACAAGGCCATAAGCTGTCCAGCTATTCCAACTGCCTATCAAACCAATAGAACATGATGTCAATGTCTATAACATAATTTCCAGTTGTATTTGGTGAAAGGGACATTAGTTTGATGTGTCTGCTTGTGAATATGAACCAAGAGACCTGCCTTTATAAATAAAAATCGCTATAATGCGAAGAAATGGATATGCAACTTGCAATAACAATGCAATCAAGAGATTCAATGGATCAGCAAGGCTTGTGACCTTGTGCTTGGCTAGAGGCTTTCTATTAACTCGTAAGTCATCCATCTAAATTATGCATGGATCACCTTGTTCAGAGAAAAGTAACATAAAAAGAAAAAAGAAGAGAACAAGCAATAGATAAATGAAAATCGAAAGGAATAAGAAAGAAATTTTAATTGACATGGTGAAAGATATTTTAATTACTATATATAAATGAAATACAAGCAACTAACATACAATGACAACAAGTTAATATAAGAAATTTGTCAGAACTCAGAAGAAAGCAAAAGATGCGGCAAGCAATCACAAAATAACCGCTAGGAAAAATAAGCAAGTGAAAAATTAAGTAAGTCATGGTGGCAACTAAATCATCAAAGAACCTCATGAACTTCTCAAATTTAACTTTTGAATAATATAAACCATACATTTCATTACCGAATTGAAAATGGGCAAGTAAATGTGTAAGAGCAATTACTTTGCTGGCCATGTGTGACTCTGTTATGCGTTTAGCCTCAGCAAGAACCTGGAGACAAGAAACGTTCGTTAATGCCAACTCCAAAATATTGACACCCATAATTATATAAAAAACACTGGGCAACATAACACATCTAAAAAGGTGGGACTTCTGATTTCTCATGAACATGTACAAGAACCTAAAGGTGCCCACAAGAATTGTACCTCAGCATCTCTTCGTTCCTGTTGCTTCGTCTGAGAGAGCAGTGCTGACAATGCCCGCTTGCGTTCAATCTCATGTGCCATGTTGTAAGATTCCTATAAATCCATCAGGACAATCACAGTAACAACACAAGTCAAAATACAAAGTATTGATGATCAAGTTTATTATTTTAGAAGAAAGAGACCTTAACCAACGGATGTCCAGAAACATCAACAGGAGACGGAGCTCTAGCACGCAATGCTCGAGATACTGTATTAGACACAACATTAGAAATATTATACTAAAAGTAGCTTCATCATATAAAAAAGGTTACAAACCATGAACATGGCAAACCATGCACAATGCCCACATGAAGCTGTAGGCATAAGACAGATTAACCTAATTAACAAAAATGCCTAGATAATTCTATGCAAACAATCACCCCTGAGGATCCCAAAAAAGAGATAAGTCTGCAATTATGGATAAACAGAAATATACATAGTAGAGGGATATGTCGATGCCATGATAACATCAATAGCCAATTCTATCCAAACAATCACCCCTGAGGATCCCAAAAAAGAGAAGTTTGAAATTATGGATCAACAGAAATATACATAGTAGGGGGATATGTCGATGCCATGATAACATCAATAGCTTGCAAAAACCATGTTAAATATACAACCAAGCATACCTTAATTTGAAATTGATTAAACACCTCTAGAATCACTACAGGCAACTTACCGCTTGTTAGTTTCTCTTACATCTTTTTTATTGCTTTATTTCATTTTTTTATCAAGTGATCCCAGCCCTTGTAATCAGACTAACAAAGAAGCTCCCTAACGTTCCTTAGAAATCACTTAATTACCAAATAATTTTTTATCACTTAACACCCTTGGGCTGTCAAGTCCCCGAACCCCCTCAAATATGAATTGTCTAATTACTGATGCCATTTCCAAGTCTTCGTCTACCTTATAATTTGAACTATTGTCAGAACCCAAAAGTATCCCCTTTTCTTGCTCACACAGACACTCCCTTCCTCTTTCTTTTTTTCTTCGCAGGCGTGATGTCAGGGTCATCTGGATGCTTTTCAAGCAGAAACTCTTCCTTGGGTCCTCTTTTCTTTCTTTTTCTTTCATGTTTCTGAACCTTTAGAAACACACGCACAAAAGACGAACCTTTAGAAAGAATGGACATATAGATGGTGTAACGACCACTTTTCGTGGTACGTTGTTCGTGCACGTGCTTTTGTCCGTGCACGTGTTTGTTTTAGACTTTGTTTGTTTGTGAACACTTTCGTGTGATATGCCGTTGCGAACGTCTCTGAGAGTATTAAATAGTGGCACTATCTTGGAACGACACTTCTCGAGTCGTTTGTCCACAATTTAAACTTACTCGATGAGACGTGACGATTCTCACTCTTGACGGGAGACGTTTCTATTTTTAGCTTCGCCGTCCGACGTCAAAATTGAGATCCGTCTTCTTAGTTAGCTCACTCTCGTCATCACGATCACCCCGATATTTATTTTATAATTTTTGGAGTTTATTTGACCACTTTTATATTTTTAACAAGGTTTATAATATTTTTAATAATTTATTTTTAAATTATTTTCGGCCAAATAAAATTTATTTGAGTTTAAAACGTTTTAAAGAATTTTTGAGCCAATTTCCAGCTCATTTGGACCAAGTCAAATCCTTGGGTGAGTTGGAGAAGTTGAGATTTAAATTTTAAATATTTTTAAACTTCTAATCCAATTTGATTTAGCCCTAGACCAAGTCAACCCACCTACAGTATATAAACAACCCCTAGGAAGACCCATTTTCGCAAGAAATTAGCCCTAGCCCCTTCCAAAAACCCAAATTGGACGTTGCGACGATTCGTCGCAACGTTGCGACGAACTTCCCCCGCTCAGACCGAGAGAACGGGCTCCGTTCCCCCGCTCTGACCGGCAGCTCCACCCGCATCCAAGTTCCGCCCGCACCCGTTTCTGCCGCCCGCTTCCGTTCGACCGCACCGACCGAGAGAAGCTCTCGGTCAGACCGAGAGCTTCGCCCGCTTCCGTTCCGCACAGCCGCTCGCACCCAACCCCGCTCCGTCCCCCGCTCAGCGCCATGTCTGACCGAGGCGCTTCTCCGCACCGACCGTAGCTCCGCAACGTTGCAACCGTTGCAACGTTGCAGCACCCCGCTCCCCGCATCCAAGCGTTGTGACCGAGCCGCCCCAAGCGCCCGACCGACAAACCCCTCCGCACCAAGGCCCGCACCGACCCGCTGCGCTGTGACCAAGTCGTTCCCCCGCAGCGACCGACAGAGCCCCCCGCATTTGGCTGTGTACGACCGAGAGCAAACGTCGCAACCCCGCACCCGTCGCACCGCTTGCCACCGTGGGCCCCCCAAGTTCTCCAGAGGTATTGTGGGTCCCCCAAAGGTCCCTAGGACTACTGTGGGCCCCACCTTGGTGCGTTCTCTTTGGCGACTTGCCGCGTACGACGTCGTCGCACGTCGTAGCCCGTCGTCGCACGTGCGAGCTTTGGAATCTGGAATCGTCGCCCCGGTCGATTGCTCTGAAATTTCCAGCGAGGAATCTAATCTGGAATCTGGACTTGGAGCGCGATCTATTATTCCAACCCCCGGTGTCGCTACCCGACGCCGGTGTAGCTTTCGCGTCGTGTTGAGGTAACGCTTTGCACCCCTAGGACCCCCAACCCAATGCATGCTAATCAAGACTAAAATCAGTATTTTTAAAGTATTTTAAATGTTTTAAATTCACTAATCAAGATTAATAATATGGACTTTAGGCCGGTGGACTTGTGCACGTAGGATAATTGTGATTTTGGACCCTCTTGGACGGTGTGCTCAGACGTTGTACTTGCAGGCAAGTGAAACTTGCCAACTCTTGTGTAGGGCCATGTTTTTAGGCCACTTACTTGTTTCTAGCGTAAAAGAGACTAGTCAGTGAAATGATAGCTGACTAGACGCCTACTTGATCTAGTTTGACAACGAAACTAGATCCGTCACCTAATTGATCTAGCTTGACAACGAAGCTAGATCCAACTCTTTAAACTTGTTGTTCATGCATACTAAACTGTCACGTTTACTTTCCTTATCTGTACGCACTTTTAACTGTCATACATTGCATCTTACATGTCATCCCAGTTGATTGTTGCATTCGTAGCACACGCTACAATACTTGTACTCCTTGAAAAATACTTCCGGGGGAAACGGGCCTCATGTGTTGGTCAAAAGCCAATGCTCGGGTTCCTTGGACCGGCTAGGTGCACCCCTATGCCATACTTGTTAAAAACACTTCCTGGCTCGTGATCCAGAAGCGAGCATTCCCGTTCGGGGGTAAGGCCCTGGCTCGATACACGTGGAGGGGTAGGGATAAACGGTCAACTGAGCTTAGGAGTGGCCTGATCCGCCCTCTAGCCAGAAGACGGAATCTCCGTGCACGAGGTGCTTACTTTTCTTGTCTTGTACTTGTCTTGTGAATGTCATGCCATGCTCGTACTTTACTTCGCTTTACTTTACCTGTTGCACACATTACTTTAACTGCCATGTCATTGCATCATGCTAGAACTTTTAGGTTGCTTTTACTTGTACTTTCAGTTTCCTTGCACAAGTCTCTTGTAGACTTGCTGACATGTGCCCCTTGCTCTTTTGGGTGTCACATGTTAGACCCTGAGCCAGAGACCGTTGCTGAGTACGTGATGTGTTGCTGACGCTGAGCCTGAGTCCAT
This sequence comes from Scilla litardierei, assembly GCA_030789695.1. NCBI lineage: Eukaryota > Viridiplantae > Streptophyta > Magnoliopsida > Asparagales > Asparagaceae > Scilla > Scilla litardierei. The sequence goes on along the minus strand of CM061140.1, from coordinate 78,274,637 downwards.
GTTTGTCCAGGGGGAGTTTTGTGGACACCGGTGACCATTCTCTGAGTCCTTGTTGGGTTTTATTTTGTTTTAGGCCTTTTGTTAGTTATTGGTGCGTAGCACCGTTGGTTGTACTTTGTACTTTTGTTGGCCATGTTTGGGCCTTTAGTCTCTTTTTCTTTTAGCCTGGTGGCTTTTCTGCGTCGTTGGAATTTATATTTATGAATATTCTGAGATTATTCTTTTGTCTCATTTCATTATTATTATCTTTGTTTCGCTCGCGTTGCAAGGACCTGCAGTTTTAAATTGATTGACGCTTATCGGACTTGCAGCTTTGTAGCTTCAAGTCTGAGCGGACCTTCTCACGCTTCGCCTCCATATTTTTGGGAAGCGGGGCGTGACAGGTTTTGTAGGTGGCACATGCATGTCCAGTCTTGCAATTGCGAATTAACGAAACAACAATAATAACAGAATGTCCATTAAATAAATTGCAACATCCGAGTCATAAGCCCGAGTCTAGTCGTTTTCTTAGGACACTAGGTGATAAGAAGACTCAGTTAGACGTCTGTGTTTGCTAGTTAGAGGCCTCTGATTGATAGTTAGGCTCCCTGTCAGTAATTGTCAGCAATTGATCACCGTAGGAGATTTTCCGTAGACTTTCCTGATCCATAACCTAGGCGTAAGAATGCTTTGATCACCTGACCAATTTCCTTGCCTCGATTCACGAGATCGCCCCGTGACGATCGTCGTCAATTTTCAAACATCGCCATTGCAAAATTTGAACCTTCTGAAAGTATTTTTCAATCTTCTCTTCCACTAAGTTTAATCTTGTTCAAAATTTTAAATATACCTATATTTCATCCTCCTTCATTGATTTAAAACGTTTGTCGGAATTTTTGAATACTAGCTTATGGTATTTTTTTCGTACTTATGTAAATGTGTCGCTCTTTCATATATTAATTTTACTTTTGTCCTGCCCAATTCGATTTATAATTTTCCCTCTTATTGAGTTATTCGAATGATACGTCGTGTTTACTTTAATATACTTTCAAGACACATGGAATTCCAGCTTTCAGCAAGTTGGTCTTGGCTCCTCGTTTTCGCTACTTCAGATTCTTTGCAAAATTACTATTTTCATAACCTCTTCCTGCTTTAGACCCTCCCTGATTTGATTTTAAAGATTTGCTATTCGATCTTGATAATTCTTATGCTAAGTTACTATTATTTTTCCTTCCGCTCACCATACACGCTTTTAGAAAAATTTCCAAACCAAATTGAATTTCAATTATTTTTATATCCGTGCCAGACTTGTTGTGCTCGTATATTAAGAACCTTGCGTAAATCAGTTTTTTTTCATTTTTGGCAAACCCTGGTTCTCTAAAAGCAGTTTCAAATTGATCATTTTAAAATTTTCCATAGCCTAAAGTTTTGAAGCATTTAACATGAGTTTAAATTCTTCCGTTACTTGACTTCATTCTTTGACTTTCAAAAACTTTTGACAACATGGTATTAAATTACTAACGTGTAAGATTTCTAAAACCTCGTCCTTAATATTGGTGTAAATGATTTTACTTCCTTTTACATTGATTTTATAAAACCAATAAAACATTTTCTCTTATTATGAATATTCGACTCAAACTTATTTCAACTCGCTTTATCGATCTTCAAATATTTTATACAGATGAGGAATTCCAATTATTTTTGAAGTACAACAGTTTTCAAAATCCACGTATTTTAGCTTATGCTATTTGCCCTATTTCCTTTCCTGTATCCTATTTAAGCATCACTACATCTCCTTTTTTTCCCTCAACCTAAACATCACCATTGAGTCAATGTTTCGTCTAACCAAGCTGTCTCCTTGTATTCGTCCTATCTGAACTCGTGCTTATCGATCCTTCCCTCGTCACGCTCTCGACCTCTCTTTATTGCTTAGGCCTTAGGGTCCTTCAATGTCTGTGTCAACTCTAAGTTTTAGTAGGCCCTTGGACCTTGTGAGGTAGTCGTAGTGCACGTACCTAAGTTGTGTGCGTGGGCTTGAATGAGAATTCCCATAGTATAATGATGTTTGCCTATTGAGTGATATATATATATACTCGGAGTTATTCGTGATAGTATGAAGTTGTTGTGTGTTAGTAGTTATAGATTTTTGTGTGGATAGCTATACTATACTAGGGATGCCTGTGTATATAAGAGTTAGCGTTGAAATATCTAAGTGGTGTATGTAGTAAGAGATACTTATAATGGTTGAAATAAATGATTGGTAAAGCTATGTGTATGTTAGTAGTGATAATAATAAGAGTACGTATGGTTAAGAGGGTAGGCCTATTATGTGACCTATATGTTAGCACGTATGAGTGTGTGCTCGTATGTGGGTATGTATTGTGTTTAGACGTAAGTAGTTATGTTTTGTTGCCTGAGTATATAGGTGATATACATATGGTAGTAGGAGTATAATTTTGATTGGTATTGCTTGCTTTTCGGGATGTTGCATGCGTGCATACCGTGAGGTATACACGACTATTGCACATCTTAATTATGTATGTGTGAATGTGTTAGTATACTAATTATAGGTAGTAGGCTATGGTGTGAATATATACATTATTTATGTGTGACTATACGGTGAATGTTTGTACTAGAGAGGGTATTATAAATATGTGGGTGCTGATGTCTGTAATGTTATTATTATGGTATATAATTAGATTGAACTATGTGGGTGTTATCTGACTAAATATTAAGTGTGATTGATTTATGGAATGTATATGGTTGTATTGGTAGATGTATATATATGGGAGTAGTATTGGTATATGTATGAATGTCGTGTTACGTATATAGAATATTCTAATATGTGTATTGAGTCTCACTCAAGCTTGAGTGGGTATACTCTAAGTATATCGAATGTATGTTTGTAGTTTGAATATAGCAATGCTTGATGTATGTATAGTGATAGAAGTGTTTGTGCCTGGTTGAGTTACGCACATGATTGTGGGTCGCTACGCCAGTATATAGTTATAGGTGTTGGTCTTGTGGTATAGTTAATTACTAAGGACTTGCTAGTGTGAACATATGTGTACTAGCTAAACTAGGTGTGATGGTGTGCTAGTTATATATAATGGTGTGAATGGTATGCGTAAATGAAATGTTAGCGTGTATGGGTGTGCACCATGCACGGGTAAGCATGTGCTTAGTTATAGGTATTGATGACTATGATATACGTGGCGTGTCGTAAATACAGTTATAGGACCGTACGTGATGTGAATATATGGTGAACTATTTGCATGTATTTGAATGACTATATATTGTGAAACTATAGTAGTGGTGAATATATATATATATATATAGTGAAACTTGATTTAATTATGGTATGGTGTGACTACATGAGTTGATGCGTTGGATGTATACTAGGGAATATTAGAGGGTAGTATACCCTTGATGTTTGTGCATAGGTAGCTACATATAGGTAGAGCAATGATTGTATTGGCTATGTGTGAGACTATCCTTATATGAGTATCTGAAATATTGTTTGTGTTTAGGTAAGTAGTAGTTATATAAGGGATGTATGCTTAAATATATGATTTAAATACATGTATGAATTTGACTGACTACAATAGGTATTAATGAATAACGTACGTGAATGTATATATATACGTGTTGGTAGTGTTAATGTTTGACTACCTAGTGCATATATAAGCACTTGTAATGACTATACCTGGTTGAATTATTATATGACTTGATTGGGGTAGCTACTAGAGCGACTAGCTATATTAGAAAGTCCGAGGACGGACTTTACTCTAAGGTGGGGAGGATGTAACGACCACTTTTCGTGGTACGTTGTTCGTGCACGTGCTTTTGTCCGTGCACGTGTTTGTTTTAGACTTTGTTTGTTTGTGAACACTTTCGTGTGATATGCCGTTGCGAACGTCTCTGAGAGTATTAAATAGTGGCACTATCTTGGAACGACACTTCTCGAGTCGTTTGTCCACAATTTAAACTTACTCGATGAGACGTGACGATTCTCACTCTTGACGGGAGACGTTTCTATTTTTAGCTTCGCCGTCCGACGTCAAAATTGAGATCCGTCTTCTTAGTTAGCTCACTCTCGTCATCACGATCACCCCGATATTTATTTTATAATTTTTGGAGTTTATTTGACCACTTTTATATTTTTAACAAGGTTTATAATATTTTTAATAATTTATTTTTAAATTATTTTCGGCCAAATAAAATTTATTTGAGTTTAAAACGTTTTAAAGAATTTTTGAGCCAATTTCCAGCTCATTTGGACCAAGTCAAATCCTTGGGTGAGTTGGAGAAGTTGAGATTTAAATTTTAAATATTTTTAAACTTCTAATCCTATTTGATTTAGCCCTAGACCAAGTCAACCCACCTACAGTATATAAACAACCCCTAGGAAGACCCATTTTCGCAAGAAATTAGCCCTAGCCCCTTCCAAAAACCCAAATTGGACGTTGCGACGATTCGTCGCAACGTTGCGACGAACTTCCCCCGCTCAGACCGAGAGAACGGGCTCCGTTCCCCCGCTCTGACCGGCAGCTCCACCCGCATCCAAGTTCCGCCCGCACCCATTTCTGTCGCCCGCTCCGTTCGACCGCACCGACCGAGAGAAGCTCTCGGTCAGACCGAGAGCTTCGCCCGCTTCCGTTCCGCACAGCCGCTCGCACCCAACCCCGCTCCGTCCCCCGCTCAGCGCCATGTCTGACCGAGGCGCTTCTCCGCACCGACCGCAGCTCTGCAACGTTGCAACCGTTGCAACGTTGCAGCACCCCGCTCCCCGCATCCAAGCGTTGTGACCGAGCCGCCCCAAGCGCCCGACCGACAAACCCCTCCGCACCAAGGCCCGCACCGACCCGCTGCGCTGTGACCAAGTCGTTCCCCCGCAGCGACCGACAGAGCCCCCCGCATTTGGCTGTGTACGACCGAGAGCAAACGTCGCAATCCCGCACCCGTCGCACTGCTTGCCACCGTGGGCCCCCCAAGTTCTCCAGAGGTATTGTGGGTCCCCCAAAGGTCCCTAGGACTACTGTGGGCCCCACCTTGGTGCGTTCTCTTTGGCGACTTGCCGCGTACGACGTCGTCGCACGTCGTAGCCCGTCGTCGCACGTGCGAGCTTTGGAATCTGGAATCGTCGCCCCGGTCGATTGCTCTGAAATTTCCAGCGAGGAATCTAATCTGGAATCTGGACTTGGAGCGCGATCTATTATTCCAACCCCCGGTGTCGCTACCCGACGCCGGTGTAGCTTTCGCGTCGTGTTGAGGTAACGCTTTGCACCCCTAGGACCCCCAACCCAATGCATGCTAATCAAGACTAAAATCAGTATTTTTAAAGTATTTTAAATGTTTTAAATTCACTAATCAAGATTAATAATATGGACTTTAGGCTGGTGGACTTGTGCACGTAGGATAATTGTGATTTTGGACCCTCTTGGACGGTGTGCTCAGACGTTGTACTTGCAGGCAAGTGAAACTTGTCAACTCTTGTGTAGGGCCATGTTTTTAGGCCACTTATTTGTTTCTAGCGTAAAAGAGACTAGTCAGTGAAATGATAGCTGACTAGACGCCTACTTGATCTAGTTTGACAACGAAACTAGATCCGTCACCTAATTGATCTAGCTTGACAACGAAGCTAGATCCAACTCTTTAAACTTGTTGTTCATGCATACTAAACTGTCACGTTTACTTTCCTTATCTGTACGCACTTTTAACTGTCATACATTGCATCTTACATGTCATCCCAGTTGATTGTTGCATTCGTAGCACACGCTACAATACTTGTACTCCTTGAAAAATACTTCCGGGGGAAACGGGCCTCATGTGTTGGTCAAAAGCCAATGCCCGGGTTCCCTGGACCGGCTAGGTGCACCCATATGCCATACTTGTTAAAAACACTTCCTGGCTCGTGATCCAGAAGCGAGCATTCCCGTTCGGGGGTAAGGCCCTGGCTCGATACACGTGGAGGGGTAGGGATAAACGGTCAACTGAGCTTAGGAGTGGCCTGATCCGCCCTCTAGCCAGAAGACGGAATCTCCGTGCACGAGGTGCTTACTTTTCTTGTCTTGTACTTGTCTTGTGAATGTCATGCCATGCTCGTACTTTACTTCGCTTTACTTTACCTGTTGCATACATTACTTTAACTGCCATGTCATTGCATCATGCTAGAACTTTTAGGTTGCTTTTACTTGTACTTTCAGTTTCCTTGCACAAGTCTCTTGTAGACTTGCTGACATGTTCCCCTTGCTCTTTTGGATGTCACATGTTAGACCCTGAGCCAGAGACCGTTGCTGAGTACGTGATGTGTTGCTGACGCTGAGCCTGAGTCCATGTTTGTCCAGGGGGAGTTTTGTGGACACCGGTGACCATTCTCTGAGTCCTTGTTGGGTTTTATTTTGTTTTAGGCCTTTTGTTAGTTGTTGGTGCGTAGCACCGTTGGTTGTACTTTGTACTTTTGTTGGCCATGTTTGGGCCTTTAGTCTCTTTTTCTTTTAGCCTGGTGGCTTTTCTGCGTCGTTGGAATTTATATTTATGGATATTCTGAGATTATTCTTTTGTCTCATTTCATTATTATTATCTTTGTTTCGCTCGCGTTGCAAGGACCTGCAGTTTTAAATTGATTGACGCTTATCGGACTTGCAGCTTTGTAGCTTCAAGTCTGAGCGGACCTTCTCACGCTTCGCCTCCATATTTTTGGGAAGCGGGGCGTGACAGATGGGATGAGATGAACAATGTTTGCACGCTTACAATAATCACAAAAACTCTTAAAGAAGGGGGTTTTGTAAATTTAAACTAATAAAAGGAAACAGAAATATGTATTCAGGTAGACAGAAAAAAGGTAAATTTAGTATTTTCAGTTGTTCCGAAGCCAACCAGGTAGAAAAAAAATGTACTCTCCACAGAAAATATGGATATTTCAATTTACAATGGGAATCTCTGCGATTAAACTCCATATAGATGGAATCAAGAATCCAAATTTCAACCCATTCAACATAAACAGAACACCCTACCATAATGAACGATAAGTTTGTATATCAAAGGAGTCGCATGTTAATTCATGCAATCTACCTCCCCATGATCATAATTGTTTCAAAATGGGTAATCCAAAGTCCAATTTTATCGCAATTAACCTTCAATTATATGATGCAATAAAACGAATCGCGTAGAATCAACTACTTGGGAAACAAGATAGGAATCAAAACAGGAAACTCACTTTTGGGTGGGAGAGAAATTTTATCACCCACCGAAGAAGACGAAGAAGATGATTATGATGATGAGAGAGAGGGATTGAAGGGCATCGGCAATGCTGTGGAGATCATCACGGGCTGCTGCTGCAAGGAAGATGATTTAATGACGGAGAATCCGTAGGTATGAAGCAAGGCCACCCTTTTAGAACTCTCGGCCCCCATATCTCCCCCAATGCCGTCAGCTGCACCACACAAGTCCACAACAGCACCGTCGTAGTCGCCCGAATCATCCACAGCTTCATCTTAGATCTCGACACTATGCTATTCGATCCCTTCGCCTTCTCGAAACCCTTCAGGTCGTTCTTCAGACCCATATGATTATGATGACGACGACGACGATGATGCATATACTCGCCAAACTCAGGATCAAAACAATCCTCCTCCTTCTCCACTCTGCACATCTTCCAATCCCCAAACCCCCATTCGTAGAGTCCCCAAACCCTAGCTCATCAACAAATTGGCCCCCTTTTTCGCCCTATATACACGGCAAAATGAGATTTTTATGAAACAACATGTGCAAATATCTTCGACTGAGATCAATGCAGCTCGTACGACTCTCAGATGCTTGGATCGGACCTGGGGATATTCAATGAGGTTGGACTGCTCGGATATTCCTCTGAGGGTTTCGATCAACGATGGGGCGAGCTTCGATCGATGGTTTCGATGAGCTTCGATCGACACTCGACAGTTTCGAGATCCGATTTGACCTTTGGCGAGCTCCGATCGGATGGATGGGTAGCTCGATTCGATCTCAGGTAGCTCAGATCGAAAGAGGAGGAAGCTCGTACGACCTCTGCATTGACGATTGACCTTTGGTAGCTCATGTCGAAAGAGGAGGAAGCTTGTAGGTGAGGGCCGGAGGAACCGCCGTGACGAGAAATGGGTCGGACAGCCGATGTGAGGAGGGGGAGGGGGGAGGTCGCCGCTAGAGGGGAAAGAGACCACATGGGAAAGAGACGCCAGGTTGCGAAAGTTAGGGCCTGTTCTTTTGCGCGGAATAGGGACAGGAGTGAGAATAATGGCACTGTTCATGCACTATTCATCCTATTCCAAGGTTGTATTCCAAGTGGTTGTTCTTTTGGGCGCGGAATAGAATCCTACGTGGCTATTCCAATTTGGTAATGATGAGCACTTTTCTATTCCAAGCTTTTTGCTTGGAATACAATGGAATCCTTAGGAATGGTGGGCCCCACTCTCTCATCTCTCTCTATCTCTCCCCTCCAACTCATCTCCTTTCCACTTTGGGTCTGTTTCTTTGCTGGAATAAGAAAAATGGAATAGGGGAAAGTTTGTATTCCAAGGAGAGAGAAAATGGAGTTTTGTGTTCTTTTGGGTGGAATAGAGTATGGAAAGTAGGGTTTGGAATAGGAAGTGGGGTCCACATTCTATTCTTGTGTTCTTTTGGGATTGTGGAGTTGGAATGAAAAAGTGGAAAGGGGATGAGTTGGAGGGGAGAGATAGAGAGAGATGAGAGAGTGGGGCCCACCATTCCTAAGGATTCCATTGTATTCCAAGCAAAAAGCTTGGAATAGAAAATTGCTCATCATTACCAAATTGGAATAGCCACGTAGGATTCTATTCCGCGCCCAAAAGAACAACCACTTGGAATACAACCTTGGAATAGGATGAATAGTGCATGAACAGTGCCATTATTCTCATTCCCGCCCCTATTCCGCGCAAAAGAACAGGCCCTTTTTCATTCCAACTCCACAATCCCAAAAGAACACAAGAATAGAATGTGGACCCCACTTCATATTCCAAACCCCACTTTCCATACTCTATTCCACCCAAAAGAACACAAAACTCCATTTTCTCTCTCCTTGGAATACAAACTTTCCCCTATTCCATTTTTCTTATTCCAGCAAAGAAACAGACCCTTAGGGCGTAGGGAATTTTAGTTAAAGCGCTATCTAAAGAATTATATGTATATTTTTAAATAAAAGTGCTTAGGTGACGTTTAGTACCATAGCGTTAAAATAAAGCGCTATTTAAGATATTACTTGGATAGTGCTTTAACAAAAAGCGTTATCTAAGTGATTTTTATCTTAATTTTGATTTATTTTTATTTTCTATAAGTGCAGAAGCGCTATACAAGAGCCCACTTAGATAGCGCTTTTTAGAAGCGCTATCTAAGTGGCGTTACCCAAGCCCAAATCTGTAGTAGTGCACTATTAAAGGGGGGCCTTTAACAGCGCTTGCACAAACAAGCGCTGTTAAAGGCCCCCCTTTAACAGCGCTTGCACAAACAAGCGCTGTTAAAGGCCACCTTTAACAGCGCTTGTAGAGCGATATTAAAACCAGCCACCCTTTAGCAGCGGCAAGATAGACATCGCTTGTAAAGCACTATTAAAGACCTTATTTAAGCGATGTTAAAGGTCCATTTTGTAGTAGTGAGTATCTACTGAAATCATCCACTACTATCATGAAGTATTTTGATCCACCTAGGGAATTAACAGACATTGGACCACATAGGTCTGTATGAACCAATTCCAATGGTCTTGAAGCTCTCTAATTTGAATGGGCTTTCTTCTTCTGTTGCTTGCCTAAAATACAAGCTTTACATTCATGCTTCCATTTAACTTGCTTTAGTGATGGCAAACCATACACTAACTTATTTTTAGATAATTCAACTAAGCCATCCATATTGAAATGGCTAAATCTTTTATGCCAAAGTTCTAAGTCATCTTCTATTATGATGCTTAAAAATTGGTATTGTTAGGAGCAGCAAACATAACAGGAAACATCTTGTTATTTGTCATTTTACTCACACAAACAAGTTTTCTCTTCTTCTTATTATATACTGTATTGATCTTCATCAAACATAACACAAAAGCCATTCTTCACTAATTGACCAACACTTATCAAATTTGTTTTAGATTAGGCACATACAACACATCTTTAATTGATTTCCTCCCTTCATTAGTAAGCACAACAATATCACCAATTCCTTCTACACCAGCTTCCTTATCATTGCTCAGTGTTACATCTCTAGCATTAATAGGTTCAAAATTGATGAATAAATCTTGCTTACTTGTCATGTGATTACTGCAACCACTATCAAGATAGCAAGTGAGGGAGTTGTTGACTAGAATATCGTCAAATTTTGCTATGAACAAGTTATCAACTTTGCGAGCTTCCTCTTCCACATAGTTGACTTGCTCATTTCCCTTGTTTTCTCTACCAGCTTTCTCCTTTTCTCTGTTTTCTCTGCAATCCTTCTTATAATGTCCATACTTTTGACATTTCCAGCACTTTGGAGCTATATTGTTTTTATACCAACAGTTTTCAGCTTTGTGACCAGTTTCTCTACAATGAGAGCACCCTTTCATCATATGTTCTTTGGGCTTATATCTGTTCTGAACTTCTAATTTAGGCTGATACAGTATCTATCTACCAGGTCTTCCACCTCTCCAATTACTTCTTCCTCTGCCTCCTTTGAAGTTATTTGATCCATGATATCGTGCATGACCACCAAAGTGTCTGTCATTGCTAACTAATGAACTTATTGTCACTTTTGAGTGAAAATCTTGGTTTATTCCTTCATCATCCTTGCCTTTGTTGAGTCTATGCTCGTGAGCAAAAAGTGAGCTAAGTAACCCACTAGTTGTATAAGCAGAGAGGTCTTTTGAATCCTCAATTGTTGCTGCTACAAAATCAAATTTTGGTGTCAAGCTTCTCAAAACTTTCTCAACTACCTTTTGCTCGGCAAGATCTTCACCCAATGACTTTATTTGGTTAACAATAGCTGTGATTATTAAAAAGAAGTCATGTATAGATTCAGATGGCTTCATTTTCATATTTTCGAAAGCTTTTCTCAAAGTTTGAAGCTTTACAGTGATTACATTTGTAGATCCAAGGAACTTCTTCTTCAAAATATCCCAAGCTTATTTAGATCTTGAAGCATTCATGATTCTGGGAAAGATGGTCTCATCTACAGCTTGCTGAATCCAGTAGAGAGCTTTAGCATCCTTCTTGATCTTCTCTTTATGAGCATTCTTTTGAGCTACAGTGGCTCCATCTAGCTACCAAATTAGCAACACCATCTTCTACATACTCCAACACATATTTGGAAATGAATAAAGTTTTCATCTTGATGCTCCAATATTGGTATTTGATCTTAATCTCCTTGTTACTCAAGATTGGAAGATGAGAAAGAGATGATTGATCAGAATCCATGGCTCACTATCAACCTGAGACGCTCTAATACCATTGTGTTGGATGCTGAGGCAAAGCTTAGTAGCCAAGACATGATCTTTTAAGGGGGAGGAAAAGAAAACAAAGAAGGATCTGTGTAAACAATAGTGTGCATCAAACTGGAATAATTGTGTTCCAATTACCCTATATTTGTGTTAAGTGTGTACATAATACACTACAAGTGTGTACACAGATTTGTCACAATGAGGAAGAACGATTTTTTTAGGAGTTTTCATACGAATTTCAGGCAAAGTTGAAATCTTTTTTTCTTCTCCTTCTTGGATATTTTTACTGATCTTGATCTTAGAGATCTCTCTCTCCTCTTTCTTTTCCTTTTTAATTACATATACATCATTCTTTCACTTCTACAACTTATAGTTCACATAGATACAATTATGCTCTGACAAGAACTTACATTAACTAGTACAAGCATTTAATACACTAAACAAAATACACAAATCTCAAGGAACTTGCTTTCTCAAAGAACAGAATTAATATGCATACATCTGAGCTACTTTTCTTCAGCAGCTGTACATACTTAGCTTTAAGGCTGTACACATTTGTTCACCACTTGGACATACTTATGAAGCTGGCTCAACACACATCCGAACACACTTTTAAGTCTGAATTAACTCCAACAGTGTCTCCATCTATACCAAGCACTCTTCCCATCCAGCTTTCGTTTTGCTGCCATTGCTAGCCTTTCCCTCCATCGCGGCAAGCTCTACATCGTCAGCAGTACTTGAGGGCTTCACTTCTGCATCAAACTCCAAGGGCTTGAAGGTATATAACCTGGCACATACGAGATAGTACCCAAGGTTTAGCACTTGCAAAAGAGTCACAAGCCAGTAGTAGTAATCCAACTTCCCCCTGTTGATGTTGTCCTGCAGCCAATTCCCAGCGCACTTTGTGCAATCGCTCACAATTAGCACCAGCGCAGTGCCCATGTAGCTCCCGATTGCACCCGCGAGATTGAACAGCGCTATGGCGGTGCTCCTCATGCACTCCGGCGACTGGTCATATAGGAACTCCATGTGCCCGACGGAAGTGAACGCCTCCGCAAACCCACTGATAGCATATTGTGGCACCAACCAGAACACACTCATCGGTACTGTAGCAGTCGGCTGATCCATAAGCCCATGCTCGGCCGCAGCCGCCTTCCTTCTGTTCTCGACTATGGCTCCCGCAACATTGGATCGAGATGGCCATCCCCACCCCCATCCGCTGGAGGTACGTGATCCCATCTGGCCTTCCGGTGAAGCGGCGGGCTATGGGGACGAAGACGCGGTCGTATAATGCAAGGCCGAGGAGCATTGCGCCGAGGAAGAAAACGGAGACGGTTGCCGCAGGGATCTCGAAACCCTCGCTGAGGTGCCTGTCCATTGACTTTGCCTGCATGATGGCGAATGTGTAGTTGTGAGATAAGGCTGTGGTGACGAAAATGCCCACGGACCAGAGGGGAATCAGGCGGATGATCGACTTCAGCTCCCCCACCCGGTGCACCGTAGACAGCCTCCAGAAATTTGGCTTGCCGGAATCAGTCATGTCGCCATCCGTGATCACCGCAGCTCGGTCGAGGAACCTTCATTGATGAATTACCATGAATGAGGATGGCAGTTTCTATATTCAACCAGCAAGTCACTGCAGGTCTTTACTCGTGTCATTTTCTTGTTATTACAATATAATTTCTTCATTTTCTTGCATTAGATCTTTGTTTATTAAAGCTAAAACTTTTTGTTTCCCTTTCAAATGAGATTGGATTTGTAATTAGAGATGTCATGAACTTACATAGCGGTCATCTTTTAATTATTTGGTCATTAAGTTTAGTTTAAATTGATTTTACTTTCTTTAATGAGATTCATAATTAACGGCCCCCTATTTCCATTCACAAATGCGTATATTACATAAGTATAATTAACGGCCCCCTATCCTCCAGACTCCTTGTTACCGATTATGCAGATGGATGTTATGGGGGTAGGGGTACTAAGAGGGTTCTCCCTCCCTCTGATCTGATGTATGTTCCTTTCCGATGAATCAAAAAATAATAATAATAAGTAAAAACATTGCTCCCAGTCTCCCAACCGTCATGAATTAACTATTTAACGTAGCATCCTCTTCTAAATTAATTTTTAAAAAATAAGTAAAACATATTTCAACAATCCATCCATGCATAATACAAACTTAATATGCTCCAGCCTCCAACTCTCAGTGGCCTGTGTTTTCATGGCATATCCTTATAGAATAATCAATAAATGTTCAACCCGATCATTTTATTTTAATATTTTTATTTTGTCAATCGAGGTATATTGAAATCTCAATTTTGAATATATTTTTTAATTTTGTTAAACATGTATTTGCAATATCCTGAAATCTCCTTTTTTTTAGTATGAAGAATGACCATGAGAACACTAAACAAGAAAGAGTTAATTAACATAAAAAAGAAAAAGAATGATTTTTTATTTAGAATTCATGAAATTAAGATGGACAAATCCTTCCGATTGGATGCCATCATGGTATGAAGTAAATTAACCAGAATAAGTGCATAATCTATCATGCCATGAACTCAATTCAACGAGCTCACCGGAACTGGTCAGAATGAAGAAGTCGTCCTCCCGTCGAAATTTCAGCGTCGAGCTCCTTATCGGAAAAGAGAAGCTTTGGGTTCTCAGGCAGGGCCACCTTTCTCTTCTTGAATGCGGCAACCGCAACTTGGATCAGCCTTGTCATCGGGCTGCCTGCAGGCCTGAGCTTGATATAAAGAGGGTAGCCGACCACAAAGATCACCACCGAAATAAACATTGCAACTGTAGGAATGCCGAAGCCCCAGCCCCAGCCCACGTTGTCCTGTATGTAGACGACTACCGTGAGGCCCAGGAGCACAGAAACGCCCACTGCAAAGAAGTAGGCGTTGAAGTAGTTCCATTTCCGGTCGGCTGGCTGCGGCTTGTGCAGTTCGAACTGGTCTGCACCGAACGCCACAACACAAGGCCGCATCAAGCCGGAACCTATGCATGTCAGTAGCAGGGATCCGTAGAGGACCGAAAGCTGCCACGTCGATGCCCGCTCGCAGGCCTGAGGCGGCGTACAAGGGGCCGGTCGTAGGGCAGGGACGATCGCCGATACGGTGAGAATGATCATTCCCTGTGTAAAAATAGAAATTGATGCGTGTAAGTTGATGATGGACTATTTGCTGATAAGGGTAATTTTGTGGGTGCTTTGTATAATATATATACAAGTTGATAGAAGACGGAGCCGATGTTTATGGTCCAGAAACGGCCGACTAATGAGTCGGCAACTACAGCTCCGAGGATGGTGGTGAGGCTGGAAGTGCCGCCGAAGTTGCTGAGGGTGTTGGAGGCCGTAACGAGAGGCAAATGCAGCTGGCTTGTCAGGTATGAGACCATGTTCGCGTTGAATCCAGCCATGGCGAATTTGTCGCAGATTTCATTTCCTGCAAGCAAGGTGATATATGGCTGTTGTGAAAAATGGCACAAGGCCTGATTCCTATTTTTGAGTTGAATCAAATCATACTCGCCAGAACTATACGTTATGACAATATATAATTTCAAGATTCTAGCGACGGTAAACTAAATCTAGATGTAGTAACTGTAATGTTTCATAGCTCACCAAGTATAAATGGCATGGTCTTGAGACCCCCAAGCTCTCTTTTCTTCTTCTCTTCTCCATCCTCGGCCATTGCTTTTCTTCTTCCCCTACTGAAGCTGCTGTGAACGGAACCAATGAAGGTCACTGCATGGATAGCTGCATATTTATAGCCTCATTAAAACCTGCTCCACCTCCCTAATTAAAACAGAACAAAAAAAGTGGTCCTTCGATGATTCGAAGAATCAAACTCCAAACTCGTTAGCTCCACAAATAACACCTTTACCAATGAGCCAACCACGTGTCACTGCATGGATAGGTGCATATTTACAGACCATGTTGCTCATGCATGCCTAACAATAACAATTCACAGGGAAGCAGGAGCCAGGCGCAAACGCAGTGGGGATGCAGGTACGTAGCCACGTTCGACCCATATGTAAGTAGTTTCTGGTTCAACAGGGAACCATTCAACAGTGAGATCATCTATGATGTTGGGTACACTTGCTATTGACAGCTAATGTTCCGCCCAGTGGCAGATCCTACCAGCACTCTCACCATGCCATCCTTGTGACTACACTATATGTCTGCCTGCTTACCAATCCAACTGCAATTCAGATTCTCCTATACAAATTTGTCATCGTCGGTAAATTGTTTTTATTAAAAAATAGAGAAAAGCAGTTAGTAGCTACACAGCTACATGTGGGGTTTCAGCGTACGTCTTATTGGAGAAGATAAAGCTTTCACATTCTAGTCATAACAAATCTCCCCACTCTCATGGTAATGCATCGACTAAGGATCCACATAGCTCAATGTGGAGCCAGGGCCCCCACCATCAAAAAAAATTACCCTATCAAGTTCAAAAATGAGAGAACACCCGAAAACATGAGAAATTATTTGATGACCTCTATTATAACATCTACTATAACCTCCCTATAGTTTTTTGACACGTGGCATCAAATCAATTAATTTTTGTTTTTTCTTTTTCCTTTTCCAAAACATGGGTCAGGGGCGGGAATGTAAATTCACAAAATTAAATAAATCTCAAATTATATCACCTCCTTGATTTTCTCAAAAAAAATCAACGCTTCGTCTTTTTTTCTCCCAACCCACGCTCGGCGCTGTTGTGATTCTCACTGATCACTATAAGACTTACTGGTTGCAGTAAAACAATAAAAAGTACTGATCACGGTAAAACAGTAAAAATTAGAGAGTAAAAAGGAATTCACTATTTCTCACCAGAAATAAATTTACACACTATAAGGTAAACGTAAAAAAAAACTCAATACAACTTTTACCTCTTTGGGATAACTTCCCTCTCTGTGATAATTTTCTCTTACTGGAAAAATCTCTCACTCTTACCTCTCTAGGGTAACTCCTCACTCTTTCTCTTGAAGATGAGATTGTGTATTTGGGATGATGAAATACATCAGCCCTCCCCCCTTTTTATAGGCAAGCAAGGGGATGGGTTGGTGGAACTACCGTAAGAAAACAAGGGGAGGGGGCCGGTGCAATAACCCCCTCTTTGGATTAATCCTAGCAGCCCTCATGGGCTGCTAGCAGGCTGATGGAAAACCCCAGCAATTCTCCCTCTCCAGCAACATCTGAATTGATTGTCATTTAACAACCATCCCAGCTATGTCTCTACCCAGCTCTAGCTTCTCTCGTGTCATCACCTTCGGGAACACATCTGCTGGATTCTTCTTCGTGTGGATCTTCACTAGTTTCAACAGCTGTTGATCCATCACCTCACGTATCCAATGATAGCGAATGTCGATATGCTTTGTTCGAGCATAATACATCGAATTCTTGCTCGGATATAACGCACTTTGACTATCACAATGTACCTTGTACATTTTCTGCTCGATTCCTAATTCTTGGAGAAATCGCATTAACCACAACATTTCTTTACATGTTTCTGAGATTGCAAGATACTCCGCCTCTGTTGTGGAAAGCGCAACACACTTCTGCAACCTTGACTGCCAAGACACAGCTCCCCCTGCAAAAGTGTAGACAAAACCTGATGTAGATTTTCTACTATCAAGATCTCCAGCTATATCTAAATCTGTATAGCGCTCCAAATTAGATCAGCTTCTCTATAGCACAGACATGCCTTTGAAGTACCCTTCAAGTATCAGAGAATCCATTTGATCACCTCCCAATGTCCCTTTCCTGGATTAGAAAGGAATCGGCTTACCCTTCCCACCGCATGGGCAATGTCAGGACGTGTATATACCATTGCATACATCAGACTCCCAACTACTGAAGAATAAGGTATTGATAACATCGCATCCGTCTCTTTCTTGGATGAAGTGCTTGACCTCTTGCTTAACCTGAAGTGGTTGGCCAATGAAATGCTAACTGGTTTGGCATGATCCATCTTGAATCTCTTGATCACGCGTTCAACGTACTTCTCCTGAGAGAGCCTGCATAGTTTGTTGTGTTTCCTATTCGGACTATCTGCATTCCCACAATTTGTTGAGTCGGACCTAAGACTTTCATATCAAAAGACTTAGAGAGTTCCTTCTTCAGCTGGTCGATTTTTATTGCATCTTGTCCAACGATCAGTATATCGTCGACATATAAAAGTAATGCAACGAAGTTACCATCTGGAAACCGCTGTGTATAAACACACTGGTCTGTAGCGGTACTTTTGTAGCCTTGACTCATCATGAAAGAGTCAAACTTCATGTATCATTATCGTGGTGCTTGCTTGAGGCCGTACAGACTCTTCTTCAGCTTGCATACGAGGTTTTCTTTGCCTGAAACCTCGAAACCTTTGGCTGCTCCATGTAGATTTCTTCATTTAGATCACCATAAAGAAACACCGTCTTGACATCCATCTACTCAAGCTCTAAATTTAAGATGGCTACCAATCCAAGGATGACGCGAATTGAAGCCATCTTCACAACAGGTGAAAAGATCTCGTTAAAGTCAATACCTTTCTTCTGAAGAAATCCTTTGTCCATCAGCCGAGATTTGTGTTTCACCATCTTTCCGTTGCCATCTTTCTTGAGCTTGAACACACATTTGTTCTACAGCCCCTTCTTTCTTTGTAGAAGCTTGGCCAACTCATAAGTAGAATTTTTCTGCAGAGATTCCATCTCATACTGCATGGCTTGTGATCGCGCCCCGGTATGCACACGCAACCGGGACAAACGACTCGTAGTCTTACCGCAAGCGCACGGTGTAGTGGCGAGCGGGTATCGAACTCAAGGAGGAACAATGACAATGTCTTCTTCTAATCACCTAGCTATCAAAATGGTCGAAAATGATTTGGGATAAAATTGTCACAATCGTTCGTATATCGATAGAAATATCAATGAAATAAAACACCTAGGGATAGGGAATCCCCGCTACGAACCGTATCTCATCGTTGTGATTCGTAGGTTACATCATTACTAGACTTGAATTTTTGGTGAACTAGTCGCAACTAAATGCAGAATCAAGCTCACGCTCTCGCGCTATTGCCGGTCTATATCAAACCTAGGCTAGGGCCCAATCTCTTGCAAACCCTAACCTAAGCCGCTAGCGTGAAGAACGACATCATCGATCAACCGTTTCTCGAGCCCACTCTCATGCAAACTCGAGCTACGACCTAGGTTGAGATAGTTCCTACCCGTCCATTCTCTTGCAAAAGAGTATGGGTATAGAATTACGATCGAAAACCCTAGCCTTGGTCCAATCTCTTACAAACCAATTCTAGAAGAGTCCAATCGTAAATCTAAATCGAATTTCTAGAGCTTCCTATCAATTGGGACCCAATCTCTTGCAAATCCCAATCAATGTGAATCCCTAGCTATCCGTAATAAATCGATCCCAACCTAACCCTAATCAATTCTAGCAAGAATTTCACCAATTCATCACAATTCAGAAATAGGGTTCATAGGGTTCATCCCTATGTCCTAAGACGATAAAACTACTCACTAATCATCATGCAATTCATAAGAAATTCAATAGAAAATTCTGCACAATTCATTGCAATAGAGAAATTATCAATAAAAATAGAGTTTTTGACAAGAAAAGAGACAAACCAATGAGAATCCAATAGCATCCAACAAAAATCTCCTTTCTAATCTCTCAAAAAGCCTAAATCTAATTAACTAAAAAGCTCTCTAAAAAGGCTGCAAAAAGTATCCAAAAGTTCTCCTAAACTAGGGCAAAAACTGGGTTTAAATACCACTCAAAATCGCCCAAAAAATCGTGACAAAAATGCCCATGCGCAACCCAGAAATCGTAGTTTACGCAGCAGGCGGGGCGGCTCACTCGACCGAGTGACAAATGTCACTCGGCCGAGTGACAAACCCTGTAAAATTCCAGTAAGTCGGGGGATCTTGGGGGGTCTGTCTTCGGGAGTGACTCGGTAGAGTGGATTTACTCACTCGACCGAGGGGCATTTCTTGCTCGGCCGAGTCGGAACCATCAAAAGCCTGTAAATTTATAGTAAGTCGGCCTCTTTTGAAGTGGATTTTCCCATGCCACTCGGGCGAGGGGATTTCCATGCTCGGCCGAGTGGACTATCGTCACTCAGCCGAGTGCACGCCTATTTCCTTATGTTGGTGCGTGTCCGGTCTGGTCGGCTGAATGGTTTTCTTGCTCGGCCAAGTGGGTGGTTCACTCGGCCGAGTGGGTGGTTCACTCGGCCGAGTGAGATGCTGCAAATGCCCAATCTTCGTCTTTTCGCTTCCTCGTCGCTCCTACGACGTTCCTTCTTCTTCCACTCGTCTTCCATCACCGAATAGCCCTCAAAAGCGCTTTGGGTGACACTCCGGAGTGGGTGCAAATCTTCTTGATCTCAAAATCACTCCAAATCGCTCCATATCTCCTGAAATACGACAAAAAGAAGAAATCGTGAAAAGCATCGCAATATTGTCGAATAATCGTGAAAAACACGATATGAGCGACCAAAGTGGCATGCAAACATGCAGAAAAAGGATGTAAAATACGGAGTGATCAAAATCCCCAAGCTTACCTCTTACTCGTCCTCGAGGAAGATGAGTAAAAAGTAAACCCGACGGGCAAAATAATGGAAAAGAAAGAAAATAAAAACAAAAATGGAATAGAAAGCGAAGAAGGGGTGCGCTAGATCATTCTTCTCAGGACGTGGGTATTGCTTACTCATATAGCATGCATCGAATATAAAACACACGTCAAAGACTTTTATTTCGATATCATAGTATAATAATGCATTCGAAATAAAAAACCCGAAAATATCAATATAGCATGAAATATGGAACCATTCTAGGATTAACATCGTCTGAAGCATCTAAAGCGGTATGCATAACCATAGATCACACACTTTTCAATTGAATGCTTTCTATAAGGAGTATAAGAGATGTCTCACGATATGGAATAGTAATAATAGAAAAGCATGTTTTCATGAAATGAATGCTAAGTGTCGATTTTCTGGATTTCGTGAAACTTTAGCAATCTCACCGAGTATAGAAGATTACTTAGCCTAGGTTGTCATGCACCGTCAAGTAGTCACTCTCTCACACATCATTGGATCCTCTCCCCCAAGCTTATCTATAAGCGTGGTGGCATAAACAAATCGATATATACATTCCCCATTTCTTTTGAAACTCCAAAAAAGTAAAAATAAAACAAAAGAGGGAAGAATGAGAGAAAGAGTATGAGATGGGATCGTTATGAGCTTATTTTCTCTTTTCTTTCCTTTTTCCCAATTTTTCTCTTTTTCTCTTTTTTTTGAATAAACATATATACATAAGTGATCCCAAATCAAAAGAGAGAAGGATATACAAGAATATTTTTTTTCTTTTTGATTTTGTGGGTTTGGAGCATGAAAATTAATAGAGGGGGAAATGCCGATAATAGACTTACTAGTGGGGATTCACCAATGAATTTTAAGTAGAGAAATAATGCTCAAGATATGTGGAGAAAGAAATCAATGTATCACTCAGTTCACTCTATAGGATGTGCATGACAACTTTCAGCAGAGTAATATAATCTACTCAGTTTAATCTCAAAAAGTAAACTAGTCCAGATATATCGTCCTAGTAAACATTCAATCAACCTGAAAGTGAAGCATACAATTCATGCAATAAGAATTGACATGAGAGAGGAAAGCAGTACTCCCAATATAAGCAGACAATGCATGAAGCTTGGTGTGTTTTCTATGAAAAGCATACATATGAATCATCAGACATCAGCTAATAACAGAATTTCATCCATATCCATACAGGAAAAGAGTGGGTTACTATTTCAAATGCAAAGCATGGCATATCATATGATATCTGAAACAAAAGCTATGACGTGACAAAATAGCATGCATATGTAGATAAGCTAACACCACGTCATCATCATCATAGAAAAATCATCTCTAGCAAAGGATGAAAGAAACAAAGATAAAAGAAAATAGAACTATATACAATGCAGCATACTCAAAAAAGGAAAAGAAAACGTGATGCATGATAAAAAAACGAAAAAGTGGTGAAAATAAGTGCAAAAGTGGAAAGAAAATGTGAAAAATAAAAATAAAGGGTGGCAAAAAAGTAAAAAGTGTGAGAACTCACTCCCCCAAGCTGAAGTGCACAGTGTTCTCAATGTGCGAAGTGTGGCACACTGAGAGACGTGAAATGGGTGGGGTAGTGAGGATGCATGCATGATAAAAAAAGAAAAAGAAAGAAAATAAAATATGAATGAATGTGATGCATGCAAAGATCAGGATGGTGCGGATATAAGTGTCCCCAAAAAGTCTCTTTCTCACTCCCAAAAAGGTATAGAAAAGATATGATCAGGAAGGCATCAAAATAATACGTGGATGAGGGGGGCAAAAATTAATCACCAGGCCTAGGAACAAACGGGTAGCAAAACGAAAAAATATATCAGAGGCATCAAGAGTGTGCCTAAGCTGGTGGTGGCGCAGCACCAGCACCGTCCTGTGGCGGAGGTGGTGGTGGAGATGGTGGGCGTGGTGGCTGCTGGGAGGGTGTGGGTAGTGGAAGCAGACGCGCCAGAATCTGATTCAGGCAAGCCTGAATACTGGGAAGGAATACGACGTGGGTCTGCACATCGTGGACCGTGGTAGAGAGAGCCCTAAAGTCTCCTCGAAGTCCACTAACAGCCCCCTTTAGAGCACGGATGCTCTGAAGTAGAGTGTCAGGGGGTGGTGGAGCGGAGGGACGCATAGGTCGAACAGGTGAGGTGCGGGGCTGTCTCTGGCGGGCAGTGTATAGGATGGGGCCAGCAGGGTAGTGTGGAAGGGGTGTTGTGCTCGGTAAGTGATGCCCAGCCTCGGTGTGAGGCTGGGACGCATGCTGTGTCGAAGTGGAAGCAGCAGCAGCAGAGGTGGAAGTCAAAATGGGTGACGAGGCAGCAGGAGAGGTCAGTGACGCAGAAGTGGGCACAGAAGTCACGACACTCTCGGTAAAGACAGCGGCAGTGGGGTCAGAAGGGCCGACGGCCGGCGTGGCCGTGGACAAAAGTGAGGTCAGGACCGCCACTGCGACGGTAAAGGAGGTCTCGTCGCTCTCTAGAATGGTGGTGGGACGCTCAGGGCTCAGAGAGGTGATAGGCTCAACGGACATAGGCTCGGTGGTGGTGGTGGTGGTGGTGGTGGACGGCTCAGCTAAGCTGCTCCCGACACTGACAGAAGTGTGGACAGAAGTGTCAGGAGGTGCAGACAGTGCAGGTGCAGGCTGAGGGATCACGGGGTCAACAGGTGGTGCAGGGGGTGCCTGTTCAGCATCCTCAGCCTCAAGCACGTAGGCAGCGGGGATGAGGAGATCCATCGCTGGAATCGAGTCCCCGTGGGCCGGTCCAGTGTGTGTCCGAGCGGGGCTCGGAAGAACCATGTAGTCAGAACTAAAGGGACCGTGCAACCACACCCAGTGCCTGCGACCGTGGGGATGAAGCATCTTCATCCGGGCCATAACATCTATCGAAAGTGAAGTGGGGCCCGGGGCTCGACGCAAGTCGTCATGTAGGTCCACGCCGGTCATAAGGGCTAGAAGTGTGATCAGACTGTCGCAACAAATAGGTGAGCGAGCGCTCACCGAAATGATGATGCGGTCCAGAAACCAACTAGCGATGTCGATCTCGACGGCGGGGACCAGGTCATCGCTACCCCTATCCAGAACCCTAGGGCGAGTCATCGCGTAGAGCATGTAGAGCTCAGGTGTAGACATGGTCCCGGGCTCGTACCTCGCTAGGAAAGTAGTCGCCATGAAGCGCTGTGCAATGCGGAGGCAGGGGTGCAGGATAGCTGAGGCCTTGGCCCTACTAGGGTCAAAGGCAAGTGGGGATCCCGTGATCCGTGTCCAGAAGGTGGAGGTGTCGAACGACGGGGGTGGGATGTGCATGGGAGCGTAGGCGCAGTCTGGGACAGGGACATCGGGCCACTGGAAGAATGCTCTAAGTATGTCGAGAGTGATCTCACACTCTCGATCCATCAGACAGAACGAGCATCCTCCAGGGGTCCGGTCAATAGAGCTCAGGACCTCTAGTGTCAGACGGATGTAAGTATCCACCGACACCGACAAAAAATCATGCCATCCCATGTTGTCGTACAACGTGAGAAGCCCCTCGAGTACCCCTAGGCAGTCAAGGTCAGATAAGTGTGTGAACCTAGAGGGTACTATCGAGTGATGGCAGATACGCTCGAACCTGGCGCGGTGTGCGTCATTTCAAAACGTAATCCACATCGGCCCGACAGCAGGAGCGGGTGGAGGGACAGGATCAGCAGGGATCGGCTGTGTAGGTGGTGGTGGTGGTGGCGGGCTAGGTGGAGGGGAGTCCTCCCTAGCGTGAGAGGGACCGGGATCATCAATCCTCCTCCGCTTGGGAGCAGATCCCCGTGTACGTGGCCTAGTGCGCGGCGGCATGTGTGCCGCGAGACGTGTCTCAACCCAATAAATAATGCGGCGTGCTAAATAATGGAATGAATGTACCTGAACATGCCGCGAGAGCAACAAGTAGTGCGTGCGAAGAGACGCCTCCGCCGCAAAGCTCAATGCGCGTCCAAAAGCTCCCAAAAGCTCCCCTAAGCTAGCCTGCAAATCAAACGATCAAATCAGCGAATAATATTCGATATGTATGGGGGAGATAGGGGATAATAGATAGATATGAAAGTTAATTTGAAAACAGGGTTCACGGGCGTACAAATCAAGAGAAAACGGGGAGAAACGGGGTTCTTGGGGCGAAAATAGGGTGAACCGAGGCGGTGGAGGCCGGCGCCGGCGAGGAGGGTGGCGGCCGATCGTCGGCGAGGACCGTGGCGGCCGATCGCCGGTGAAGGGGGGGTGGTCTTCTCGGGCGCAGCAGCGATCGCAGCGGGCGAGGGAGAGCAAGCGACAGTGGGCTCGGGCGAGATTGGGAAATTTTGGCGTTTCGAAATCTGCGCCCGCTGCGCTTCACTTATATAGAAATTGTTACGACTCGGCCGAGTGACAATGTCACTCGGCCGAGTGCGTAAACGAAATATAATTTCAAAAATTTCCTTGCCACTTACGACTCGGCCGAGTGGCTTTGTCTCACTCGGCCGAAGGGAGAAACTCCACTCGGCCGAAGGGAGAAACTCCACTCGGTCGAGTGGCTCTGCCACTCAGCAATTTTTAAGCTAGGAGGGTATCTGTTTCACTCGGCCGAGTGACAAGTCACTCGCCCGAGTGGAAATTAAAACTAAAACTTACAGAAATTAACAGAGAGTTGGTCTGCAGAAACTTCCCTGCTTGGTGATTGCTCCGGGATGTAACCCAAAGAACGGTTGTAGTTTTACCGCAAGCGCACGGTATAGCAGCGAGCGGGTTATCGAACACAGGGAGGACGAATGACCGTGCTTGTTCTAATCAACTTGGCTATTTAAGAAGAGAGAAATTTGCCTTCGGCGATCCTGTCACAATCGTCAGACAAAGTACGGAAATATCAAATCAAATAAAGAACGTCTAGGGAATGGGGAATTCCCGCTACTCATCGTATCTCGTCAATGTGGTTCGTCGGTATCAAAATTGCTAGAATAAGATTTTGGATTAACTAGTTGCAACTGAATGTAGAACCAAGCTCACGCTCTCGCGCTGTTGCCGGTCTATAGCTATCCTAGGTTCGGGTCCAATCTCTTGCAAACCCTAGCCTACGGAAGCTAGCATTAGGATCAACATCATCGTTCAATCGTGCACCGAGCCCAATCTCTTGCAAACTCGGCCCGCGACCTAGGTCGGGATAGTTCCTACCGTCCAATCTCTTGCAAACGGGTATCGGCACAGAATTGCAACCGGGAACACTAGTATCGGTCCAATCTCTTGCAAACCGATACTACGGAAATTCGATTCCAACCCAATTCGGATTTCTAGGGTTTCCTATCGAATTGGGATCCAATCTCTTGCAAATCCCAATTGGTATGAACTCCTAGATATCCGTAGTAAATTGATCCCAATCTAATCCCTAATAACAATTCTAGCAAAATTTCCACCAATTCATTACAAATATGAAATTGGGCTTGTAGGGTTCATCCCCACGCCCCAAGACGTGGAGACTACTCGCAATTCATAGCACAAACACAAGAATAATCAATGAAATAAGCAAAAGAATTCATCACAATATTGAGATATGCAATAAAAATAGAATTTTTAGAGAAGAGAGAGGCAAACCAATGGAGTTCTTCAATTAATCCAACAAAAATCAACTTTTGTCTCCTCTCCAATCACAAGAATAAAGCTAAAAAGTAAACCTAAAAAGCTGCAAAAATCTAAGAGAAAAGCTCTCTAAAACTAGGGTAAAAACAGGGGTTAAATACCCCCCAAAATCGTCCAAAAACTGTGACCAAAATACCCCTGCGCAGCCGGAAATCCGCAATTTTCGCTACAGGCAGCGCGTCGCACTCGGCCGAGTGACAAAAGTCGCTCGGCCGAGTGAGAAACCCTGTAAATTTCCAGTAAGTCTTGATCTTCAGGGGTCTCTACTTCGGCGGCGGCTCGGCCGAGTGAGTTGTCGTCACTCGGCCGATGGCTTCTTGGTACTCGGGCGGTCGGGATTATCCACTCGGACGAGTGGGTCTTCTGAAGCTCAGGCAGCCGAAAGACAGTAAGTTGGCGATTTTTGAATAGCTTCGTCTGGGCGCCACTCGGGCGGACGAGATCTCGTCACTCGGCCGATGTGGTCTCCATCGCTCGGCCGAGTGCACGTATGAATCGTGTCTGATCTGGTCGGCCGAGCGGTGTCTCGCTGGTCGGCCGAGTGACTCCTTCACTCGGCCGAGTTGGACACCAAAAATGCCCAAACAGCTTGTTTTGGCCTCCTCGTCGCTCCTGCGACGTCCTTTCTTCTTCCGCTCCTCTCCAACAGCAAAATACCCCTCGGGGAGGTCGTCGGTGACACTCTGGAGTAGGCGCATCTCGAGATCACTCCAAATCGCGCCAAATCACCTGAAATGCGACAAAAACAACAAATCGTGAAAAGCATCGCAATATCGTCGATATATCGTGAAAAACATGATTTGGGCGATCTAAATGGCATGCAAACATGCGGGAAAAAATTGTAAAATAAGGAGTGATCAAAATCCCCCAAGCTTACCTCTTACTCGTCCTCGAGGAAGATAAGTAAAAGGCGAACCCGGTGGATTCGAAAACGAAAACGGCGAAAAAAAATGAAAAATGAAAAATGGAGAAGAATGAAAAACGAAATAAAAATAAAGAAGAAAGAAAGAAGCGAAGAGGTAAGTTGCTAGATCGTTTTCTCAGGACGTGGGTTCCGCTTACTCATATAGCATGCACAGAATGAAAAAATACATGTCAAAGAGTTTTATTTTGATATCATAGTATAATAGTGCAAATAGAAATAGAAAACCCACGAACAACGATATAATCATAAAAAACGGAATAATTTTAGGATCAACATCGTCTGAATCATTTAAAGCGGTATACAAATCGCAGATCACACAATTTTCAATTGAATGCTTTCTATGAGGAGTATAAGAGTATCACACAATAGAATAGAGAGAATAGAAAAGTGTGGACTTCATGATATGAATGCTAGGCTTAGATTTCTGGACTTCGTAAAGCTAGAAATAATCTCACCGAGTATAGAATATTACTTAGCCTAGGTTGTCGTACAACGTCAAGTAGTCACTCTCTCACACATCAATGGATTCCCTCCCCCAAGCTTATCTATAAGCATGGTGGAATAAAAAATATTTACATCCCCATTTCTATAAAGCTCCAAAAGTAATAAAAATGAACTCGAAAAGAGAGAAGAAAGAAAGAAAGTGAGATGTGATCTTTTATTGAGGATTTTTCCTCTTTTCTTTTTCTTTTTCTCTTCTCTTTTTTTTGTTTTGTTTTGTTTTGTTTTTTAAGAGAAATTTGGAGCTAGAAATTAATAGCGGGGGAAATGCCATATAATAGTATCGCTAAGGGGAGATTCACCAATGATTTTAAAAGTAGAGAAATGATGTTCAAGATTTGTGGAGAAAGAAATAAATATATCTCTCGGTTCACTCTATAAGACATGTACGACAACTTCAGCAGGGTAATATAATCTACTCAGTTTCGATCACAAAAAAGCTAACTAATCCAGATTTATCATAGCTAACATCATTCAATCATCCTGAAGTGAAATGTACAATACATGCATATAGAAGTGATATAGGAAAAGAAATCGGTACTCCAGATATAAGCATTCAATGCGTGAATCTTGGTGTGTTTTCTGTGATAGCATACATATGAATATTCAGACTCAGCTAATAATAAAATTTCATCCATTTTCATGTGGAAAAAGTGTGGGTTACTATCTCTAAATGCAAGGCAAGTCATAGCATATGATATCAGAAATAAAGTCTAAGACATGACAAATATAGCATGCATATAGAGTAAGCTAACTCCACGTCATCATCATCATAGAAAAGTCATCTCTAGCATGAGATGAAAAGGAAAGAAATAAAGATAAAGGGAAAATAGAACTATTTACAATGCGGGACACAGAAAAATAAGAAAAACGTGATGCATGGTAAAATAAAAAGAAAAATGATGAAAATAAGTGCAAAAGCGGAGAATGGTGTGAAAAACTAAAAATAAAGGTGGCAAATCGAAAAATAACGTGAGAACTCACTCCCCCAAGCTAAATGGCACAGTGTCCTCAATGTGCAGAGTGTGGCACACCGAGAGACAAGTAATGTGAGGGGTAAGTGAGGATGCATGCATGATGGAAAAAAAGGAAAACAAAAAAATAAAGAAATGAAAATATGATGCGGACATGATGCATGCAAAGATAGGAGTGATACAGATATATAGATGTGGCACCAAAAACTCTCCCTCTCTCCCAAAAAAGATATATAAAGATACGATCAGAATGAGAATCTCAAAATAAGTGAGGGGAGGGGGGTGGGCAAAAATGCAACATGACACAGCAGAAACGGGCAGCACAACGGCAAAAATAATCGATGGAATCAAGGGTGCCTAAGAAGGTGGTGCTGCGCCGTCTCCGTCCTGAGGCGGAAGTGGTGGTGGTGGCTGGACATGCTGCTGAGCGGGTGTGGGTGTGGAAGTGGTAGCAGGCTGAGTGTGTGTGGAAGTGGCCATGGGAACCTGCGGGGTGGGCGGGGGTATGCGTGGGAGACGCTCCAGGACCTGGGTGAGACAGTAGTGAATGTGTGGAAGCAGGTTGAAGCGGTGAGCCATATCGGCGACGGTGGCGGACAGGGTCCTAAGGTCGCCTCTGAGGCCACTCACCGCCCCCTCTAGAGCACGAATGCTCAGAAGTACAGTGTCAGGGGGAGGTGGTGCAGAGGGACGCACCGGTCGGGGCTGTGCAGGTCGTGGCTGGCGTACTCTGGTGGCGTAGGTGACGGGCTTAGCAGGCAAGGGAACAAAAGGGGCTGCGCTCGCAAGTGGGGGCCTGGCCTCTGTGCGAGGCTGGGTAGGACGGTGAGAAGTGGAGGCAGCCGTAGCGAAAGAAGAATACAAAAGTGGCAGCGAGGCGGCCAGAGAGGTCGGTGACACAGAAGTGTGGACAGACGCCACGACACTCTCGGAAAGCACAGCAGCAGTGGAGACAGAGGGCTCTCCACACTCAACTACGGTCGGCGGGCGCTCGGGTGGGGCAGAAGAAACGGGCTCGGCAGACAGAGGGCCAGTGGTGGTGGTGACAGGCGTGGAAGCTGTGGAAGTGGGCTCAGCTAAGGTGCTCCCGACACCGACAGTAGTGTGGACAGAGGTGTCGGGGGCGGCAGGAATATCAGGGATAGGCTGAGGGGCCACGGGGTCAACAGGGGCAGCAGGCTCGACAAGGGCAACAGGGTCTGCGGGGGGCAGCGTGGGCCTGCTCGGCCTCCTCGGCCTCGAGCACGTAAGCGGCTGGGATGAGAACATCCATCACAGGGAGCCAGTCCACATGGGCTGGTGCAATCTGAGTCCGACCTGGGCTCGGAAGAATCATGTAATCGGCACCGTAAGGGCCGTGCAACCAGACCCAGTGTCGCTCACCGTGCGGACGAAGCATCTTCATCCGGGCCATAACATCAATCGACAGAGAAGTGGGGCCCGGTGCTCGTCGCAGGTCGTCAGGGAAGTCCTCGTCGGTCATAAGGGCAAGCAAGGTGATCAGGCCGCCGCAGCATATCGGTGAGCGAGCGCCCACCGATACGATGATGCGGTCCAAAAACCAAGCCGCGACATCAATAACGACGGCGGGGACCAGCTCATCGCCATCCCTAGATAGAGCTCTGGGCCGTGTCATCGCGTAGAGCATGTAGAGCTCCGGCGTAGACATCGTGCCCGGCTCATATCTGGCCAAAAAGGTCGTCGCCATAAGGCACTGAGCTATACGGAGGCATGGATGGACAATGGCCGAGGCCTTGGCCCTACTAGGGTCAAAGGCAGCGTGAAGACCCGTAATCCGGGCCCAGAAGGCACCGGCGTCGAAGGAAGGTGGGGGGATATGGGTGGGGGAGTAACCTCGATCGGCCCCGGGGACATCGAGCCACGAGAAAACGGCTCTCATCATACCGAGAGTGACCTGGCACTCCCGGTCCATGAACCGAAACGAGCATCCCTCGTCGGTCCGGGCGATCGAACTAAGTACCTCAAGTGTCGGACGGATAAACGTGTCCGCCGACACCTGAAAGAAATCTCGCCAGCCCACGTTGTCGTACAACGTGAGCATCCCCTCTAGTACCCCCAGGCGTCCTAGGTCGGCAAGGTGTGCAAACCTG
The DNA here is from genome assembly GCA_030789695.1 of Scilla litardierei. Classification (NCBI taxonomy): domain Eukaryota; kingdom Viridiplantae; phylum Streptophyta; class Magnoliopsida; order Asparagales; family Asparagaceae; genus Scilla; species Scilla litardierei. Next base: position 78,244,451 of record CM061140.1, on the reverse strand, counting down.
GAGGGTACGATCGAGCGCTGGGAAATACGCTCGAAAGCGACACGGTGTGCGTCGTTCCGGAACGTGATCCCCAGCGGCCCGATAAGTGGAGCCGGAGGTGGTGGCTGTGGAGCGGCAGGGGTGTGCTGTGCGGGGTGTGCGGGCTGTGCGGGCTCTGCAGTCTGGGCGGGGTGTGTGGGGCCTGCAGGCTGTGCTGGGTGGACGGTGTGTGTGGGAGAAGGCGGAGGAGAGTCCTCCAACTCGTGGGAGGGGCCGGCATCATCCGACCGCTTTCGCTTGGCGGAAGCTCTCTTCGACCGCGGCCGTGTTCGGGGCGGCATATGGGCCCCGAGCGCGCGCCGAAAAGTGTGAAAAGTGCGGCGTGCGTAAAATAAAGGAAGGAGTATACCCCGACACGCCGCGAGTGCAAAGCAATGGAAGCGTGCGAAGAGAACGCCTCCGCGAAGCCCAAATTAGTCCCTAGAAGCTCCCCTGGGTTCCCCTAAGCTCCCAAAAACAACCTGCGCATGAAATGGAGATATCAGCGGGTAATATTCAAAACGTATGGAGGATTAGGGGTATAATAGATAGATATAGAAATCAATTTGGGTTTGGGGTTCGTTTAACGCGTGGATCTTCGAAAAATACACAAAAAGAGGAGAAATAGGCGAAATAGGCGTTACTGGAGGTGGCCGGAGTGGTGGCCACCGGCGGCGACTCGGGCGAGGCGCGGCGGAGCTCGGCCGGCGGTGGCTGGCCGAGCGGCGGCACGAGGGTGGACGGCCAGGCGAGTGGGGGGCGCGAGCGAGGGGAACGGGCGAGGGAGCTGAGGGGTCACGGACGTTTGGGATTTTTTCGTTTCGAAAAACGTGCCCCCCCTCGGCCCCTTATATAGTAAAAGTTACGACTCGGCCGAGTGACTAGGTCACTCGGCAGAGTGAGATCAATTGAAAATTCCTCCCTGCTTACGCTTCGGCCGAGTGGCCTTGCCAGCCTCGGCCGAGTGGAGTAAGTCCATTCGGCCGAGTGGCTCAAGCTACTCGGTAAGACTCGCCCTAGGAGCGTATCCGTTTTACTCGGCCGAGTGAATATATATACTCGGCCGAGTGGCAGTTATACTGAAATCAGGAAATTAAACAGAGAGTTGGGTACAGCAGACTTCCCTCGTTCGTGAGCGGCTCGGCCGGACGAACTTGTGTACTCGGCCGAGTGACTAGTATACTCGGCCGAGTGAGCCTTGTTTTCTGCTGTTTGTCTTCGTTTTGGCTCTAAACTCCGTCTTTCTTCCTCCAGTCGATTTCATCTTCCTCCTAAGCATCGAGCGCCTTCCTGGGGTGCTCCTTATCACCTCGTTCATCCTCCTCATGATGGATTTACCTATCTCCTCTCCTGTCAAGAAAAGTAGGACCCGTTATCACAAAATTTTTGGGCGAACGACTCAAAACACTAAAAATTTCTAAAACAAAAATAAAGAAAAAGTAAAAATAAAGCAATAACCGTCGGGTTGCCTCCCGACAAGCGCTCATTTAAGGTCGTGAGCTCGACCCCCTATGATTTTCAATTAATGCGGGATGTTTGGTGCATATGAGATGCACCCATCAAACTTTCCGGGGAGAACGCTTGGATTCGGAAGTTGCGGCGGCGTGTTCTCCCTCGGTGGTCTTCCGTCTCGAATAGTGTTGGGGGGAGGCTCCCCCAAGCTAGCGTTTGCTCCTGTCAATGGCTTCACCGGTGACGCCGACTTCCATATCGGCGGAGCTTTCTTCGGATACTTCAATTTCGAGAGCTTGCAGAGCTCTCGAATCCTTGCGACATCAGCGTCGCCTTCATCATTTTCAACGGAGAGGTCGGGGGAATGATCTATCTTCTCATCTCGGCCTAAATCCGGGCCTTCCTCGAAATCCTCATCGAAAAGAGCGCCAATCGAGTGGGGGATCGCCTCCTCAATTACCTCATCAAGGAGGTCCATGTAGTCAAGTTCCTCGTGGTAAGGCATGTGTTTCATAGCCTTAGGAATGTGAAGCTCCACCTCGATATTGCCGACGTTTAAAGTTAGGGTACCTTCTCGCACGTCGACAATGACTCCGTCAGTGGCGAGGAACGGGTGTCCAAGTATCAATGACGTGTCTACCTCCTCCTTAACGTCCATGATCACGAAGTCACATGGCAAGCATATTCCCCCCGGGACTTGTAGCGGGATGTCTTCGGTGATCCCTACCGGCCTCGTTATCCGCCCATCGGCCAATTGTATCCGCATGTCGGTAGGTTTCAACTTCGTCCCGGTGTTTAGACTCAATAACATGGAGAGAGGCATGAGGCTCACACTAGCTCCCAAATCTACCAACGCCTTTTGAAGAGGGACGCCGTCCAAGGTGCAAGGAATTCGAAAGCTCCCCGGGTCTTTAAATTTGGCCGGCTCCTTCTCTCTCTTGGTGAACCAAGATCCCTCCTCGGCTAGCATAATCTTCTCCTTCCTCTTTCTCCCCGAAATCAAATCCTTTAAGAATTTAGCATATGTGGGGATCTCCACGATGGCGTCGAGGAAGGGAATGTTGAGGCTAACCCCTCTCAGATACTCGAGAAACTTTGCTAGCCTTTTCTCCATTTTCGCTCTAGCAAGCCTTTGGGGGAATGGGACCGGTGGCATGAAGCGCCTTTCCTCAATCAATTGCTCCGCTCTAGATTTCTCCTTTTCTTGTGGCTCTTTCTCCTTCTCAACTTCAACTACCGGCTCAATTGGCTCCAAACTTTCCTCCACGGGCTCCTCGGTAGGAATCATGGCGGGGGTGGTATCCTTCCCGCCTCTAGTAGTAACGGCAACTACGGCATTGATGTGGCCGGTGTTACCCCGTGGGTTTTGCTCGGGTTGCACCGGCAATTGTTGAGTATTCCGATTGAGCAACGCCAATTGCTCCGAGACTTGAGCTACAACGGTTACAAGGGAGTCTTGCCCCGCCTTCAAGGTAGCATTGATCTTCTTTTGCTCGACCATAAACGCCTCCACTCTAGCTTCGAAGTCGGATTATTGTTGAGCTTGTGGAGGGTTTTGATTTTGATTTCTCCACCCTTGATTGTATCCGGGCGGCCTATAAGGTGGAACTTGTTGCTTCGGTTGGAAGTTTTGTTGTGGAGGCCCCCTCGGCGGATAGTGTTGTTGTTGGGGTGGTGGTGGTCGAGCTTGTTGAGGTGGTTGTTGTGGCGGGTTCAAAGCTCCTTCATTGTTGGCGTAAGAGAAACCGGGATGATTTCTTGTGGCCGGATTGACCCAATACCCTTGGTTCCCCGCGACATATTGTACTTGCTCCAAGGATCCTTCTCCTTGCTCTCCTCCTACGTACATGGCTTGAGATTGGTCTTGCCAATCACACATTTGGTTCGTTGGTGCGGAGGTGGAAGGGGTTCCTTGGGGCTCCGTGATAAACTTCTCCAGTCTCTCCACTACCTTGTGGAGAGAATCAAACTTGCTTGTAAGTTCCGCTACGGCCTTCGCCTCATAGATACTAGTTGGCTTCAAGGAGGACGTAGAGTGTCCTCGCTCATCGCCCCATTGTTGATTGTTTGAGGCCATCTCCTCAATTAGGGCCGTAGCTTCTTCGGGAGTCTTTGATAAGATAGCAACATTCGCCGCGGCATCAATAATTTGTTTGGTCCCCGGTTGGAGACCATTGTAGAAGCTATGAACTAGCTCCCAATCTTCAATGCTATGGTGCGGGCATTGATGCTGCAGATCTTTAAAACGCTCCCAAGCCTCATAGAGCGTCTCTTGGGGTCCTTGCTTGAAGGACATAAGAGCGCTCCGAATCTTCACCGTCTTGGAAGGCGGATAGAACTTATCAATGAATGCGCTCGCCAACTCGTCCCAAGTGGTAAAGACTCCCTCAGCCTGCGTCCTCAACCAATAGAGTGCCTTGTCCTTTAGTGTGAAGGGGAAGAGACGCAGTCTGATGGCATCGATGGAGACCCCCGGCATCTGAAATGTGGCGCACTTCGACAAGAATAATTGGATGTGGTAGTGGGGATTTTCATGGGCATTCCCATGAAATGGATCCTGCTGCATCAGAACCACTAATCCAGTCTTCAGCTCAAAGTTCTTGTCAGCCGCCAACTCCGGCATGGCAATGGATGAGGTCGTAGAAGAGGTCTTAGGCCGAAGCCTATCTCGAATAGAAATTATCCTCGCCATTCTTGCCGCTAATTGGTCCGCAGTTTCCGGGTTGGTCATAAACCTCCCTTCCCGATCTTGTCTCCTTTCCGCTCTAAGTCTCCGCGCGGTACGTTCGATCTCGGGATCAAATAATATAGCTTCAGGGTACGCCGCAGATCTCGTGTACATGCACAGGAGAACAAAGTTTCAAAGAAGTGATTAGCACAATGGAAGGGTTTGGTAAAAGAAAAATAAAGAAATAAAATAAAAAAAATAGCTAGGGTGGTAAGATCAAACGCAATCGCCTCCCCGGTAACGGCGCCAAAAACTTGATCGCTCCGGGATGTAACCCAAAGAACGGTTGTAGTTTTACCGTAAGCGCACAGTATAGCAGCGAGCGGGTTATCGAACACAGGGAGGACGAATGACCGTGCTTGTTCTAATCAACCTGGCTATTTAAGAAGAGAGAAATTTGCCTTCGGCGATCCTGTCACAATCGTCAGACAAAGTACGGAAATATCAAATCAAATAAAGAACGTCTAGGGAATGGGGAATTCCCGCTACTCACCGTATCTCGTCAATGTGGTTCGTCGGTATCAAAATTGCTAGAATAAGATTTTGGATTAACTAGTTGCAACTGAATGTAGAACCAAGCTCACGCTCTCTCGCTGTTGCCGGTCTATAGCTATCCTAGGTTCGGGTCCAATCTCTTGCAAACCCTAGCCTACGGAAGCTAGCATTAGGATCAACATCATCGTTCAATCACGCACCGAGCCCAATCTCTTGCAAACTCGGCCCGCGACCTAGGTCGGGATAGTTCCTACCCGTCCAATCTCTTGCAAACGGGTATCGGCACGGAATTGCAACCAGGAACCCTAGTATCGGTCCAATCTCTTGCAAACCGATACTACGGAAATTCGATTCCAACCCAATTCGGATTTCTAGGGTTTCCTATCGAATTGGGATCCAATCTCTTGCAAATCCCAATCGGTATGAACTCCTAACTATCCGTAGTAAATTGATCCCAATCTAATCCCTAATAACAATTCTAGCAAAATTTCCACCAATTCATTACAAATATGAAATTGGGCTTGTAGGGTGCATCCCCACGCCCCAAGACATGGAGACTACTCGCAATTCATAGCACAAACACAAGAATAATCAATGAAATAAGCAAAAGAATTCATCACAATATTGAGATATGCAATAAAAATAGAATTTTTAGAGAAGAGAGAGGCAAACCAATGGAGTTCTTCAATTAATCCAACAAAAATCAACTTTTGTCTCCTCTCCAATCACAAGAATAAAGCTAAAAAGTAAACCTAAAAAGCTGCAAAAATCTAAGAGAAAAGCTCTCTAAAACTAGGGTAAAACAGGGGTTAAATACCCCCCAAAATCGTCCAAAAACTGTGACCAAAATACCCATGCGCAGCCTGAAATCCGCAATTTTCGCTACAGGCAGCGCGTCGCACTCGACCGAGTGACAAAAGTCGCTCGGCCGAGTGAGAAACCCTGTAAATTTCCAGTAAGTCTTGATCTTCAGGGGTCTCTACTTCGGGGGCGGCTCGGCCGAGTGAGTTATCGTCACTCGGCCGAGGGCTTCTTGGTACTCAGGCGTTCGGGATTATCCACTCGGCCGAGTGGGTCTTCTGAAGCTCAGGCAGCCGAAAGACAGTAAGTTGGCGATTTTTGAATAGCTTCGTCTGGGCGCCACTCGGGCGGACGAGATCTCGTCACTCGGCCGATGTGGTCTCCGTCGCTCGGCCGAGTGCACGTATGAATCGTGTCTGATCTGGTCGGCCGAGCGGTGTCTCACTGGTTGGCTGAGTGACTCCTTCACTCGGCCGAGTGGGACACCAAAAATGCCCAAACAGCTTGTTTTGGCCTCCTCGTCGCTCCTGCGACGTCCTTTCTTCTTCCGCTCCTCTCCAACAGCAAAATACCCCTCGGGGAGGTCGTCGGTGACACTCTGGAGTAGGCGCATCTCGAGATCACTCCAAATCGCGCCAAATCACCTGAAATGCGACAAAAACAACAAATCGTGAAAAGCATCGCAATATCGTCGATATATCGTGAAAAACATGATTTGGGCGATCTAAATGGCATGCAAACATGCGGGAAAAAATTGTAAAATAAGGAGTGCTCACTTGGAGCTCCACTCGGTCGAGTGGAGTCTTTGCTCGGCCGAGTGGCATAAGCTACTCGGCCGAGTGACGTGATGTTTTCTGCATCGGCTCTCTGTTTTCGCTCTGGTTTCTGTTTTTCTTTCTCCATTCTGTTTCTTCCTCCTACTAAGGCCTGAACGCGTTCCTGGAGCGCTCTTCCTTGCCTCGATCATCCTCCATATGATTGATCTCCCTTTCTCCTTCTCCTGTCATGAAAATTAAGACCCGTTGTCACGATTTTCATGGACATAAAACTCTAAAAAGTAACAAAAGGCTAAACCAATAATGAAAATCAAATAAAAACAATGCAAAAACCATCGGGTATCCTCCCGACAAGTGCTCGTTTAAGGTCATGAGCTCGACCTCTTTAGATATTCGTTTAGCTCGCGATATTGGGCACATACGAGATGCACCCGTCAAACTTGTCGGGAAGGCCGCTTGGATTTGGGTCGTGATGATCATCGGTCTTCCTCGATGCCTCCTCATCATGGGCAATGTTTGGGGATAAGTCCCCCAAGCTAGAGCATGTTCCTATCTTCTTCTTGGCCGGTGACACCGATCTTCCATTCGGTGGAGCTCTCTTCGAATTCTTGGCCTTCGAGAGCTTGCAAAGCTCTCGTATTCTTGCGACATCAGCGTCGCATTTATCACCATCCATGGAGCTATCTGGAGGGTCCTCCAATTTCTCTTTTTCATCCGAAGCTTGGCCTTCTTCGAAGCCATCGTCATGGAGAGCACCAATAGAGTGGGTGATTGCTTCTTCAATCACTTCATCGAGGAGATCCACATAATCTAACTCCTCGTGATATGGCATATATTTCATGGCCTTGGGTATGTGAAGCTCGACTTCTTTGTTCCCGACATTCAAGGATAGAGTTCCTTAACGCACATCGACGATAACACCGGCGGTTGCGAGGAGCGCGTGTCCAAGTATGAGCGAAGTGTCACCCTCTTCCTTGATGTCCATTATGACAAAATCACAAGGCAAGCATATACCTCCCGGTACTTGGAGTGGAATATTCTCTGCGATCCCTACCGGCCTAGTAATCTGACCGTCCGCAAGTTGAATCCTCATGTCGGTCGGCTTCAAGTCGGTGCCCGTGTTCAATCTCCGGAACATACTAAGGGGCATAAGGCTCACACTAGCGCCCAAGTCAACTAGAGCTTTTTGCAAATGGACGCCTCCTAGTGTGCAAGGGATGCGGAAACTCCCGGGATCCTTTAAGTTCGCCGGCTCCTTCTCCTTCCGGGTAAACCAAGCTCCTTGCTCCGCAAGCATGATATTTTCCTTCCTTTTCTTTCCCGAAATCAAATCCTTCAAGAACTTCGCGTAAGACGGGATCTCAACAATTGCATCTAAGAAAGGAATATTGAGGCTTACTCCCCTAAAGTATTCTAGGAACTTGGCGAGCCTTTTCTACATCTTGGCTCTAGCTAGCCGTTGTGGAAACGGTATCGGGGGCATGTAGCGGCGCTCATCAAGTGGCTCCACCACTTTAGAATTTCCTCCTTCAATCGGCTCCTTTTTGCTCTCGTCTTCAATTGCTGGTTCTTTTTCTGCCAAAATTTCCACCACGGGTTGCTTGCTTTGGGTCATAGCGGGAGTGGTATCCTTTCTGTCCCTTATTGTAACCGTAACCACCGCATTGATGTGTCCGGTGTTGCCCCGTGGATTGGGCTCGGGTTGAGCCGACAATTGTTGGGCGTTCTTGGTGAGCAACGCAAGTTGCTCTGCAAGTTGAGCGACGACGGTATTTAGTGACTCTTGTCCCGCCGTCAATCTAGCGTTGATCTTTCTTTGCTCCACCATAAATTCCTCCACCCTAGCTTTGTGGTCCGATCATGGTTGAGCTTGAGGTGGGTTGGGAGCTTTCCCACCTTGGTTGTACCCGGGGGTCTATATGGTCCCGTTTGTTGCCTCGGCGGGTAATTTTGTTGTGGTGGGCCCCTCGGTTGATATTGAGGTTGTGGTAGTGGAGGCTGAGCTTGAGGAAGTTGTTGTGGCGACGGGTTCAAAGCACCATCATTGTTTGCATATGAAAAGCCCGGATGGTTTCTAGCGGCAGGGTTGGCCCAATATCCGGAGTTCCCCACGACATATTGTACTTGCTCCAAGGCTCCTTCTCCATTGTCCCCTCCTACATACATGACTTGGGATTGGTCTTGCCAATCGCTCATATTGCTTATCGGCGTAGATTTAGAGGGTGCTCCATGTGGGTCGGTGATATATTTCTTCAATCTCTCCACCACCTTGTGGAGAGAGTCAAATTTGGTTGAAAGCTCCGCCACGGCCTTGGCCTCATAAATGCTAGTGGGCTTCAAAGAGGACGAAGAATGTCCTCGCTCTTTCCCCCATTGTTGGTTATTAGAGGCCATCTCCTCTAACAAGGCCGTAGCTTCATCCGGGGTCTTTGATAGTATGGCTCCATTGGCGGTTGCGTCAATAATTTGCTTCGTGCCCGGTTGGAGTCCATTGTAGAAACTGTAAACAAGTTCCCAATCTTCTATACTATGATGGGGGCATTGATGTTGTAAGTCCTTGAAGTGCTCCCATGCTTCATAGAGGGTCTCCTGCGGTCCTTGCTTAAAGGACATGAGAGCACTCCGTATCTTCACCGTCTTGGAAGGAGGGTAAAATTTGTCAACGAAGGCGCTCGCCAACTTATCCCAAGTGGTGAATGTCCTTTCCGCTTGCGTCTTCAACCAATATAAAGATTTATCTTTGAGTGTGAAGGGGAAGAGTCACAGTCGGATTGCATCAACGGAAACGTCCGGCATTTGAAAAGTGGTGCACTTGGACAAGAAAAGTTGGATGTGGTAATGCGGATTTTTATGGGCATTCCCATGAAACGGGTCTTGTTGCATCAATACTACCAATCCCGTCTTTAGCTCAAAATTCTTGTCCGCCGCTAGTTCTGGCATGGCGATAGATGATGTGGTGGAAGAAGTCTTAGGCCGAAGCCTATCTCTAATGGATATGATCCTCGTCATACGTGCGACTAGCTCCTCCGGTGTCTCCACACGGTTCATACAACAATCCTCCGTAGCGTGCCTTCTCTCGGCTCTGATCCTCCTCATGGTACACTCGATCTCCGGATCAAATAATATTTCTTCGGGGTTCACCGTAGATCTCGTGTACATGCAAGGGAAAACTGAGTTTCAAAGGAATTGTTAGCACGAATAAGGAGTAAAAAGATAAAAGTAACAAAAGAAAAAGAAGACACTAAGTAAAGAGAATAAAACATTGTCGCCTCCCGGCAACGGCGCCAAAAAACTTGATCGCGCCCCGGTATGCACACGCAACCGGGACAAATGACTCGTAGTCTTACCGCAAGCGCACGGTGTAGTGGCGAGCGGGTATCGAACTCAGGGAGGAACAATGACAATGTCTTCTTCTAATCACCTAGCTATCAAAATGGTCGAAAATGATTTGGGGTAAAATTGTCACAATCGTTCGTATATCGATAGAAATATCAATGAAATAAAACACCTCGGGATAGGGAATCCCCGCTACGAACCGTATCTCATCGTTGTGATTCGTCGGTTACATCATTGCTAGACTTGAATTTTTGGTGAACTAGTCGCAACTAAATGTAGAACCAAGCTCACGCTCTCGCGCTATTGCTGGTCTATAGCAAAACTAGGTTAGGGCCCAATCTCTTGCAAACCCTAACCTAAGCCGCTAGCAGGAAGAACGACATCATCGATCAACCGTTTCTCGAGTCCACTCTCGTGCAAACTCGAGCTACGACCTAGGTTGAGATAGTTCCTACCCGTCCAATCTCTTGCAAATGGGAATGGGTATAGAATTACGATCGAAAACCCTAACCTTGGTCCAATCTCTTGCAAACCAATTCTAGAAGAGTCCAATCGTAAATCTAAATCGAATTTCTAGGGCTTCCTATCAATTGGGACCCAATCTCTTGCAAATCCCAATCGATGTGAATCCCTAGCTATCCGTAATAAATCGATCCCAACCTAACCCTAATCAATTCTAGCAAGAATTTCACCAATTCATCACAATTCAGAAATAGGGTTCATAGGGTTCATCCCTATGCCCTAAGACGATAAAACTACTCACTAATCATCATGCAATTCATAAGAAATTCAATAGAAAATTCTGCACAATTCATTGCAATAGAGAAATTATCAATAAAAATAGAGTTTTTGACAAGAAAAGAGACAAACCAATGAGAATCCAATAGCATCCAACAAAAATCTCCTTTCTAATCTCTCAAAAAGCCTAAATCTAATTAACTAAAAAGCTCTCTAAAATGGCTGCAAAAAGTATCCAAAAGTTCTCCTAAACTAGGGCAAAACTGGGTTTAAATACCCCTCAAAATCGCCCAAAAAATCGTGACAAAAATGCCCATGCGCAGCCCAGAAATCGCAGTTTACGCAGCAGGCGGGGCGGCTCACTCGGCCGAGTGACAAATGTCACTCGACCGAGTGACAAACCCTGTAAAATTCCAGTAAGTCGGGGGATCTTGGGGGGTCTGTCTTCGGGAGTGTTTCGGCCGAGTGGTTTTACTCACTCGGCGGAGGGGCATTTCTTGCTCGGCCGAGTCGGAACCGTCAAAAGCCTGTAAATTTACAGTAAGTCGGCCTCTTTTGAAATGGATTTTCACATGCCACTCGGGTGAGGGGATTTCCATGCTCGGCTGAGTGGACTATCGTCACTCGGCCGAGTGCACGCCTATTTCCTTCTGTTGGTGCGTGTCCGGTCTGGTCGGCCGAGTGGTACTCTTCTTGCTCGGCCGAGTGGGTGGTTCACTCGGCCGAGTGAGATGCTGCAAATGCCCAATCTTCGTCTTTTCGCTTCCTCGTCGCTCCTACGACATTCCTTCTTCTTCCACTCGTCTTCCATCGCCGAATAGCCCTCAAAAACGCTTTGGGTGACACTCCGGAGTGGGTGCAAATCCTCTTGATCTTAAAATCACTCCAAATCGCTCCATATCTCCTGAAATACGACAAAAACAAGAAATCGTGAAAAGCATCTCTATATTGTCGAATAATCGTGAAAAACGCGATATGAGCGACCAAAGTGACATGCAAACATGCAGAAAAAGGGTGTAAAATATGGAGTGATCAGCTTGCAACCAATTTTCTTTATTCTTGTGAGATACTGCTTCTTGGAAACTCTTTGTCTCCCCCTCTTCAGAACGTAGAAGATACTCAGCTTCTGAATATCTGGTTGATGGAATCCGGCCTCGTTCAGATCTCCGTGCTTGTGAGTTGTTGACTTCAGGAGGTGTACCATCATCCGCCTACGGTGGTGGTAGTGCAATAGCCATTGGAGAGGGTTGTGGCTCGCCCTGCTCAACATCCGCCTCTTCTTCCACCTCCTGTTCTGCATCTGGTATTTCTTCATGTTGAGTATTGGTGTTTTATACCAATGTTATTTTGGTGATGATCATAACATTATGTTGTTGCTAATTACTCTCTTGTTTTAGTCTCATAGTTAACATTTCAAGAATATCATTTTTGGAGACCAAACACTTGGTGCAAGGATGGACATCAAGAGGAGCAATTCCAAAGCTTGGATTCAAGTGGTGCCAAAGCTTAGAGATGATGGGGAGCATCAAGGCATCAAGATTGAAGCCATAGACTCTAAGGAAAAAAATGTAATCCATATATTATTTCATTTATTGCTTTTCTCTTTTTGAGTCTAGGTTTTATGTAATACCTTGATAGATTGTCTACTCATTCATGCATATGCATTTAATCATCTTAGTGAGCCTTATGATTATCATAGAATCCAACCCAATAGGTTCATCTTGCCCAAAGACTCAATTGGAGTCGCTGGCTCTCCAACAGTCACCTGATGAAGATTTTACAGTCGACTGGGTGATTCCAGGTGCATGTCGAGCCTTCTACAGTCGACTGTAGTGCACTGCTCAAGTCAAACTTTTATTGACTCTTACTTGAGCTTATGGAATAGTCGACTGAAGGTCAATTTACAGTCGCCTATCTTCCAACAGTCGCCTGTGAATTGGTCTACAGTCGTCTGTACGCAACTTGCATTTTCTGGGCTTCATCCTAATTTGCAAGTCAGTTGATTATTGCAGTGTTTACAGTCGCCTGTCTATTTTACAGTTGCATGTATTCTGGCATTCAGTCGTATGTATGCATACAGTGCGTAAGTTACATCTCTCTGTTTTATTTTCATCCCTTGTAGCAGTCTCCTGATGAAGGATATATAGTCGCCTGTTCCACAGTCGACTGTGTATTCTTTTACAGTCGGCTGTCCTGGCTCAGATTATAACCGTTGGGATTTTTTTAGCCGTTGGTCAGTCGACTGCCAGATGTTCATCAGTCGACTGTCTATGACATTTCTGCCCAGGTTCTAGTCGTTACAGCTTTGTGTTTTTGGCTTTATTCTTGGGGTTTGAGAGTTCATATAGGGTTCCTATATATATGAAAGTGACGAGTTTATTAGAACTTCTTGATGCTATTGCAAATCTTTAAAGATTGATTAAGCCACTCTCAAGCTATCTCATTTCCCTCTTAGAGCTTAGTCTCTCCTTCATGCATTAAAGTCAAGCTCAAGGGAAATCATCCAAGTGCATTTCAAGCGAATCTCATCACTTGGAGATCCTCTTCCATGCCTTACATTCATTTATGAGTAAGTTCATCCCAAGGCATAGGTAAGAGTATTTGTTTTACTTTGTTATTTCTTTGAAACCCTAGCTTTCTGTGTGAGAACTAGTTACTCTCTGTGTGAGAGTATAACCTTCTAACGAGGGTTGGTTAAGATCTCTCTGTGTAAGAGTTTGAGTCTCTCTGTGTGAGAACATAAGTCTTTCTGTGTGAAAGCAAGGATTTCTATGTGTGAGAATCCAAACCCTCTGTGTGAGGTATCTCTGTGTGAGTTTGTGTTCACTTCTCTGTGTGAGAATTATAGTGGATATTGGTGTGGCTGGACGTACCCAAGTTTGGGGAACCAGTGTAACATATTGTGTTTGCGTTTGGATTTTTGTGGCGTTTAAATTCCTCTTGCATTTATAATTCCGCATTTGCAAGTTTAATTTTTTAAATAAGCAATTTGTGCCATTACGCTATTCATCCCCTAGTGTGTTGTTGTTAGTATTGCAAGGTAAACGCTCCTTACAATTGGTATCAGGGCGAGGTTATAGCATACAACAACGATGGCATTCAACACTATATCCGTGTCTCATGAAGAAGGTCTATCAACCGTACGACCCCCGTTCTTCAACGGAACCAACTACCCATGTTAGAAGATCAGGATGATGATCTACATGGAGAGTCAAGACCTTTGGGACATCATGGAGTCGCCCTTTGAGAAGCCCACTACATCCGCGACTTCAAGGACAATGGCGGAGAATGACTCTATCAAATTCAATATGAGGGCTATGAATGCATTCCATTGCGCCCTTACTCCGAATGAGTTCAACAGTTGACAAAAGTACGGTGACGCACAAAAAGGTAGAAGATTCAAAATTTGTCTCTTACATTCAAAAAAGGTTCTTTTTACAAGGAGGGGGACAAAAGGGGGGATACACTGCCTATGGCACTGGTGTCACGCCCCGCTTCCCAAAAATATGGAGGCGAAGCGTGAGAAGGTCCGCTCAGACTTGAAGCTGCAAAGCTGCAAGTCCGATAAGCGTCGATCAAATTTAAAACTGCAGGTCCTTGCAACGCGAACGAAACAAAGATAATAATAATGAAATGAGACAAAAGAAACATCTCAGAATATCCATAAAATAAGTTTCCAACATCGCAGAAAAGCCACCAGGCTAAAAGAAAAGAGACTATAGGCCCAAACATGGCCAACAAAAGTACAAAGTACAAAACAACGGTGCTACGCACCAACAGCTAACAAAAGGCCTAAAACAAAATAAAGCTCAACAAGACTCAAAGAATGGTCACCGGTGTCCGCCAAAATCCTCCTGGGCAATCATGGACTCAGACTCAGCGTCAGCAACACATCACGTACTCAGCAACGATCTCTGGCTCAGATCTAACATGTGACACCCAAAAGAGCAAGGGGCACATGTCAGCAAGTCTACAAGAGACTTGTGCAAGGAAACTGAAAGTAAAGTGGACAACCTAGCAGTTCTAGCATGAATGCGATGACATGGCAGTTTAAAGTATGAGTGCAACAGGTAAAATAAAGTAAAGTACAGTACGAGCATGGCATGGCATTTACAAGACAAGTACAAGACAAGGAAAGTAAGCACCTCGTGCACAGAGATTCCGTCCTTTGGCTAGAGGGCGGATCAGGCCACTCCTAAGCTCAAGTAACCGTTTATCCCTACCCCTCCACGTGTATCGGGCATTGGTTTCTGGCCAACACATGAGGCCCGCTTCTGGACCACGAGCCAGGAAGTGTGTAAACAAGTATGGCGTAGGGGTGCACCTAGCCGGAAACACGGAAACACGGATTGTACAAGTATTTTGTAGCGTGTGCTACGATGCAACAATTAATTTGGATGACATGTAAGATGCAATGCATGGCAGTTAAAAGTGCGTACAGATAAGGAAAGTAAACGTGACAGTTTAGCATGCATGAATGACAAGTTTAAAGAGTTGGATCTAGCTTCGTTGTCAAGCTAGATCAATTAGGTGACGGATCTAGTTTCGTTGTCAAACTAGATCAAGTAGGCGTCTAGCCAGCTATCATTTCACTGACTAGTCTCTTTTACGCTAGGAACAAGGAAGTGGCCTAAAAACATGGCCCTACACAAGAGTTGGCAAGTTTCACTTGCCTGCAAGTACAACGTCTGAGCACACCATCCAATGAGTCCAAAAATCACAATTATCCTACGTGCACAAGTCCACCGGCCTAAAGTCCATATTATTAATCTTGATTAGTGAATTTAAAACATTTAAAATACTTTGAAAATACTGATTTTAGTCTTGATTAGCATGCATTGGGTTGGGGGTCCTAGGGGTGCAAAACGTTACCTCAACACGACGCGAAAGCTACACCGGCGTCGGGTAGCGACACCGGGGGTTGGAATAATAGAACGCGCTCCAAGTCCTGATTCCAATATAGTTTCCTCGCTGGAAAGTTCAGAGCATCAACCCGGGCGACGATTCCAGATTCCAAAGCTCGCACGTGCGACGACGGCCTACGACATGCGACGACGTCGTTCGCGGCAAGTCATCGAAGAGAACACACCTAGGTGGGGCCCACAGTAGTCCTAGGGGCCTTTGGGGGTCCCACAATAACTCTGGAGAACTTGGGGGGCCCACGGCGGCAAGCGATGCGACGGATGCGGGGTTGCGACGAGTGGCTCTCGGTCGTACACAGCCGATGCGGGAGATTCCATCGGTCGGGCACTAGGGAACGGGCTGTGCAGCAGCGGGGGTCGGTCGCGAGCCTTGGTGCGGAGAGGTCGGTCGGTCGGTGCGGGGGACAGCACCGGTCATGCGCTGCGGATGCGGGGGAGCGGGTGCTGCAACGTTGCAAGCGTTGCAACGTTGCGGAGGCGGGCGATCCGCTCGGTCAAGCGCTAGCGGATGCGGGCGACAAGGCGGGCGCTGAGCGGGGGCTTGCAGCGGTGCGGGGATGCGAGCGGAGCGGGGAAGCCTCTCGGTCTGACCGAGAGGAATCCTCGGTCGGAGCGGGGAGCGGGGTGGCGACAGCAGCGGGGTGCGGAGCGGCTGTGGTGCGGGGATGGCCTTCGGTCGGAGCGGGGGAACGGGGGCGATTCCTTCGGTCGTGCGGCTGCCGTTCGTCGCAACGTTGCGACGAATCGTCGCAACGTCCAATTTCAAGTTTGGAAGAGGCTAGGGCTAATTTCTTGCGAAAATAGGTCTTCCTAGGGGTTGCTTATATAGTATAGATGGGTTGACTTGGTCTAGGGCTAAATCTAATAGGATTAGAATATTAAAATAATTTAAAATTTGAATTAAAACTACTCCAACTCACCCAAGGGTTTGACTTGGTCCAAATGAGCTGGAAATTGGCTCAAAAATTCTTTAAAACGTTTAAAACTTAAATAAATTTTATTTGGCCGAAAATAATTTAAAAATTAATTATTAAAAATAATATAAAACTTGTTAAAAATATTAAAGTGGTCAAATGAACTCCAAAAATTATAAAATAAATATCGGGGTGATCGTGATGACGAATGTGAGCTAACTAAGAAGACGGATCTCCAATTCGACGTCGGACGACGAAACTAAAAATAGAAACGTCTCCCGTCAAAAGTGAAAATCGTCACGTCTCATCGAGTAAGTTTAAATTGTGGAAAAACGACTCGAGAATTGTCGTTCCAAGATAGTGCCACTATTTAATACTCTCAGAGACGTTCACAACGGCATATCACACAAAAGTGTTCACCAACAAACAAAGTCTAAAACAAACACGTGCACGGTCAAAAGCACGTGCACGAACAACGTACAACGAAAAGCGGTCGTTACAACTGGGGCCCGGGAAGAGGCATCCACGGGGGCCTCGCCTTGTTCCGATCGAACGGACTCCTCAGGACCGGCCGAGGACGGGGAACCGTCTGTCGAACCCGCTCCTCAAACCTCAGGAACCCATCCCAAAAGGCCCCCACGATCCTTGGGGCCAGAATGTCCTCATATACCTGGAACGCCCCCGGAGGGATTCCACAATCCTCGGTGCCATGACCTCCTCGTAACCCCTCTCCACCTCATCGGTAAGTCGAGCAGGGTTCACCTACCGTAGGGTGCCCAGCTCGGCCTAGAGCCCGTCCCTCTCCCGACAAAATGCCTCCGCCTTCTCCCGAGCGGACCTCGGTGGCCGCCTGAGCCTCCCTCACGCTCCTCACCTCCGAGGTTAGCTCATCGACCCGACGTCACAAACGACGAGCCCCCGAATGGGCCTCTTCAGCTGCCATCTCGGCTGCCTCAGCCCTCAGGCGCTCCTGTGCCAGGGCCACCTCGAGACCGTCCACCCGCAACGAGCGGCACTTTGCTTCTACGGCCATCGTGGCAGCCTGCAGGACAGAATGTATGAGCAAAGACCGCTTCAAAACAGAGTTGGAGGCAAGAAAGATACTGACCTGCTTGATCTGCCACACCAAGGAGTCCACCAGACCCTTGGAGCGGACCCCCTCCAACAAAGAGCGATCCCTCAGGAGGACAGAGCTCTGTGCCAACTGGACGGCCACAATAAGATCGGTGAAAACCGATCCGCCGGATGGGACCTCCGGGCCAGCCCCAAGCACATATAGGGCGCCCCCCGCACCAGCCGTGGTCTGCTCAGCGTGGCGGGCAGAGGATGCCACCTCCACCATCGGGGGGATCACCCCAGAGACGGTTAGCGAGTCAGGCACTGCCGAGAGCCTTCTCTCCCCCGTCTTCTTCTTCTTCTCTTCGGGCCCTCCGGACTTCGAATGAAGGCACTTCTTCTCTCCCACGCGACTCTCGTCCAAAGGTCGGGAGCCCTGCCCGGCGCCCCCTGCGGTCCCCTCGGCATGGGCGGAACTGGGGTCATCGTCCATCAAGTTCCCCGCTGTGGAGGAATCGACAACGACCTAGGGTAGGGGCGTCAGGACGACCACCGGCTCCAGCATCCCCATCGCGACGTCGACCACAGGGATCTCTTCTTCCACAGTGCGTTGAGGCGCGTGGCCAGAAGGATTTCCACGCTCGCTAGAGGCTCCCCGACTAATGAGCTCGCGCATGTCGCGGATGAACTCTTGACCTGCCATCTCTGTAGAAGAAAGGAAGATCAGGGTAAGCAAAGGTGTATGGCAAAAGGAAAAAAGCGCCTAATAGGGGACCACATGACATTCTTGAGGAGAAGGTCATCCAACAAGGGCCAGACCGACCTCTCCACCAGCGGTAACGCTGACAAAAGCCTGATCGCGGTCTGATCGGCCTCAGAGAAGGACATTGTCAAGTCATACCGACACCGGCTCCCCCAACCGGTCAGAATCACAGCGTCCCCAGAAAGGTAACAAACACGTAGACTTTGCTCCAGTCGCCAACCCAGTGGGGCAGACCTAACAAACACTCCCTCCTCGCCCGGGCGCGGATGTGCTGCCATGACCCCTGGCCAACCAACTGTACCCGGAAATAATAGAAGAAGATGGGCAGGGTCGGTTCCAACCCATGCGCATTGCGGATCATGATGAATCCGACCAATGCTGTGATCGAGTAAGGGGTCAGCTGACACGGGGCCACCACCAAAAACTCCAGAACCTGGATAACGAAAGGGTGGAGAGGGAAGCAGAGCCCCATGTGGAACATCTCGACGTACACGCCGACTTTGCGGCTCCCCGGAAAGGAAATCCTTTCGTCAGCAAAGGGAACCCGAACATCATATGGGTGGCAAAGGTACTTCGCCCTGATCTCCTCAGCCGTGGAATAAGAAATCGTGGATGAAGATCCAAGGATCACTGGAGGGACATCGAACTCCTCAGCCACGATGGCATCATCTCGATGGGCCGGATCCTCAAACAGCCGACCCTTCCCTTTGTCAAGGGCCAGCCGAGGCTCGGGAGGATTACCGGACCAGGACCAGGATTTCCTATCCTCAACACAGCCATTGGACAAATCGAATAGTAGAAAAGGAAGAAGGAGATTACTTTGAGAAGGATTTGAAGAGGGAAGACAAAGAGAAATTCGTAAGCACTCGGAGGAGCAAGATCAGATTAGGAAGCACAAAGGAAAAATCTGAAAGGGCGGTGATTTTATATTAGAGACAGTCTCAAACTCTATGCCATTCGAAGAAGGACGCGTGGCGACATCCTGCAACCGGCAACACTTCGAATTTCGCTCCCAAGAGCGGGAGAAGTCCAACCAGGCAGTGTCATGATAACCTCCATTCAATACCACTGCCTCGAATGATGCACCTGTCAATTCCACACGGATCACATCACTCGAACCGAACCGTCAGAATCTGAACGATCCAAGCAATGGGGGCAATTGATACGGCTCTACCAGGATGGACCAAGACCGAATGGCCCAAGCCCGTTTCGCAAACCCACGGGCCTGGAGAGAACGAGGCCCCCACGAAGACCCAGAGTCGGGCTGGCCTCGGACCGAAGTGGATGCAAGCGCTGACCCACGCCAGCAGGAGTTAACCACTCCCCTTAAAACATGCCCCATTAATCACTATTAAGGGGCCCCATTATGTCCGCCTTCATGACCCATGAAGGCGCCATCAAAGTGGTGGATGATCGGGGCGAGATAAGGGGACGTCGAGGAGACGTGGCCGAGGAAGACTCCTATAAATCGATCCGAAATACCAATGTATTCCTCTTAAACGACCTCCCACCTCATAATTCTCCTCCACAACTCGGCCCGATGACTCACGTATCGGCCTCCTCGTGAGCCATACCGTTCCCATCGAACATCCTTCAGATCCGTTCTGACTTAGGCATCGGAGGGGACTTGGTCGGACCCAAGGTCCGACCCCCCTGACGAGCTTTCTCGTCTGTTCAGGTTAAGGAGACCCAGCCGCGCCGAGGCTACCATTCGGTGCCCAAGCAGTCCGGAGACGAACGCACTCGCCCTCGAGCCCGTTCATCTCCACCCCTACGGAGGCCGTCGCTTTGCCGAGGACCCCCTTTGGCGCGCCGACGCTCGGACTCGCGAGCTTTTCACCGAGCCGAACCAGCTGAGCCCGTCTCCCGGAGGCCACGCGCGCCCCGCGTGATCGCGTTGACCTCCGGCCCTCCAGTCAACCAATCCGTGGTGTAAAAACATCCTGAAACAATACACAATATAAGAAATTGTCCCTTTGTCATGTCTTAGTTTTTTATAAGTAGCAAGTTCCCCTGTAACCATGGCTATTTGTGAATCTCAGCATCAAGGTCAGCATTTGGTCGCCGGAGGGGAGGAGAGAGGCGCCAGATCGTCGCCGGAGGAGAGAGACAGCGGTCCGTCGCTGGAGGAGAGAGGCCAAGCAGAGGAGAAAGGCCGCGGTTCGTCGCCGGAGGAGGGAGGCCGAGCGGAGGAGAGAGACACCGAGCGTGGGTTGGGAGAAAAAAACGATGAAGCGTTGATTTTTCTTTTGAGAAAATCAAGGAGGGGATATTATTTGAGATTTATTTAATTTTATGAATTTACATTCCCGTTCCTAGCCCATATTTTGGAAAAAGAAAAAGAAAAAACCAAAATTAATTGATTTGGTGCCACGTGTCAAAAAAACTATTGGAAGGTTATAGTAAAGGTTAAGTAGAGGTCGTCAAATAATTTGTCCGAAAACATTAACCTCTCGTTACCTTTTTTTCATTGCACCTAAAATGCACTCGAATGAAGATATGGGAACCACACAGCTTTTAACAAGTGTCTAGTTGTAATGGAAGCAGCATCGCCACTGAACTCATAATTTTTTTAAATCGATTATGAAGAGCGAAGTTGGGATATGCACCCGGCCACATCTCACGATTCTCACCAGCGTTAACAAATTAAAGAGAAATTAGACAAGCTTTCCGAGAGACGCTACGTTACTCGTGAGTGGCAGAAGTCACTTCAAAGGACCACGAGAGCTACATAGCAATCAAATTTTTCCCAATAAAACATCGACTATAGAACAAAAAAACTTTCGTAGCAGAATAAAACGAAAGACGAGAATGATGATAAACGCTCAACCGAAGGCCCAATACGATAGACAAACTAGGCCGCCGCTAGCTACTCCGACATTCGGCGTTGCCGTCCTCCGGTCCACAAATCCAAAAAACCATCCTTTTCCTCGTATCGTTGCTCAATCTTTTTTAGGGTGGTCTCAAAGAGAAGTCGAGTCACGCTAGTAGTCCTATGATTGGAACGTTGGATGATTTGAACCTTTTTTGGACTGGCGCAATAATGGATCCCCACTTTGTTGACTCCTAGCCAGTTCTCAACCTAATTCTACAATAGCGAGTTCTCAACGTATGAGAGATGGCTCTCACATACCCCGAAGTTATGTGTTTTCTTTACCAATATGTAAAAATACACTTCACCCGACTACGTGTACTATGCAGATCAGAGCACGCCGTATGAGAGATATGACTCATATGTCATATGGCAAAAAAATTGCATCCACAAGATTTTTGTGCAAAAAAAAATTTCTAATTTTTTAAAATATTTTTTTAGATTTGATTAATATACACACATATATATATCATGATAAAAAAAATACGCGTGAACTTAATTAGTTGGATTTGACTCTCAATCAAGCAATTGTGAATTAAACTGTTTCAGAAAAATAGAACCATTTTAAACGAGCAGATCGAGATGCAAAAAGGGAGGCATTCACTTGATTCTTGGTGTGATGATGAATTAATATTTGTATATCATATCTATCGGCTTGGGTTTTTAAAATTTTAAAAACTGTTGTAAATAGGATATCTACGTGAGAGGATAAGAGTGTATCTATTTAAATGATTATATCCTATCTATGTATGAACTCTCACATCCCCTGTTAATAAAGGCATGAGGTCTCCCCCAAAAATACATTTACAACACGTTATCAGCGTGTTCTCCCTGAGTTTGAAAGCCCGTACATTGCGAAAGCAAGGAGGAGACCGTTGAACCATCCACGCGTTCGTCTTCCTTGATTTTTTAGGTATATCGAAAACGATGAATTTTTTTGAGTGTTGTCAGATGCACCGCATATTCATATGATTTTACCGTAATTGTTAGTTTTTTCTAAATTACAAATTTAACCATAATTAGATTTTAATTATTACTCTTAAATTTGATAATTAGTTACAAACTTTGTCATTTGATCTTTTGATTTCACCGCAAAATTTGTTATTTTCGCCTCTGTTTCACCATGTGTTCATTTATGTACGGTTAGCTTATCATTACCTGCCAGTTAAAATAGAGAATGATGCAACATGAGACAAAGCTGGATGACCGAAAAATTAAATTAATTTTGAGATCAACTACCAAATTCGCCAAACTGAAATCTGAGAATAGAAATGTTAACATGAAGTTAGAAAAATGAAAGAGGTTGTCGGTGAAAACCTCTCAAAGAAAGTTATGGGGCACTAATTTTCAACTTAGAGTTGCTGAAGAAATAGACCTCGCCAAAAAGTCACAAGAAATTAGTTTAGCTAATGAACCAAATCCTTAAAATTACAATTAGAGAATTCTAAACATTACATCAGTGGCAGAATATTTAATAAGAACCATAGCGATGAGAACATACTAATACATCTTATTTGGGTGCTCGAGATCATTCACAGATTATGTTGGGACAAAAAAAATCCACATAAGAAAACACCATGTGTCAATGTGTGAATTTGATATACTCTCGCCAGAAATCCCAGGCTATCCGCCTACCTGCTTAATGCCACTTGTGCTGGGAGCCTCACATCATCATGTCATCATTTTGCTCGTCCATCATGCTGCTTCAGATTGAATGATGTTTCAAAAAGCATAAAACAATTCAAATCATGCTGAATCCAGAAAGAGGATTACAGTTGTATTTGATGAAGATAGACCAAACACTTAGGTTGGTGAAGGCTACAAGCTAAATTTATATGATCCCGCCAACATACCAGTTTGCACACTCTCCAAACAAAACTAACAACAACCATCATGTTCAAAACAAACTGTCTGTTTTGGCTTGTAACCTTCTGAAGAAATTCAGAGGCACCGACGGCAACCTATGTGGGTAATTCAAAAGTGTTTAGCAATGAAATCAACAGAAAATGAAAGAGATGGAGAGTTTGCATAAGCGGTAAAATGAAACAAATAGTGGTGAATTAATAAATAACAATATTTTCGTGCGGTTAATTCAGAAGTGTTGTGAAATCATAAAGTTATGTGGTACAACTATCAGCACTCATTTTTTATCCTGGTCATGATGCCTATGAATAGATCTCACTAAATCGAACTAAAAAATTGATTTTCTGTTCCCTAGATCTATGACGACGGCTTTCTACCGCCGATGGGAAGGGCTGCAAAACCCATATCAATGGTTCTTAAATAGAAAAAAACCAAAAAAACCCCACGGCCCGTCGGCGGCACCCTCGTTGTCGGCCCCCTCCCCCTCCTCGCACCCAGTTTCCCCACCGCTGCCCCAGCGGTGGTGGCACGATGCCGCCTAGCGCGGCGATAAAACCCTAATATATGGATTTTTCAAAAATAAAAATAAAAAATATACAAACCAAGAACATTTTACCCCTAACCCTAGCACTGGCGGCCCCTCACCGTCGGTAGTCACACCTCGCACCCCCCCATCGTTGCTTCCCCAGCAATGATGGCACGCCACCGCCAAGCGACGGCAAAACTCCACAGGGTTTTTAAAATAAAAAAACCTTTTTGCCGCCAGCGGCCCCCTTGCCGCCGGTACAGTCGATGCCCCATGGTAGCGCGCCCCCGAGGCCGGTGGACCACCACCACAGGGAGCGTCAGCCCCTAATCCCGCCGCTCCCCTACAAAAACCCTAATGGACTATGGCCCTACTACACAAAAAAAATTCTTTCCCCTGTGGGCCGAAGAGCTGCATGCTCGGCCCAACACAAAACACAAAAAAGGGGAATGCCGTGGACCTGAAGCCCACAGTGGCATGTGGGCTCTGGCCCATAGGCCGAGAAAAAAA
This sequence comes from Scilla litardierei, assembly GCA_030789695.1. Lineage (NCBI taxonomy): Eukaryota > Viridiplantae > Streptophyta > Magnoliopsida > Asparagales > Asparagaceae > Scilla > Scilla litardierei. The sequence goes on along the minus strand of CM061140.1, from coordinate 78,220,681 downwards.
GAAGGTATTATGGCTGCGGGCTTCAGGCCCGCAGCCCAATTAATCTTGAAAAGAGGGAGACATTACCCAGTTTGCGGGCTTCACACCCGCTGGCCAACTATTTTTTTATGAAAAAAACCAAACAAAATAGAATGGCGGTGTATTTCTATAGTAGTAGGCCTAGAGCCCATAGACCACAAAAATTCCAGAAATATGGGGGAGAAAACAAATTAAAAGAAAAAAGGAGCGGATTTTGGGCATATAAATAAAATGGGAAAATATAGTGATTAACAAGGGGATAAATGTGGACATTTAGAGAATATGGAGGGGTCATAAAAGGAAAATTTATTACTTTTTCAAAACAAATTACTTGAGAGCACTATTCAATTTTATTTGAATTGATCCCTATATGCATAACTTTTTATAGCACTTTATCATATATGATGCATATGTTTAGGATCATATTTATATGTCTTGCATCACATTTTTCTGTCATATATTCTGGGATAAATTTTATGCTTTGTTGTGTGAGAATTAGATTAATAATTATGAAGATCATGTGACCGCTCTGCCGTTAGTTATCTAACCTAACAGTGTATGACATCGCCCCATGGTCCGATTAATTATTAAGCACTCAATATGATGTATTTATCCTGTTTGATTCTGTGATGCATGCCATGCATTATAAACATGTTTTATAAGCACAAATTTTGCTTAAATGGATAATTATGGTTTTGGATCGGATATTTAGTCCCACATTTTACTTTTCATGCTCTTTTCTTTTCTTTTGAGAGAAATTGTAATGAGGAAAAATATGTAATGTCCAAGACCGACGACCATTTCCATGGAGACGGAGGCCACTCCTAAAGATGATGATTTTCATAGGACCCATGTGGTTTCCAAAGTTGTAATTCTCTTTCACTTGTATAAAATGGACTATAATATGGAGTTTGGGACATTATTTTTTATGTGGTGACTAGCCGATCCACACAATTAGTTTATTCATTTAAAATTTCCTCTACATCAAATAATGTTTTTAGTATTATTAATTCATGCAAAAATTTTGTTTTTATAGATAAATGGCAAAAATCGCAAGCATCGATTTCGAAATACTGGATGCATCATGGAAGAATTATCTAAGTTGGCAGCTGGATGTCAAATTCCTCTTGCGAGCTCAATTCCCCATTGCTACAATTACAAAAGACAAGCAGGCGACATACATTGAAAAGGTGAAAGCCATTATATACATTCGTCGCCACGTGGATAAGACCGTAAAGACTAAATACCTTACGGTCGAAGATCCACTAGAGTTGTGAACTGCCCTTGAGGACATGTATAAACATCAGAAAGATGTTATACTCCCAAGAGGGCACGTTATGAGTGGGAGAACCTGAGACTTCAGGACTTTAAGTCCATAGCTGAGTACAACTCAGCTCTGTTCAGCACCACCTCACGCCTAAAGTTGTGCGGTGAAGAAGTATCAGAGGATCACATGATGGAAAAGACTTACATGACTTTCCATGAAAAAGATGCGATATTTTTGCAGCAATACCGTGAACGAAAGTTCACTAAGTACTCTAAGCTGACGGTATGCTTGCTAATAGCTGAACAAAACAGAGAGCTTCTCCTAACCAATCATAACATGCACCCCGCTGGCACGGCCCCCTACCAAAAGCTCATAAGGCATCTTCTTATTTTAAGAAGAATAATAATAACAATAAAAGGAAAGGCAAGTTCCAGCTGGGGGGACCAAACAAAAAGGCCAGTTGACAAGTCCACCAGCAAAGAAATGAAGGGATGCAGACATTCACTTGGCACAGAAATGATAACAACAGAAATCAAGCACCCCCAACCCAAAAGGATTGGGAAGACCAGTGCCATAGTTGTGTCTTAAAAGGACACTAGTCTCAAGTGTGCAGAACTCCACGACACCTCCAAGATTTGTACAAAGAAAGCTTGAAGAAGAAAGATGAAACAAATCAGGTGTCCACCCACCCACATGCTCCAGTCCAGTTCACTGCTGATGATTTCAAAAAAGACAACTTGTTTGATTAGATATTTTTATCTTCGTTAAAAAACATTGTCTTAAGAGCAATTTATGTTTTTCATAACTATGCAGATTGCCATTTGAATAAAGTAGTTCTGTTTTTTAAATAGATGTGCTTATATGTTTCATCTTTAATAGATGGACTGCTCGCATGACTGCTTAATAGACATTGCCTCAATACATACGATCCTTCAATAGAAATGCTATTTTCATAGCATTATACAATATGATAGCCGGGTAAATACAATATCAGGGCCATCAAACATAATTGAATGTTCATGAAAAGCAATACGGTTGCTCCCAAATGGTACAGAAATGAAAATAAAGGATGCATTATTCTCTCCGAATTCAAAAAGAAATTTATAAAGTTTCAAGGACATACGTTTAAACAGATTTCACTTAGAAACTGCTAACATAAACAAAAAAGAATATTTGTATGTAACATCTCAAGAAAAAGGAGTTAAAGCCATACTTAAGCATTTTAAGAGCCTTTCATCAGGCCTATACCATACAAAGATTCGGATAGAGGAAGAAAATTTGACAGAGCACCTAAAGTGCCTAATATCATCCAAGTTTCTAATTTAGCATGATAGACTTGGCCACCAGGGATTAGTTATGATGCACCGCATCTTATCCCAATCCTAGGGACATGATTTGAAGAACCAGAAAATTCTTCAAAAGGATGAATTCCCTTGCATCCCTTACTACAAGGGAAAATTAATTGCTAGGCCATCTCCACTAAAAGTAGACAAAGAATCTCCAAGCTTCATCAAAAGAATACAAGGAGACATGGGTAGACTAATCCACCCCCAAGTGGTCCTTTTCAGTACTTATGGTACTGATTGATGCATCCCCAATATATTTATATGTGTGTCTACTATCGACACGCAATCTAGCTTTTCCAAAGCAATTAGCACAAATAATAAAGTTGCGGGTGCATTTTTCAGACAATCAAGTAAAGAAAATCCGTTTGGATAAAGATGGAGAATTTACCACCAGGTCATTTCAAGAATATTGCCAAGCAGTTGGGACAAAAATTGAACATCATGTGTCACATGTTCATACCCAAAATGTGTTGGCAGAACCATTAATAAAAAGACTCCAATGGATTGCACGTCTATTACTATGAAATCCCGGTTACAGGTGACTGCATGGGGACATGCAATATTACATGCTGCTTCTTTAATAAAATCAGACCCTCTGGAGGTTAGAGTCTTTCTCCAATGCAACTTGGATATGTAATACCACAGATCATTTCTCACTTGAGAATTTTTGGGTTTTCAATCTATATCCCCATAGCACCACCATAGAGGACAAAAATGGGTCTTCAACATCGTCTAGGGATATATGTAGTATTTGATTCATCCTCAATAATAATACACCTAAAACTCCAAACAGGGGACGCATTTAAGGCATGCCATGAAGATTATGAATTTGATGAGACATCATTCCCCAAATTAGGCCCGGATACTACAAAATCTGGAGCTACACAAATAATATCGTGGGATACAAAATCATTGACCCACTATGATCGGTAACCAAGCAATGTGAAGATCAGATCCTAAAGATCCTCCCCATTCAGAACATTGTTCATCAGTTACCGAGTTCATTTACTAACAAACAGAAGATTGTCTAATCACACATCCTTGCTGCAAATACACCAGCTAGGATTGACATCCCCAAGAATGGATGCAATCCACAAGCAACAGAAGTGGTTGTTCCTCAACTGAAAAGTGGCAAACCACCAGGCTCAGAGAACAAAAATCCAAGAAAAAGAAAAACTCCTGGTGACCTTGTCACAAGACCACCACAGAAATATGAGCTCATGTCCATACCATCACCCCCCTTGGATTCCACTACAGAGGAAAAGCCGGGAGAAACTGAAATTAAACTATGTACATATAGTGTGTTAGGTATTGGTTTTTTAGACCGATATTTTTTTGATGATGATCGCTATTGGTAGCAACGATCTATGAACTTCGTGTTTGATGATAACAAACATGTGTGAACGTTTTAACGTGTGTGTTAAGTGTTTCAGAAACGGCGAACGTGTGATTAATTCAATGGGAGACTTGGTCAAAAGGAGAAGGCAATTCAAGCCTATTTTGGATTGACTCACATCAATGGATGCACAACCCAAATCATAATCCAATCCTCAAATCACCCTTTCACTAGGAAGCCCTCATTACCATACTCCATCCTAGCCATTGGATGTGATATTGCAGCAACCCTACCCCTTGGGTTTCTCCTCATTGTCGCACCCTCCTATAGCCTCATATATAAGCCTCTCATATTTAAAACCCCTAGAGGCCGAAATTAATAAAAAAAGAGCAGCAGCTGCAACATAAAGTCCTTTGGTCTTCTCCCTTTAGAAACCCCTAGAGCCGCACGTCCCAAGCAGTGCCGCATCTTCAGCCAACCAAAAATTCCCAGGAGCTCTCTTCATTGCAAAATAAAAAGGAGCACATCATTTTTTTCTTGGCCAATAATCAGAGCATAGATTGTCCAAGAGCAAATAAAACCCTGCCGAATTTTTTGTTGATTCTCTCCCCAGGAGCACATCATTGTCCAAGAGCACAAATTGTTGATTCTCTCCCCTCCCCTTTGGAAAAGCAGGCTGCCGAATTTTTTTTGTGAAAAGCAAATCAAAAAGAGCCGCATTTATTTTCACAACCCAATCAAAAGGCTGCCCTTTTTCCCAGTGCAAAAATTATCCAAGAGTTGCACGTCCCTTTTGCAACTCCCAAGAGCAGTGCGCATCTTGGTTTCTCCTTTGCAAATCTCAAACATCCGAATGTTTCTTTTTTTTCCTTTGTGAATCTCATGACAGACAGCCGAATTTTTTTTGGGAAATTCTCAAGAGGCCGCATCTTGAAGATAAGAAATTGAGGCCGCATCTGTGATTGAGAAACTACAAGCCGCAACCTGATCAGATATCGCATGCAGCAACTCAAACTCCAAGCCACAACGTGCTGATTGAGGGGACTAGGGACTACTACCTGTCAGATGAGATCTGAACATGTGCTGAACGAAAGAGACATCAACGCCATCACAACTGAGCGATTCTAAACTCTAAACTTTATTTTATTTGTGATTGTGGCGTTGCGATCTTTGTAGAACTATTTTATTATTGTTTGGGGACTTGGCTAGTTGGGACTAGTCAAGAGAGAGCGTTACTAGGATTGTTATTGTTTGGGTACTTTGGTAAGTGCAGGTACTGAGAGCCAGGTGAGTGTAGAGTTGGTGCTCTAGCTATAGGTTGTACCAGTTAAATTTAATAATCTAGTATTGCTTTTGGGGCTGGACATAGGTCGTTGGGACGACCAAACCAGGGTATATCGCATATGCGTGCTGTGACTGCTTTGTTATACTCTGCGTCTGATTGATTGTGAAATAACTGCCTGAGATTTCATGTGGTTTGCACGAATAATTTTTATAAGCCTATTCACCCCCCTCTAGGCTTAGATCCAGATCCTACAAGTGGTATCAGAGCCAGTTTAGAGGATCTAGCCAAGTTGACCATGTCTATTAATATGTCTGATTCTGCTTTTACTGAGGGTCAGTCTATTTCCCGTCCCCCTAAGTTTAACAGTGTTGATTTTGCTTATTGGAAAACTAGGATGATGATATATTTGGCTGATGTTGATTATGATGTGTGGAGCATTGTAGAAAAAGGCTATAAACATTCCACTATTAAAATTGAAGATAATGAAATATTAAAACCAGAAGATAAGTGAGATGATCATGATAAGAAACGTTTTTCTTTAAATAATAAAGCTATGAATGCTCTGATTTTTTTTAGATAAAGCTGAGTTTAACCGTATATCTCAATGTCAAATTGTGCAGGAAATTTGGTGTACTCTAGAGGTGACTCATGAAGGTACATCGCTGGTTAAGGAGTCCAGACTTGCACTTATGAAAGCTTCTGCATGCTTCCATCAGAATCAGTTAAGGAGGTGTTTGTGAGGTTCACATACATCGTCTACAAATCTACTTCTCTTGGAAAGACGTACTTAAGCTTAGAACAAATCAGAAAGATCTTGAGAGCGCTGCCTAGCTCCTTCCGCCCCAAAATTATAGCTATTCAAGAAGCTAAGGATTTATCGCAGATGAAAGTGGAAGACCTGATAGGGAACCTGATGTCCCATGAGCTGGAGCTGCAGAGCATTGAATTGAGAGAGAAAGATGAAATCAAGACTTCAGAGGCACTAGCCCTTCAGGCTAAGGGGGATGAAGATGAAGATCAGGAGGAGGCTTTTTTGGTGAGAAGCTTCAAGAAATATAACAGAACATGCAATGGGAGATCAGAAATGCTTAAAAGGTTTAATCGCTCTAACAAGTTTAATTCTGCAAATAAATTTTCTGAGTAGACAACTACTGATCCAGTTATATGTTTTAAATGCAAAAAGTAGGGACAGTTTATGAAGCAATGCCCTCAAGGAAAGAACAACGCTGCAGAGTAAAAGGGAAAATCTTTGGTGCTCACGTGGGATATGGACAACGAGGATGAATCTCAAGAGGAAGTTGCACACTCCTCCCTTTGCTTGATGGGAGAACTAGATGAGGCAAAATCTCTAACTAAAGCTCAACTTGTGACTACTTTTAAAGAAATGCAAGATGAAATTCAAAGCCTGGAATCAACTGTAGAGTTACTTGAGTCCCATGTAGAGGAGTTTAAAAATGCTAATTTTGAATTGCAACAAGACAATTATAGTATGTCATTAGAAGTTGATGAAATTAAAGAGATGCTTGTTGCATGTAATTCTACTATTAGCTCTTTGAAAAAGGAAAAATCTTGCATGCCTACTGAAACTGAATGTCTGAATTGCTCTACTTCGCTTAAAGATATTAGCATGTTTAAACTAAATATGATTAAGCTAGAAGTTGAAAATGAATCACTAAATGAGAAGATTTGCATGCTAATCAATGAAAACAAAGAGCTTGAAGAGAAGATGATTAATCTGAAAAATAGTGAGGAAGAGAACAAAAAGGCCTTTATAAGTAAACATACCATGCTTGCTAATGAGAACATGTTCTTTAAATCTAAAATATCTGATCTTGAATTGTCTATTAAAAATTTTGGTATCGGAAAGAATTCATTCGACATTATTCTAGGAAATCAGATACATTGAAATAATAGACATGGTTTGGGCTATGGAAATAAAATTGATGAAAGGCCAAGAATTAATAGAAAGTATCAAAAAGAAACTGGTGTAGGAAGAAGTATGTTTGCTAAATGTTATACATGTGGTAGTGTTGGTCATGCTTATTATAATTGCAAGTATATGAACACCAACATCAAATTCAAGCAAATTTGTGTTCCAAAAAGTAAAGTGACTAATACTAGTGGATCTATTTGGATTCCTAGGTCACACGTTTCATGCTCTTCTTATGTGTAGGTACATGGCACGGCTAAGGGACAACGGTGTGAGTGGTACTTAGACTCTGGTTGCTCAAGACACATGACAGATTTTAGCGAAAAGTTCCTTAGCCTTGCAAAGCATGAAGGATGAAGTGTTACTTTAGGGGACAATGGAAAATGCAACGTAATTGGTAAAGCTGTTGTAGGTAACGACACCTTTCAGCTTACAGATGTCCTGTTGGTTGAAAAGTTGAAACATAACCTCATTTCTATCAGTCAACTGTGCGACAAAGGTATGAAAGTTGAATTTGATACAAAACTTTGTAGAATCATTGATAGCTTCACAGGTGACACTATTAATATTGCAAATAGAAAGAATAATGTTTATACACTTATGATTGAAGCACTAAATGTTTCTAAATGCTTGCTTGTAGGTGAAGAAGAGGCCACACTATGGCATAGAAGATTAGCACATGCAAGCATGAGATTGATAAAGAAACTGGAAAACAAAAATTTGGTAAGAGGACTACCGCATCAGACATATGAGAATGATAGGTTGTGCGTGGAATGCACCAAAGGTAAGCAAACTAGATCTACTTTCTTTAGCATTAATGAAGTTGCCACCACACGCATATTGGAATTAGTACACATGGATTTATTTGGTCCAACAGACATTGTTAGCCTCGGAGGTAAAAAGTATTGTTTAGTATTGGTTGATGATTTCTCTAGATATACATGGGTATACTCCCTAGCCAAAACATCAGACTCATTTGACCATTTTCAAAACTTTTGCATACAAGTTTGTAATGAGAAAAATTCTTCTAATGTAAAAATTAGAAGCGATCATGGAGGTGAGTTTGAAAATGCTATTTTTGAAAAATTTTGTCTTGAAAAAGGCATTTTACATGAATTCTCTTCTCCTAGAACACCTCAACAAAATGGGGTGGTCGAAAGAAAGAATCGCACATTAAAAGAGATGGCTAGGAGTATGTTAAATGAATATAGTCTGCCTATGTCTTTTTGGGCTGAGGCCATTAATACTGCATGTCATGTATGCAATAGAGTTATGCTTAGACCTATATTAAATAAAACTTCTTATGAACTATGGCATGGAAACACCCCGAAAGTTTCTTACTTTAGAGTTTTTGGATGCAGATGCTATATACTAATTACTGCAGATCAACTTGGCACATTTGAATCCAAATCAGATGAGGGAGTGTTCGTGGGATATTCAGCACGGAGCATAGCATACATGATTTTTAATAAACGCACCCTTGCTATTATTGAATCTATAAATGTTAAATTTGATGAATCTGATATAAATTCTTTGGATTGCAGGCAGAATGATAAAGAGGAAAATGTGGAACAACAAAGCACTCCAAGGAATAATAAGGAGCAACTTGAAAGAGAAGGGGAAACTGAAACTGGCACATCAGAAATACAAGATGAAGCAGTTACCAGAGGAGAACTGAGATTCAATCCAAACCACCCATCAGAATTGATTCTAGGTGAGCCTACGGCAGGTATTCGCATACGTTCCTCTTTTAGAGATCTTTCTGCTCTTTCCTTTGTGGTGATTTTATTTCTGAAATTGAGCCTAAGAATATTGAAACTGCTTTAGAATAGGAAAGTTGGGGTTTGGCCTTGCAAGATGAACTGAATCAATTTGTTAGGAATAATGTTTAGAAACTTGTGCCAAGACCCACTGATTATCCTGTAGTTGGTACTAAATGAGTGTTTAAAAATATGCATGATGAATCTGGTAATGTTATTAGAAACAAGGCTAGGTTGGTAGCTAAAGGTTATAATCAAATTGAAGGAATTGATGTGGATGAGACTTTTGCACCAGTTGCTAGGCTTGAGTCCATTAGAATCTTGCTAGCTTTTGCAAGGTATAAAGGGCTCAAACTGAAACAAATGGATGTAAAAAGTGCTTTTCTTAATGGCTACCTAAAAGAAGAGGTATTTGTTGAGCAACCCCCAAGTTTTGAAAGCCATAATTTTCCAAACAATGTTTATAAATTAGAAAAAGCTTTGTATGTCTTAAGCAAGCTCCACGAGCTTGGTATGACCGTCTAAGCACATATTTGTTGGATAATAATTTTAAAAAGGGGAGTGCTGATAATACATTATTTTTTATGCATGAATTTGATGATTTTCTCATTGTGTAAATATATGTTGATGATATTATTTATGGTGCTACTAATGATCTACTATGCCAAAAGTTTGAGAAAGTGATCAGTTTGAGATGAGCCTTGTGTGAGAGCTGAAATATTTTCTTGTGTTCCAAGTAAAGCAAGGAAAGGAAGGCATCTTTCTATGTCAAACCAAATACATCAACGAGCTTCTGAAAAAGTTTGGGATGTAGAAGTCTAAAGTAATTAAACACCGACGTGCCCCAATAAAAAATGGACAAGGATGAACAAGGAGTTGCAGTAGACCAAAAGCTATATCGAGGTATGATTGGTTCCTTGTTATACTTGACTGCTTCTAGGCCTGATATAATGTTTGCAGTATGCTTGTGTGCATGCTTTCAATCAAACCCAAAAGAGTCTCATTTAAAAGCCATTAAAAGGATCTTTAGGTGCCTAATTAGTACACCTACTTTAGGCCTTTGGTATCCTTCTAGTGGTAATTTTGATTTGGTGGGTTATTCTGATGCTGATTATGCGGGTAGTTTAACTGATAAAAAGAGCACTAGTTTCACTTGTTTTATGCTAGGACACTCTTTAGTTTCATGATCTAGCCGTAAGCAAAATAGTGTTGCATTATTCACTACTGAAGCAGAGTATATTGCCCTCGATAGCTGCTGTGCTCAAGTATTGTGGATGATGCAGACATTATTTGACTACGGACTAGCTCGTAAAAGAGTCCCTCTTAGATGTGATAGCAAAAGTGCCATAGGTCTTTCTAATAATCCTGTACACCACTCTCGTGCTAAACATATTGACGTAAGGCACCATTTTCTTAGAGATCACCTCAGTAAAGAGGATGTGTTTGTTGAGTTCGTTCCTACGGAATCACAACTCGCAGACATATTCACCAAACCTATGGTTGAGGCTCGCATTTGTCATCTTTGTCTTGAGCTTGGTATTATTGATAAAAATTAGTACGAGATTTCATGCTTTCTTGTGTGCTTGAACTTTTTTCTTGTTTGTGTGCTAGTAGTTGAGTGGTTATGTGTGCATGATTTTCTTTGTTTTGTGTGACTGCATCTCATGTTTGCTTTAGTACTTCAAGCATAAAAAAATGAAAAAAACTGAAAAAAATGGTGCTTAAATGTGTATCGTTCTCTTTGATTTGTTAAAAGAAGTCTTCATGAATGAATTTCATATCTATGTAGAAATTGGTGTATTATTGCCTTTGCTACATGCGCATATTCATCTTTCTAAATATTCATGGCATGTTCAATGACTTAAAATAACTTGATTTCTACACCTACTATTTCACTTCCACAAGTAGTATTGTTGTTGCACATTTGGAGATATCATTAATGAAGTATGGAAAGTGAATGTAGGAGGAAAACTTAACTGAGAATCTAAGGGCTATGATATACCTTGCTATGGATAAAAATTGAGCATTAAAAAAATGGTACTACAAGTATAAAAATGAAAAATAAGGTTAATTGCTCCGTATGAAAAATGGATACAATCCTTGGCAACGGTATTACCCATGAGTATCCAACATAAGCTTTATGGGTAAACGTTAGCGTTGGTGTATTTACTCGTCAAGCAATGCCACCCCCACATCTAAGAGTCCTTACAGGCTATGTTTTGGGGGTGTGGTATCTTGAACTAATTTTTAACGAGATGGGAAAAATCAATCATATGTGATAGAACGTTATATGGAAAATGTGGATTGGTTTCTGGTTGAATTTCGTAAATGATTCTTCTTATATGCTTCAATTTTAATCATCACACATACACGTTGGTGTTGAACTCTTCGTTGTTTAATTTCATTGGATTATGACTTGATTATTCAATGATTGTATACATGCAAGTGTTGGTATTGGCTTATAATGCTCTCTTTTTGAATGGTATATGTTTTTGACTTCGTGTTTCGACTTTTGATGATAACAAAAGGGGGAGAATAATTTGAGTTATGTGAATGTAATATGAATGTATGCTTGATGAATATGAATGTTTGATTAAGGGGGAGCATTAATGGATTTTAGGGAAGCAAAAAAATAGGGGGAGCATGCATATTGTTAACTGTGCATATTATTGTTTGCACATCATTATATCTCATTACATGTCACCCACTGTCGTCACACTTTCACACACACTATTTGGAAACTTATTTCTCAAATCATATACTTAGTTTGTCATCATCAAAAGGGGGAGATTGTTGGTAGCAACGATCTATGAAATTCGTGTTTAATGATAACAAACGTGTGTGAACGTTTTAACGTGTGTGTTAAGTGTTTCAGGAATGGCGACCGTGTGATTAATTCAATGGGAGACTTGGTCAAAAGGAGAAGGCAATTCAAGCCTATTTTGGATTGACTCACATCAATGGATGCACTGCCCAAATCATAATCCAATCCTCAAATCACCCTTTCACTAGGAATCCCTCATTGCCATACTCCATCCTAGCCATTGGATGTGCTATTGACGCAACCCTACCCCCTTGGGTATCCCCTCATTGTCGCGCCCTCCTATAGCCTTATATATAAGCCTCTCATATTTAAAAACCCTAAAGTCCGAAATTAACAAAAAAGAGCAGCAGCCGCAACATAAAGTCCTTTGGTCTTCTCCCTTTAAAAAACCCTAGAGCCGCACGTCCCAAGCAGTGCCGCATCTTTAGCCAACCAAAAATTCCCAGGAGCTCTCTTCGTTGCAAAAAAATACGGAGCAAATCATTTTTTCTTTGGCCAATAATCGGAGCACAGATTGTCCAAGAGCAAATAAAACCCTGCCGAATTTTTTGTTGATTCTCTCCCTAGGAGCACATCATTGTCCAAGATTACAAATTGTTGATTCTCTCATCTCCCCTTTGGAAAAGCAGGCTGTCGAATTTTTTTTGTGGAAAGCAAATCAAAAAGATCCGCATTTTTTTCACAACCCACTCAAAAGGCTGCCCTTTTTCCCAGTGCAAAAATTGTCCAAGAACTGCACGTCCCTTTTGCAACTCCCAAGAGCAGTGCACATTTTGGTTTCTCCTTTGCAAATCTCAAACATTCGAATGTTTCTTTTGTTTTTTTCCTTTGAGAATCTCATTACAGACAGCCGAAATTTGTTTGGGAAATTCTCAAGAGGCCGCATCTTGAAGATAAGAAATTGAGGCCGCGTCTGTGAATGAGAAACTACAAGCCGCAACCTGATCAGATATCACATGTCGCAAATCGAACTCCAAACCACAACGTGCTGATTGAGGGGACTAGGGACTACTACCTGTCAGACGAGATCTGAACATGCGCTTAAGGACAGAGACATCAACACCATTACAACTGAGCGATTCTAAACTCTACACTTTATTTTATTTGTGATTGTGGCGTTGTGATCTTTGTAGAACTATTTTATTATTTGTTTGGGGACTTGGCTAATTGGGACTAGTCGAGAGAGAGCTTTACTAGGATTGTTATTGTTTGGGCACTTTGGTAAGTGCATGTACAGTGAGCCAAGTGAGTGTAGAGTTGGTGCTCTAGCTACAGGTTGTACCAGTTAACTTTAATAATCTAGTATTGTTGTTGGGACTGTACGTAGGTCGTTGGGACGACCGAACCAGGGTATATCGCGTGTACATGCTGTGACTACTTTGTTATACTCTGCGTCTGATTGATTTTGCTATAACTTCCTGAGATTTCGTGTGGGTTGCACGAATATTTTTTATAAGCCTATTCACCCTCCCCCCTCTAGGCTTAGATCCAGATCCAACAATCACAACATTATGTTGTTGCTAATAACTCTCAATGCTTTAGCCCCATGCTTAACAATTGAAGAATAGCATTTTGGAGACCAAAAGCTTAGTGCAAGGATGGACATCAAGAGGAGCATTGCCAAAGCTTGGAAGATGATGTGGAGATCAAGGCTACTCATGTAAGGGACCCTATGGGGCTACTGATATGTCCATATTTTACATCTTTTCATAGCATCATGCCATTGCATTTCATGCCATTTTCGCATCCAAATCCCATATTTTCCTACGATATTGCAATTCTAACGTTATATTCGAGTTCCGTAGTGTTTTATGGATTTTCAGGGATTTTGGAGCGATTCGGGACCCATTTTGGATATAGACACATCTGGCACACCCGTAAGCCCGTTGGCGAAGCTCTACAGGAGTTCGCCGAGTTTTGGGAGCCATGGGAGGAGTGGAGGAGAGAGCAAGGAGAGAGGAGGAGCTGCAGAAGCTTCAGAAATAATTTTCCCAGGCGACTCGACTGAGCAGAGCATCTGCTCGGTCGAGTAGATGCATGATGAAGGAGGAGAGCTGATAAACGGATTGCTCGGACCGAGAACCCAAGGTGCTCGGTCGAACAACATCTATCTTCGAAGCACGATCTACCTCCCACACGACTCGAGCAGATCTTTTGGCGCCCGAGTCAGCTGACTGCTGGACCGAGCAGAGCTGACTCGGGCCGAGCATACAGAGTGGTGATTTTTGGAGGAGCATGACTCCGTGACGTGCTCGACCGAGCAAGACGGCTGCTCGCCCGAGCAGCCGACCGAGCAACCTCCTGCTTGACCGAGTCACTGACTCGGTCGACAACGCTGAAGGCTAATTTTGGAAATTTTGCGTGGCCGTCTGTTGCGTGCTGGGGAGTGAAGCGTGGATCGGGCAGCTGCGTTTGAGGGAGGTCGTTCATTTTGTAATTTTTGAAATTATTTTGGAGCGAAAAAAGGAGATTAGAAAAACTTGTTAGATCAAAACCTAATTACTTGGAGATTATTGGATTACATTGGAAGTTCTATTGCTATTCTTGCGTTCTGAAATCTTGGGTTTTCTTTGGAATTATTGCTCGCTGTTTTTCTTCGTCTTTGGCACATAAGCATCTCAATCTTCATTCGATTAATTTTCTACGATGTTTTCTCTTGCAAAAATCATATTTTTATTCGTTAAAATTGCCATGAGTGAGTAGTCTCTTCTAGGTTAGAGGGGTTAGCCCTAAGACTTCAAGGGGGAAGATGTAGATCTAGATCTCTAGGTTGAATTGGGAATAAAGGGGAGTATTTCGGTCGATCCTACCGAATCCCTAGGATAACCCGTACTGAGATCATGCCCATGGTCTGTGGAATTGATGTGCTTAAGGGGTATCCCTGGATTCGAATAGGGAAATCGGTGGATCTAATCAAGGCTTGTGACCATGCCCGGCTCATATCTTGAGGGGATCCATCGACTAACTATATCACTATGTTGACGGCTACCGCTATTGCGTCAATGAGAGCCACTGAAATACCTCGCAATTCTAACCCACGAGAATGGTACAATTTGGGAGATTAATCCCCTAACACATGCAACGTAAGGATCCTATTCCGACATTGATCCCCGATGGTCTTAGCGATGATCCCTAATGCCATAGTCCCTTTTATTATTAAATCAATAACAATACCACAACCAATTCTCTCAAACCGACAGCTATCTTACTTCGAGATATAGAAATAACCCAAATACACATCACCGTCCCTATGGGATTCGATATCTTTTATACTATAATTTGACACCGTCCGCTTGCGGAGAGAGCCCGGGATTGACACCTAGGGGCCATACTACGCCTGGCGACCGTGACACCGCTAGGTGGAATCTAGGTGTAGGTTCCGGGTGCGTCAGTTACACACACTAGAGAGGGGGTGAATAGTATAATATCAAGCAAAATGCTTAATTATAAGTTACTGAAATTAAAGCACAATAACCATCGAAAATTAAAAAGTAACCTCAACAACAACAAATAAAACACAAGGATATTACCCTGGTTCCGAAAAACTTGGGTACGTCCAGCCCAATATTCACTATAATTCCCACAAAGAGAAGCGAATACAATCTCAGACAGAGATACCTCACAGAGAGGATTTGGATTCTCACACAGAGAAATCCTTACTCTCACACAGAGAAACCTCACACATATGATTTGTTCTCTCACATAGAAAGAACCAAACTCTCACAAAGGGAGTGACTAATTCTCACAAAGAGAATTAGGGTTTAGAACATAAAACAAAACGAAATAACACTTACTTATGCCTTGATATAATCTTACCAATATGATGAAGAAGGCATGCAAGTAAATGACCAAGTGCTTGGGATTAGCTTTGATTGCACTTGAAGATCTTTCTCTCTTCTAGGAATGAACCCTAACACACCTCACTTGACTGTTTGAAATGAAGAGAAGAAATATGTTCTCCAAGAAAAGGAATGAGATTGAAATCCCTTGGAGAAATTTCCTAGAGCTTAGATGCTATAGCATAAGATTGAAGCTATAATGAGGGAATGTGAGAGATTAGGAGTGGCTATTGATTCACCAAGATATTCAATATTAACCAAGAGTTCTAAATGAACTAAGCCATCTCCTATATATAGAAAGCCAAGAAGAGCCCATAAAACCAGCCAAAAACCCAACAGAAAAAAATCTGCAACGGCTTGATTTTGGCGGTTTATGGAACAGACAGTCGACTGATGAACAAATGACAGTCGACTGTTCAACGGCTAGAAAAATCCCAACGACCATAATCTGAACCAGGATAGTCAACTGTAGAAGACTACACATGCGACTGTATAACAGACAGTCGACTGTATATCCTTCAGCAGGCGACTGCTGCAAGGGATGGAAATAAAACAGAGAGATGCAACTTTCGCACTTACAACTTTCAGACGACTGATGACCATTTCACACGCGACTGTAAATATACAGGTGACTGTAAATACTTCATCAGTCGACTGACTTGCAAATTAGGATGAAGCCCAGAAAATGCAAGTTGCGCACAGGCGACTGTAGATCAATTTTTCGGCGACTGTAAAAATACAGGCGACTGTAAATTGAACGTCAGTCGACTGATGCGA
Organism: Scilla litardierei; assembly: GCA_030789695.1. Lineage (NCBI taxonomy): Eukaryota > Viridiplantae > Streptophyta > Magnoliopsida > Asparagales > Asparagaceae > Scilla > Scilla litardierei. The sequence goes on along the minus strand of CM061140.1, from coordinate 78,204,299 downwards.
GAAGCTCAAGAAGAGTTAATAAAAATGTTGAGTTGAATAGTGCACTACAGTCGACTGTAGAAGGCACGACAGTCACCTGGAATCACCCAGTCGACTGTAAAACCTTCATCGGGTGACTGTTGGAGAGCCAGAGACTCCAATTGAGTCTTTGGGCAAGATGAACCTATTGGGTTGGATTCTATAATAATCTTAAGGCTCACTATCATGGTTATATGCATATGCATGAGAGTATGACCATCTATCAAGGCATTACAATAATCCTAGACTCAAAAAGAGACATGCAAGTAATTGAAATTACATGGATTACAAATTGCATCTCCTAGAGTCTAAGTCTTTAAGCTCATGATACCTTGATGCTCCCGAACATCTCCAAGCTTTGGCACCTCTTGATGAGCTTCCCTTCATCAAGCTCCAAGCATTGGTAGTGATCATCTAGATGTCCATCCATCATCATGCTCCAAGCTTTATGCTTTGTCTCATTAATATATAATCATTAAGATAAACTGAGACTAAAACATAAGATTGATTAGCACACTAACATGATGAATTGATCATCATCAAAACAACGTTAGTCTTGAACCCAAGAACTAACAATCTCCCCCTTTCTGATGATGACAATTCATTATGTCAAAATATAATAAATATTGAAATAAACAATATGTGCTAACAAGCTCCCCTAATCAATATGCAAAGATGCATAAAATATAAACATATAAAGCACAATTCATATTGATGGTTGTTATGCAAAAACATACCAATTGATAATAATGTATAAACAAGCATAATGTATATTTTTACATAAAATATTTCTCTCCCCCATTGGCATATCAAAAAGATAGGTAATAGCCAAAATAGGAAAACTAAGGGCAAGAGAAATAAACTTCCCATATGCACAAACATAATGTGAATGACATACAATGTGACATATGAATGGAAAAATAATGCTAGCAAGCAAAAATTCCGTACTCCCCCATAATCGTACAAAACATGCAAATATGGGAGTAATGGATGCATGCACACAAATATGGGTACAAAATGTAAACATACAAGCATGGTACCCAAGCAAAGAATAACATTGTGAGTGAGCTAGCAAGTTGGAAACCAAACAAAAGTGGAGTTTGGTTTTCGTATATAGTCATATGAAAATATAACATTACAAACATATGAATATATATACGAATTCCTATCAAGCCTAGAAACATTCTCAGGAATCCATAAATAAAGTGATTTGGGATTCTTAAGAAGAGGTTTGGTTAAGGCATGAGTAGGAGGTGAGGGTGCACACTTATGAGGTGGAACATATGTAATGCCCTGATAGCTACTGCACAAGTACTAGAGGGGGGGTGAATAGTACTTTAAAATAATTAAGAAGATAATTTCTAATTATCTTGCAAACTCAACCAACAATGCGGAAATGAAAATATTGACAACAAAGAAAACAGTCGCAAACAATTGATATAACGGGTTCGGATCCACCCAAGTCTCCCCGACTTGTTCCCGGTGATCCTGTAGGGAATTGGGCGGTCCCTTAGGGCACAAAAACTCTAGTCCCGTCCTAAGTCGGACGGAACATAGACAGAAAAATCATAGCAGCGGAAGAAAAACCTATGTTAACTAATTAACATGCAGTTAAAACTATTTTTAACTTAGCCCTAAGGTCCAAGACCCTATGCCAAGATCTATGCCGACTTGGGATGGATCTGACCATCCCAAGAAGGATCTAGCCTACTGCGATTAAACTAAACTAATGCTAAAAATACTTTAACCACATACCCGGAATCTCAGCCCTGGAGCAGGCGAGATGTTCCGCGCCGTCTTCCGAGCTGCTCCCGTCCCACGCCGAGCCGCTCCCCGAACCGCTCCCCGAACCGCTCCTCGAACCGCTCCTCGAACCGCTCCGCATCCCGAGGCGATCAATCCCCGTGCCGCCGAGCCAACCACACACCGAGGAAAGTTTCACGCGAGTGAAACCTCCGCCAAGATTTCAGATTCAGAATCCGAACTCCTTCATAGCTTTGCTAGAGCCCTCAGGAGTAAGGCAGAAATTTAGGGAGATAGAGAAATATTTATTTAAGCTTAGATCCGAGCGTGCTCCAACATTTACAAGAGCCGCTCAGATCTAGAGCTTGGGACGAGTTTTGAGAAAGGGGGGAGACCCCTATTTATATAGGCGGCGGACTCTCCCCTTTTCTCAAAATCCGATGTGGGACTAAACAATGAGTTAATTTAAAATCAAGTAAGTTTGCACTTCACAAAGTGCAAACTTCCGTGAATTTTAACTCACTCACCGTTGAGCTTCAGGATTGATACAACCTATCAATACGACAAGCGTTCAACGGTGAACGCATAGGAAAAAACTGTTCGTCAATCGGAGTTCGTTTGACCCTCCAATTGACCGTCCAAAGATCAGCCCAAGAGTCAATTTTCGCAAAACTGCAGCCGTCAAGATGATTCTGCCTAGGGTTCGCAACCCTAGGCATGTGGGGCCCACCAGGAGCTCCACAGCCTCAATCTACGCGCGCAGCACAGCCTGGGCAGAGCCCAGGCCCGCGCCTGGGCGCGCCCAGGCCTGCGCCTGGGCAGCGCCCAGGCGCGCCTGGGCTTAGCCCAGGCGGCCTGGGCTTAGCCCAGGCGGCCTGGGCTTAGCCCATGCCTGCGCCTGGGCCCAAGCTTGTGCCTGGCTAGCCCAGGCCTGCGCCTGGGCTAGCCCAGGCAGCCTGTTCTGCCTGGGCCTGACTTGGTCTGATACTTTGGGCTGTTTTGGCTCTAACTTGAGCATTTGGCGTCCGATTTGGACGCCGTTCGAACCTGGGTTTAGACCGGGACATTCCCGTCTTACCCGTGAACTTTTCCTTGCGTTTATTTTATTAAATATTGTATTAAACAATTTAATACGCATTTAATCGCTTTTGCATCAAATGCAAAATAGTCCCTATCTAAGCTTAAATTACCATATTGCATCAAATGCAATTATCTCTTCTTTTGCATCAAATGCAAATATTCTCCCTAACTATTTTCTACCTATTACTAGACTAAGCATTGCACTCTGTGTGAGACCCTACAGCCTGACCCTTACAACAGGTTGGGCTCGAAGCCCTATACGGCAGTGACCACGAGCAGTGGTTGCCGTCCCTGCTTCAGGAATCATCATTATGTGGTTAACTCATTGACATGAGTATTGTCGGGACCACCTGACTGTTTCCGTGATGAATTCCGCAGTTATAGTCTCTTCGTCTTAAATATGTCGTTCGGATCAAGTCTGGGGTACGGTCAAACTGTCAACCCCAATAACTTGACTCCGGTTAGTTTCTATCTATCTTTAGTCAACTAATGTTGGACTTCTTCCAACATACTCTGCGCAGAGTTTTTACTAAAGACCGAACTAACTCTACGACACTAACTCCCATTGACCGGGAGAGACGAATCCTCTCTTGGTCATTACTCGCCTCGTACGTTTCAAGTGACACCCAATCAAAAAGACCTTTCGACAGGCCTTGCCTCGAAGCTAGGTCAATTGATCTAAGTGGCACCGTTCACGCACAGGTCCGTCAAAATGACCTCAAGTCAAAAGACCAACTATCCTATCATCACTCAGAGTTATCACTGACAGATTGGTCAATATAACCATATGATAACTCTAGTGGATCGTTCAGTGAACTCATTCTAATGAGCACCTGTGTCTCGTCTTCGACTTCGCCAAGTCAAGCGATCATGAGATCATCGCCACCGCTAAACGGTGAAGACTAAGACACAATGGTCTATCCGATGTTTCGATATCCTTGTCTCGAAACATCTACGACCACGAACCATTTCAGACTTATGCTACAGACGGTCAAACGTTTCTCCATGATCGAGATACTCATCTCGATACCCGTTTGACCTTGCATAAAGTCTCAGGACTTTACCTAAGTCGATATCTAATTATAAAATAACTTAGATAAATCATTACCAAACAGCTTACTGTTATTTCGAACAAGATGTTTGTGCTATTCACACAGGAATAAATGGCCTCGAGGGCATAATATTCCTACATCTCCCACTTGCACTCAGGCCCATTTATCTCGATATCTAATATCGTTTTTACACATAAGTTTTCCCGACTTCATGTGATAGAGCCTTCGTGAGTGGATCTACTAAAACCGTCTACACTATAGACTTAAGGGGTTTCTATGTTTATGTTAGACCAACCATTTGAATCTCATTCAAATAATTCACTTGGTCTATCGGAATCTATAATACTTTATTTCCCTGGATCTTATCCAGTTCATCGTATCTTACGATAATAATTTCAAATTAGTTATTGGTCATTTCAAATGGTTCATATTCATTTCTGATAAATAATCAAACTTTTTGATTACTTAATCAAAATGTATGTTCCATCTCTTTGATGTCTCGCATGTAATTTTCACGCTCCCACTGACCTTGAAAATTCTCTGGCCAATTCATATAAGTTGGTCCGTCTAAATCATATTTAGAAAAACGAACTTATAAGTGAATGCTTCAACTTTCATGGTCAACTTAAGCATTTTACATCGGCTTTGGTCCGAGTAGATCTGTACACATCTGTTGGCGAAACCGGTTTCATCATAATCCGTTTTAAAGAAATTAGGATGAAAACCGTTCCCGTCCAACATTATTGTACTTCAATATTTTCTTTTCTGCACCAATCTTTCAACTTAAAGATTTACTTGCAGTAAGTGAGGAAACATTTTCCTTGGGTACGTAAACTAAATTCTCAAATTTATTTACGCACACGGACCTATTCTGATTGCATCAAGTTTTAAATCGGAGTTACTACTCCGAATTTCATCCTAGAAGTTGACTAAGTCATCATCAGTTATGATGTCTAACTCGACATTTCGTCTCACGAGATTCGAGTAATAACACAACTTCCTTACGCTTGATTTGTTGAATATATTATTGATAATGTCCTTATAGAACATTATCAAAACCTAGGCATTACTATCTGGGACTTAACCCAGAGGGAGGACTTAACTCAGAGTCACTTACAATGGATCACAGTAAATCTAATTAAGTGTGATTCATACCTTTTAACACACTGATGTGTTAACAGACTTGACCTGAGAGAAAATCACATTTTCTTTTAATTACACAAGATTTTATGTAGCTAAGTATATGACCATTCGATCTAATCGAATTAGTTTAAATACTTTAGGCATTTCGTTCTTTATTTTATCAGACTTGTGTTTCATCAAGAACACGTGTCTTAAAATATACGAATAACTTATTTTGTTAAAAAGTAGACTCGGGTACATCAGTATGTACTAGACTGAGTTCGACAACTCATTCTCCCACTGTCTTACAGATGGGTTTCGGCCATTGTATCTAAGAGGCTAAGACTCACAAGTGTCCGTAGACTTCATAATACGAGAGGTCAGACCCCTCTTTATGTGACTTTGAAGCTTAATCTCTTGATACGGCCTAGTCTATTTTTACAATATTTGTTTGCTACTATCTTGTGTATTTATATATTAACATTTAATATATATATAGTTATTTACAAATTACTTAACGCAAAACATTACTTCAGAAGCAATGTGACGACATTCGTCAAAATGTGTTAAACGTCTTTTGTATAACAATTCATTCTGAAATCGTGACATCAAAATATGTCACATTTTCATTTCCTCCTCCTTATGCCTTTACTAATGATAAATTAAACTATTTAACTCGATTGCCTTTCCTAAGTGCCTTCTTCCTTTTCTAAATCACATTTAGATATCAACATAAATAAATAGCTATGCAAGTAACTTATGTATCCAAACGCTTGAGCTTTGCAATCTTGAGTGTAGCTCAAGAAGTTGCTTGTCTCAAGATCCGGTTGGGATACATAGTCTTGCATCGCTTATGCACTCGTATTCGACTCAAACGGTTTGATCGAACTTTCGAACTTTGCGGATCAAAATTGTTTGTCCATACAACCTTGAGGGTAGCTCGACAAGTTGTAGGGAGAAACATACTTTGAATGTCCTATATGTTCAAGCTGCCTCATATAGAGACGAGTGACATGTAGCTTTAATTTATTTGTTGGACCCAGAACTTAATGAAATCATATTTCTTAAGTCTGTTCTTTAGAAGGTCATTTAATGTCAACGAGAATATAGTTTTAATTCTATCAATTAGAATTTAACTTGATATTCAATTAATCAACTTATTGACCAGTTAACTAATTCCAATGTTATCAATTGATTCTTTCGGTAAACATAGTCTTGCCCTAGTTTTAGCATATGTTCAATATTAAATATAGGTAGATTGGCTTTTATCTATCTATATCCTCCCACTATTTTTACGAACGTTTTAAAGCTTAATAACGAACGATTTTATCGAATTAAAAATTAATGGGTAAGAGTTCCAATCACCTTGAGTCTAAACAACCTTGAGTGTAGCTCAACAAGTTGATTGACTCTGTGATCGAAAGATGACTCTTCATCGATCATATCGGATATGACTCTCTTAATCGGTTTTTTCCCCTAGCCATTCGTGATCATGAGTGTGCTCATCCAAATCACAATTTCTAGTCTAGTCGGACCCTTGTTTTCATGTCTAGCCTGACTTGCCCCTCAGCTCGGTGTATGCACGACACGTCGGTTTGGGTCAGGTCTTAGACTTACATCAAGTCAGACTACATCGTTGACTTAACTTACGCCGGCGCTCGGGGTACGAGACGACGGTTAGGGTTAGTCAAGATTTCATCTTATGTATTTAACGAGTTGGTTTCTACAGGGTTGCCATGTCACAGCTTGAGTGTATCTCAACAACTATAACACGGGCCCTATAGTTGCTAACCCCTAAAACAAGGAGGGCTACGGCTAATCTTGAAAAAGATCATTAACGTATTTGACTTAGATATAGTCCAGGGTGTCATACAATCATGATTCGCGACATTGCGGTCCAGCGGAACTCAGCCAGGGAATTGACTAAGCCAGGATCACTACCCATTGGACTAGCAAGGGTTGACCCAGAACTCTTAGCCAAGCACATTGACTGGATCATGGTCCATTGAATGAAGCTTGTCATTTTTGTATGTATGACATAGACTAAACAGCTTTTATTAACAACTAATTAATCCTATCAACTAGTTGAATCCTTAAATTCAAAATTTTTAGGATTTGTTTAATAACTTTTATTAAGTCCTTATCAACTATAAGGTTCACGTGCTACCCTAATCGTTATTAGGATTTTAATAAATTATTAACAACGCTAGAAGCGAAGTCCTTTAATGAAAATTAATTATAACAATTAGAATTGAAAATTCATTTAAAGGACTACCCTAATCAGGAATTAGGTCTTAATATTGTTGTTAATGATTTATTAAAACATAGCATGTCATTAAAATTCAAGTAATAAATTTTAATCATTTTTAATGGCTAACCTAAAGGGTTGTCTTGTGTTATCAAATAAGGGACAAGATTAACAAGCCATTAAAATAAAGCTACACTAATTTATCGCATAAAGATAGTGCATAACTATTTAACATTTAAATATACAAAGTTTATCGCATAAACAATTTTAGATTTTTAAAATCAGTTTTAAAAATATCTTATAAATTTAAAACATTACTTTTAAAAAATTTCCATGTTCAAAAATTTATCATATACAATTTTTAAACATCTAAAATATTTTAAACTTATCGCATAAATTTAAAGCCTTAAAATCAATTTTAAAATTTATCACATAAATTTAAAAATACCATTTTAAAATTTCCATGCTTAAAAAAATTTATCATATAAAAATTTTAAGGCATCCAAAATAATTTTAAACTTTTAAAGATTTAAAATTATTACATAAATTTTAAAACGTCATTTTAAAAATTTTCATGTTCAAAAATATCAAAATAAAATTTTGAACATCTAAAACATTTTTAAAATTTTATCTCATAATTTTAAAAATATTTGAAAAGCATTTAAAAGCATTAACAAGTTTAATAAATCGCAGTATCTAGATCGACTACGCAAACCTAGGCTCTGATACCACTGTTGGGAATTGGGCGGTCCCTTAGGGCACAAAAACTCTAGTCCCGTCCTAAGTCGGACGGAACATAGACAGAAAAATCATAGCAGCGGAAGAAAAACCTATGTTAACTAATTAACATGCAGTTAAAACTATTTTTAACTTAGCCCTAAGGTCCAAGACCCTATGCCAAGATCTATGCCGACTTGGGATGGATCTGACCATCCCAAGAAGGATCTAGCCTACTGCGATTAAACTAAACTAATGCTAAAAATACTTTAACCACATACCCGGAATCTCAGCCCTGGAGCAGGCGAGATGTTCCGCGCCGTCTTCCGAGCTGCTCCCGTCCCACGCCGAGCCGCTCCCTGAACCGCTCCCCGAACCGCTCCTCGAACTGCTCCGCATCCCGAGGCGATCAATCCCCGTGCCGCCGAGCCAACCACACGCCGAAGAAAGTTTCACGCGAGTGAAACCTCCGCCAAGATTTCAGATTCAGAATCCGAACTCCTTCGTAGCTTTGCTAGAGCCCTCAGGAGTAAGGCAGAAATTTAGGGAGATAGAGAAATATTTATTTAAGCTTAGATCCGAGCGTGCTCCAACATTTACGAGAGCCGCTCAGATCTAGAGCTTGGGACGAGTTTTGAGAAAGGGGGAGACCCCTATTTATATAGGCGGCGGACTCTCCCCTTTTCTCAAAATCCGATGTGGGACTAAACAATGAGTTAATTTAAAATCAAGTTAGTTTGCACTTCACAAAGTGCAAACTTCCGTGAATTTTAACTCACTCACCGTTGAGCTTCAGGATTGATACAACCTATCAATACGACAAGCGTTCAACGGTGAACGCATAGGAAAAAACCGTTCGTCAATCGGAGTTCGTTTGACCCTCCAATTGACCGTCCAAAGATCAGCCCAAGAGTCAATTTTCGCAAAACTGCAGCCGTCAAGATGATTCTGCCTAGGGTTCGCAACCCTAGGCGTGTGGGGCCCACCAGGGGCTCCACAGCCTCAATCTACGCGCGCAGCACAGCCTGGGCAGAGCCCAGGCCCGCGCCTGGGCGCGCCCAGGCCCGCGCCTGGGCAGAGCCCAGGCCGAGCCTGGGCTTGCCCAGGCCGAGCCTGGGCTAAGCCCAGGCTTGTGCCTGGCTAGCCCAGGCCTGCGCCTGGGCTAGCCCAGGCAGCCTGTTCTGCCTGGGCCTGACTTGGTCTGATACTTTGGGCTGTTTTGGCTCTAACTTGAGCATTTGGCGTCCGATTTGGACGCCGTTCGAACCTGGGTTTAGACCGGGACATTCCCGTCTTACCCGTGAACTTTTCCTTGCGTTTATTTTATTAAATATTGTATTAAACAATTTAATACACATTTAATCGCTTTTGCATCAAATGCAAAATAGTCCCTATCTAAGCTTAAATTACCATATTGCATCAAATGCAATTATCTCTTCTTTTGCATCAAATGCAAATATTCTCCCTAACTATTTTCTACCTATTACTAGACGAAGCGTTGCACTCTGTGTGAGACCCTACAGCCTGACCCTTACAACAGGTTGGGCTCGAAGCCCTATACGGCAGTGACCACGAGCAGTGGTTACCGTCCCTGCTTCAGGAATCATCATTATGTGGTTAACTCATTGACATGAGTATTGTCGGGACCACCTGACTGTTTCTGTGATGAATTCCGCAGTTATAGTCTCTTCGTCTTAAATATGTCGTTCGGATCAAGTCTGGGGTACGGTCAAACTGTCAACCCCAATAACTTGACTCCGGTTAGTTTCTATCTATCTTTAGTCAACTAATGTTGGACTTCTTCCAACATACTCTGCGCAGAGTTTTTACTAAAGACCGAACTAACTCTACGACACTAACTCCCATTGACCGGGAGAGACGAATCCTCTCTTGGTCATTACTCGCCTCGTACGTTTCAAGTGACACCCAATCAAAAAGACCTTTCGACAGGCCTTGCCTCGAAGCTAGGTCAATTGATCTAAGTGGCACCGTTCACGCACAGGTCCGTCAAAATGACCTCAAGTCAAAAGACCAACTATCCTATCATCACTCAGAGTTATCACTGACAGATTGGTCAATATAACCATATGATAACTCTAGTGGATCGTTCAGTGAACTCATTCTAATGAGCACCTGTGTCTCGTCTTCGACTTCGCCAAGTCAAGCGATCATGAGATCATCGCCACCGCTAAACGGTGAAGACTAAGACACAATGGTCTATCCGATGTTTCGATATCCTTGTCTCGAAACATCTACGACCACGAACCATTTCAGACTTATGCTACAGACGGTCAAACGTTTCTCCATGATCGAGATACTCATCTCGATACCCGTTTGACCTTGCATAAAGTCTCAGGACTTTACCTAAGTCGATATCTAATTATAAAATAACTTAGATAAATCATTACCAAACAGCTTACTGTTATTTCGAACAAGATGTTTGTGCTATTCACACAGGAATAAATGGCCTCGAGGGCATAATATTCCTACAGATCCTACGTCCCAAACACCCGGATCCCCTCCGGATACTTGAGTTAGAAACCTCTAACTCAAATTTGCACTATGAAATACTTGTAGAAAACCTCTATAAGATCAAATCATACACAAATGAAAATGTGACTCCCACAACCCGGGATCACAAATAACTCTCACAACCGAGAGAAAAACTTACAATAGCAATATAAATGAAATAAGAAATGCTTACCACAAGACCCTATGCCTTGAGTAAAACTTACGATTTTAGGGCAAGAAGGATTTTGGGGAAGATGAAGGCACCAAACCCTAGCTCCAAGATGTTGACAAGCAATTGAAGCCTAGGAAGATGTTGGTGACCTTGGATCAAGCTCTTGGCTTGAATGGCTCACAATCAATGTGAATCTCTCTTTGGAAATAAGAGTGTGAGAGAGATTTTAGAGAAATGAATGAGCTTGGAAATGAGAATAAATGCCTCTCTTTGATTCTCTAAACTTCAATTAATATCAGCCTTGAATGCTTAGCAAGAAGCCTTTCAAGTATATATAGGATAGAGGAAAGAGAGAGCAAAAATCGTGGCATTTAATGCTCCAACGGCTCTACTCTGAAGCAGTCTAGTCGGTCAAAGAAGGATCACTGACCGACTAGTTTCTCAACTAGTCGGTCGGTGATTCAACTTGGACCGACTAACTAGTTCACAGCCAAAATAGAAAGTTCAGGGAATATAGAACTAGTCGGTCTAAGAGGACTTGCCAACCGACTAGTTTCACAACTAGTCGGTCGGGGAGTGTTCTTTGACCGACTAAGAGTCGAAATAGTATAGGCTGAATTGAAAGACAGCTAGTCGGTTTAAGAATAAATTCTAACCGACTAGTTTCTCAACTAGTCGATCGGTCGTTGTTCTTTGACTGACTAACTGTAAACAATAAGTTAGGCTGAACAGTGAAAGCTCAACTAGTCGGTCTAAGAAGGATTCCTAACCGACTAGTTTGACAACTAGTTGGTCGGTGAACCTTCTTGGACCGACTAACTATAAACAGTAAAGAGCTGAATTTGAACAAGGCATTCTAGTCGGTTCAAGAAGGATTGTCGACCGACTAGATTGCCATCTAGTCGGTTGATTCTTCTTCTTGAACCAACTAACATGCACAAGAAGCCGCGATAAGAAGCGTTAAGCTTCGGGAAAGTTTCTATTGGCTTCTAATATGATCCTAGCTCTAAGATATGAGCGTTATGGAGATTAAAACGTAAGACCTACTCAAGGCTTAACATTCTACGAAACGAAGCTAGAAGACTCTAAATAAAACTTGACGAACCGTCTCCAAAAGCTTCAATCGAATCTTCTTGACTTCAATAATGGTCCTTGAGCTTCAACGAAGCATCAAGCACACGATCACACGCTTTGAGAAGTCTTGAGATGTCGCTTTTGATATACGTGGAATTTTGGCGACGATCTCCATAACTGCGCTCACAAAGAGTTAGTTCACGATATTTATGTTTGTTCATCATCCAAAATCAAATCCGGGGAGTCAATACTCAACATTCTCCCCCTTTTTGGTGATGACAAACCAACATAAATAATAATCAATAATAATGATTCAAAAGAGATTTACTTACTCCCCTTGCATTGATGACACGTTAATTTCAAAATAAATAATAATCATATGCATCAAGCAGACGAGTAAAGTATAAAATGAGAATCCAATTATTGAAATTTCGGATTTGAAATCCATTTTTATATCTTAACTACCCCTGAATCTAACATATCAAATTAGATTCACGGTAAATTGCTTTAAATTATCATTAAGCACATCGTCATTATTAATTCTCTCCCCCTTTGGCATAAGCAAAAAGAGAGGGAGATTAACGACAACAACGGCTAGAAATAAAAGCACGGGAGTCGTAGAATACGACGACGGTCCAAATGACACCAAAGGAAAATACGAAGTAAATCAAAGCGTGCCAACGAGACCATAGTCGATAATCGAAAAAATAAAATCATCAAACCTCAAATCAATTTCACGTATTGAGTTATGGAACATACTCTCCAATATCAACATTCTTAGTTAATTAAGTGCATGGAAAACAATTCTATATTTTCTTATAAAGAATTCTATTTAACCAAATATTATCGTCGAGCGACGAAGTCAACATCAGAGACAAAAAGATAATGTGCACACAGAAATGAATGGACACACGATGTATATATATATAACATGGTACAATAAAATGTATACATCCGCCAACAAAATATCAACGATCAAAAGATCGGGGCACATCATACAACATATATCACAGCATACATCGAAGTATCACAAAACATGTATACATCAAAATACATCATAAAAACATCCAAAAATATCAAAAATCCATAACCGCCAACTATCCTACCCCACTCTCACACGACTAAATATATCATCCAAAGTGCACAAGGGAGAGTCCTTCAACGCAAGCTCAGGAGGCGGAGGGAGGATCTGCAGCAGCAGCATGCTCTGCAGAAGGTGTGGTGGTCTCAGGGATGGCAGGAGTGTCAACTGATGGGAGAGTGGAAACTGGAGTGGTCTCGGGAGCACCAACAGATGAAGTATCCACCGGAGGAATGGTGGTAGCAGGTGTGCTCTCGGGATCACCAGTAGATGTAGCAGCAGCATGAGCAGACGTACCCTCAGGGGCACGAGCAGCAGATCCAACAAGCTCCTGGAGCTCAGCCTCATCCATCTCCTCATCGTCAGAAACCGACGGAGGAGCCTCAATGCCCAAGTGAGAGAAAATGCGAGCTAGCATCTCCTCAGAACGAGAAACACGAGACTCAAAACGTCACAGGGAAACTGCAAACTCAACGAGCGACGGAGTAGGAGAAGGAGCAGGAGCAGCTGAGGCAGAAGCTGAAGGGGTCGTCCTCTGAACATTACGAAGCACCGCAAGAGACTTCTTGACGGCCGTCGCATTCAGGGGAGGACCAAGAGGACGCTGGTCATTGGGAGGGAGAGGGACGCCGAAGTGACGAAAAACGAGAGTCAATAGGCAAGGATATGGAATGTGAGCAGACTTGGTGGATTTCCTTATGCACTCAAAGGAATCCATCTTGTCAAGAATAATCCTGGCACAATTGATTTCGCTCCCCAAGAAAAGAGCGTAGATCAGCTTAAGAAATGGTTGGGAGGGTAATCTAGATGAGCCGTACTTCGGAAGGAGGCACGACTTCAAGATAAGATTAAGAACCCAGGCATTTGGCTTAAAAGACTTTGAGGGGACACCAATCATGGCGGGAGGGATGACATGAAACATCTCGGCAAGCATGTACTGGTCAAGATCAGAAATATCATCCACAGAGATATCGGCTGGAAGAAGGCCAGAGGATGACACACCAATCAACTCCCCTAAGATTTCTGCCGTGAGGACAATAGGTGTCCCCAAGACAGTCGTCTCAATGGAGTGAGTGTCGTCATACAGACCCCGAACACGATTCGCATAGAATAATTTGACGAGACAGGGGTACGTGTGAGGGTTCGCCTTGGGGTCATGGCGAAGATAGTCGATGAGGCCACTATGGGAAAGAAGATCGGAGAGATGTGGAAAATCGGAGAACTGAACGAAGTGCTCCAATAGCAATGGACAGTGCTCAATACGGTTGTAAGCCGTGAGACACAACGGGTCATCGTGACACAACGATATATCGACACCGCCCAATGGCATGGGAGCCTTCCCCTTAGATGGACGAGTACTAGATCGAGGAGGAGGAGTAGGAGCCCTATCGATAAGCTCAGACTCGGGAATATACCCAGTGTCGGAGTCATCGGGAGGAGTGGGAGCACGAAATAAAGTAGGCTTAGATTGAGTAGATCGGGCTCTAGGCTTAGCGATCAACGTCCTCTTCTTCTTAAGAGGAGGCAAGGAGGGGATGGACGGGTCGATTTGGTTTGACGTTTGGTTTGAGGGGGGTCCGTAGGCGGAGACTCGACAGTCATAGGAGACGGACACGAGGGTTCGATGGGGATACGTGTCTTCTCCATGATCGAGACGAGACATGCGCAATCAAACTAGAAATCGAAAGCTAGGTCGAAGAATAACCCCAGAACAAACCCTAGAAATGCACGAAAATCGACGAAATCTAGGTCGAAAAGCTGAGAGGGAGGGAGAGAGAGAGAGTTACCCTAGGTGGAGGAGAGAGGGAGATCAACGGCGAACTAGATCAGAGATGGCCGAAAAACGCGTCAACGATGGAGGAAGACGAAGGGTTTCGGGGGATAGGGGGTCTGAGAGAAATTTCGCACCTATTAGAAATGAATCTAATCGGTGTGGGAGTGAATAAGTCGACTTGGAAGAGGAAAATACACAACAGCCCCTGCGCATTTAGTCGGTCACAGTTCAAGCGCTGACCGACTAGATGACGATCTAGTCGGTCGGCCAATGAGCTTGAACCGACTAAGTGCAAACAGTAACTCAGGCCAAAATTAGGGCTTGAGTTAGTCGGTCTGAGTTCATTCACTGACCGACTAGAACTCAATCTAGTCGGTCGGCCAATGAACTTGGACCGACTAAGAGAGTCCAAAAATTTGAAATTCAGAAATTTTGAGTTCTCTCATAATCGCACTTGGACGATACATCGAAATACTCTTATTACTCATTAATCTACCCCATAAAACATCGAAAATCTTAAAAACGACGTTCATGAATATTTCGAGCACAAATTTCGAAAATTCAACCAAAAATCCAGAAAATTTCAACACATCTAGCATGAGCAAATATAACGAAACTTGTTAGCATGCAAGATTATTGGAAAAAAATATGAATCCTAAGTCTCAGATTCACCCATAATCCCCAATTCTCGACGTAACCACACAAAGGAGTCTTCCTTGAGTGGTTTCGTGAAAATATCGGCGATTTGCTTCTGGGTTTCAACGTACACTAAAATGATGTCCTTTTTAGCAACATGATCATCAAGGAAATGGTGACGGACATCTATGTGTTTAGAACGGGAATGGTGTACCGGATTCTTATAGAGACATATTACACTTTGGTTGTCCACCATGATAGGACAAGTATCACAGTTTATACCAAAGTCTTTAAGAGTGTGTCTCATCTAAAGAACCTGAGCACACGCAGCACCGACGGCAATATATTCCGCCTCGGTGGTTGAAAGTGATACAGAATTCTGCTTCTTGGAAAACCAAGAGACAAGATAATTTCCTATAAAATGGCAAGTGCCACTAGTACTTTTCATGTCGGATTTGCATCCTGCATAATCTGCGTCACTATATGTGATTAACTCATATGTGCTAGACTTTGGATAAAGTAATCCAAAGTCGAGTGTGTAACTTAAATAACGGAAAATACGTTTTACCGCTACTAAGTAAGATTTCTTAGGTTGAGACTGATAACGAGCACATACACATACGTCAAACATAATATCGGGCCTACTTGCAGTAAGATATAATAAACTACCTATCATACCTCGATATAGACGAATGTCTACATAGTTGTCGCCCGTATCTTTATCAAGATGTGTAGTAGTGCTCATTGGAGTCTTCTTGCCTGAGGCATTCTCCATTCCACGCTTTAGCAACTCCACCGTGTACTTGGTTTGGTGGATGAAGATTGCATCATTCATTTGGCGAATTTGGAGACCTAAGAAATATTTGAGCTCACCCATGTGGCTCATCTCAAATTGATCCTTCATAACATTAGAAAACTCTTCGCAAAAAGTGAAGTTAGCAGCACCGAAATTGATATCATCAACATAAATTTGAACTAAAATAATATCATTATTCGAATACTTAACAAATAATGTAGAATCAACTTCACCCATTTTAAAACTCAAATCCAAAAGAAAGTTCTTTAGGCGGTCATACCAAGCTCGAGGAGCTTGTCTCAAACCGTAAAGTGCTTTCTTAAGTTTGAAAACGTGATTTGGAAATTTTTCATTTATAAAACCCGGAGGTTGAGAAACGTAAACTTTCTCAACAACATCTCCGTTTAAAAATGCACTTTTTACATCCATTTGAAAGAGTTTAAAATCTTTATGGCATGCAAAAGATAGCAATAATCTAATAGATTCTAATCTAGCTACCGGAGCAAAGGATTCTTCGAAATCTATACCTTCCTCTTGCCGATAGCCTTAAGTTACTAACCGAGCTTTGTTCCGTACGACGATTTGGTTCTCGTCGGTCTTGTTCTTGAAAATCCACTTCGTTCCTATAATGGTGTGGTTCTTCGAAGGCAATGGAACAAGCTCCCAAACCTAATTCCTCTCAAATTGAATGAGTTCCTCCTTCATGGTTAGGATCCAAGCACTATCTTCACAAGCTTCGTTAATATTCTTTGGCTCTATTGAGGAGGCAACGGCACAATGAGCGAAGTAGTTGACTTGAGATCGCGTCTTGACACTATCAAGTATGTTGCCAATGACTTGCTCATGGGGATGGTCACGAACTGTATGAAGCCGTTTGTGAATTCCCTGATCCCTAGGAACATTCTCAAAAGACTCATTAGTACGGTTAGTATCATTAGAATCAATAGAATTAGAATTACCAATAGAATCACATAAAACATCCATGGAGTCATCATCATTGGTAATTCTAGCCGGGACAAACCTTCATTAAATGAAACATGAAGTGATTCCTCGATTGTTGAGGTTCGTTTGTTGTATATCCGGTAGGCTTTGCTACGGGAGGAATATCCAACAAATATCCCCTCATCGGATCTTGGATCAAATTTGTCCAAACTACCATACATGTTTTTAATAAAACATTTTTCTCCGAAAACTCGAAAATGTTTAACTTGAGGCAATCTACCAAACAACATTTCATAACAAGTTTGTTTGGTGCCGGGCCTTAAAAGTATTCTATTAAACACATAGCAAGCGGTATGTACCGCTTCCACCCAAAATTGATGGCCAAGTTGGCTATCATCAAGCATAGTGCGAGCACATTCCACTAGCGTCCTATTCTTTCTCTCAACAACACCATTTTGAGGAGGTGCTGACGTGCGTTTGTATTTCATATATTTGCGCACGGTTTCTCCCGTGTTTTCCCGTTATTTACCGTCGTCTTTTATTCGTTTTCTCGTGTTTTCTTGTTTTCTTTCACTTTTCCTTGTTTTTGTATATTTGCAGGAATTTATAGCATTTGGGACATAAAACGACGATATCATGAGTCCCCGGAGCAACGGGAGGAGTCACGCGTGATCCAGGGGGTCAAACGACCAAGATTGCCACTTTTCAGCCCCCACCCGATCGGTTGGACACAGCCAACCGATCGGGTGATACACGCGTGCACGACTCGGACTGAAGTTGGAGCGAAGTGAAAAGTCAACCGACCGGTTCGCCGACCGGTTCATCCCAACAGAGTTCTCGGGAATTTGAAGCTTAATCCCAACCGATCGGGTGACCTTCACCCGATAGGTTCATCTGTAGCCGATTCCTCCGAACGACAACCCGGTCACGCCACCTGCTCTCCTTTGCGCCCGGTTGAAGCTCCCGAAGGCGACGGCCGAAGCAACAAGCTGCTCACCCGATCGGTTGACATTTCAACCGATCGGGTGGCCTTTTCGTCCCCTTTCGCGCACCGCTGCTCATTCATTGAAGATCTGATATCATTCCAGAAGGATTTTGGGTGATCTCTTATTTTTCTAGCGTCGGCATCGTCGTTAGCTTTCCAACGATAGGTCACATGCCCAAATCCGATTTTTCTAGATTTTTCTGGAATTTTCTGAGCGCAGCTGTGTGCTGAAATTGGCAGCAGTCTGAATTTTCATTTCACCCGATCGGTTGACTTGTCAACCGACCGGGTGAGATCTCTTTCTGCGAATTTGAGCTCTCTATTTAGTCCACCCGATCGGGTGAGTTTCCACCCGATCGGGTGGGCCTGTTTCGACAGTTTTGGACCCGAACCGGTTGGGTTTTGAGGGGGCTTATAAAAGGGAAGTTGGAGCACGACTTTAGGGGGATCTCCTGGAGTTTTTAGGGCTTTTTGCCCCCCTTCTCTTGTGAGTTCTAGGTTAGTTTAGACTAGGTATTTTGTTCAATAAGTCTTGTATTGGATTGACGATTCACTCAAGATAAGTATTTTCCTATCTTTTTCTCCATTGTTTGTATTGTGTTTATTTTGCTTGATGGTGAAAGTTTATATGTCTTTTGTGTTGTTTGTTTTTATGTTATTCACCATTGAGTAGTTTTGATGAACCCTAATACGGGTTAGGGTAGGATTGTTGCTTGGAAATTTACATTAGACTTGGTTGCATGGCACGTGTTCGATGAAATGTGTCAATGGGGATTTCTAGCGATCTGGGTCCAATTCGTACGACAACACACTAGATGTGTTGGGGGTTGGGGTCCGGTGCTTGTCCAGTCAAGATCCGCTTCGATGTATCGCTAGAAATCACATTTGACCTATTTGGCCATTAGGGTTACGCAGGGGTGTTTCATTGTCATTGGCGGGAGAAAGACCGCCTCTGACCGTCGGGCCAAGGGGGAATAAACTTGGCGGTTGACCCCCTAGCCACAGCTCACGCCCCTAGTGTTGACATCGAGTCCTCGCGCGTGGGAACGGCTTGGACGAAGTGTTGGGAGTTATCATTGTGGCCTTAATGCTCCCGGTTGCGGAAGGTGTTAATGGACATGGGAATGCCCACCGTCCGGAACCGGGGAGGCCTAGCGTACTTGGCACCGACCGGAATATCGGGCCATGGACGCTAGGTACCACCTTTCGGGGCAATGTCTCACCCTGGATCAAGTCAAATGCCAAGTGTCATGAGTGCTCTAGCCCGTGTTAGCGGGGATTCACGTCGTGTCTTTTTATTTATTTCTTTTATTTCTACACTTCCACCCACATCATCCGCGTAGCTAGCAAACGACCTAGGCGAGGCTAGTAGCCACTCAAGCCATCCACCTCCCTGTGTTCGATAAACCCGCACCCTACACTAACCGTGCACTTGCGGTAAAACGACACCGCGCCCAAACCGTAAACGGGGCGCCGGTCAAGTTTTTGGCGCCGTTGCCGGGGAGGCGTTCGGTTTGATATTAGCTTAGCTTGGGTTCGTTAGACTACGCATTAAAAAAAATTCTTTTTCTTTTTTTAAAAAAAAATATATATTCAATAACCAAGAAATTTTTCCCTCACCATTATATTATCTTTTTGTTATTCTCTTGTGCTATTGACGCTCCTCTCTAGTTTGCTCATATTTGTTGTCCAGATATCTTCGATATTGCCATGTGGAGATCAGATTTCGATGCTCAGATGGGAGGATACGATCCTTATTCGGTTGTGGTTTGTGAGACTTGTGGGATGGCGGGGCATGTGTATTACGATTGCCCATTTACGCTTGAGAGCCTCCCCCCGCTCCAAGGCCAAACATTTTCCCACAACCTTAGCCCAAACACCTCCCATCCATTTCCTCAACCTTATATCCCTCCACCAACACAAGAAGAATCAAGCCTCGTGTCTCTCCTTGAAAGTGCCATGTTTAACCAAGGCCAAATATTACAAAACTTGATGGTACCAATCACCGAGCCGACACCGAGGAGAGGGGATGAAGGAGAGGATATACCCACTTTCATGGTTGAGACCACCATGCCATCGGCCACCATAGACACATCTCAAGCCGATACCCTATTCTTCCATCACTACCACTTGGATGACGAAGCATTTTTTGATGATGATAGTGAGGATGAGGAGATGTCTCTAGGATCTGTGGGAGAGATTTCTTGTCTTGATTTGGATACCCCACATGAGTCCTATGAGAGCACTGAGGAGTTTACAGAGATTATGCAGACCGGCGAGGAGGATGTGCATGAGGACGAGGACACCACGACCACATACGAGGGGTCCGCTCCACATCCACCTCCACAGCCATCTCTGTCACAGCTTTCTCCTTGGTCGATGGTCAACCATGAGGATGTCATTCAAGACATCGGGCAGATGGTGGAGTATGAGCATATCATCGAGGAGGACGTGCATGAGGGCTTGGATACGATGGTCCACTCCATGGAGCCCGAGCCACATCTACCTCTACCGTCACGCTCCACTTCTTCTGTGGCTGAGCATCTACTTGAGCATATTGCCCCTATTCAGGGAGATTTTCATACTCACTCTCACTCCACTTTTGAGTCTCGCTTTTCGCTTCCTATTTCTTTAGACTCGTATATATTTGACATACCATATCTCTCGCAGGACACAGGATCTACGTCCCCTGAGGTATGCTGCAGTGTGTCACCACCTGGAGAGCCACTTCTTATGGAGAGCGAGGATTTGGTCGTCGCTAGTACAGAGGATAGCGACCCATTCTCAGGGAGTATTCGTCACACTTTCACTATTTTTCATCTTATTTTGACGATTATCTCTGGGATACTTTTATTTTGGGGAAAGATTTTTTGCCATGGACTAATGCACCTCGTCCTTTGCAGGTCACAGGTGGACACCTACGAGGGATGCTTGGAGGTGCATTGCTTGGGTCCATTGGCACACGTGGCACAGCGCTTCTGGCGGAGCCACAGAAGGAGCAGTTAGAGCAGCTACCTGCCCCACTTCAGATCTTGGATCCGCCTATGCTCAGGTGTATCCTAATCCAGTAGTGTAAAAATTTACCGCTTTCTAGTTTAGGTTTGAATAATCTCGTCTCCTCTCATTAGCGAGGGGAACGTATCTAGGATTTGCTTTTGCATCTTAATAACCCTTCATGTCGTGCCCTTCTATCATTTCACCCCACATCCTCTTCCGAGGAGAACGAGCACTGTCTCTCCTGCATTCTGATTTCTTTCTTTTCCGATTTTCCCCCTAGCATATCTCTACATCCCCATTGGTCATATCATTTTGCTAGCATTGTCATGTTCAGCTTGGGGGAAATCGACTTTAGTGTGCATGTTTTCGTGTGTCGTTGTCGTGTGTTTGTGTTTTTGAGTCCTTCGTTGCGTTTTATATCTTTTATTTTGTATGTTTCTTTCTCTTTATTTTCCAGTTTCGTTCTCTTTATTTTCCAGTTTCGTTCGTGTGTTTTTCGTGTTTTTCATTTTTTGTGTCGGTGCGTAACTCCCCCCATTTTCATTGCCCTCTCATATTCACTACTATTGCATTGAGGACAATGCAAGTTTCAGCTTGGGGGAGTCGCACTTCGTGCGTCATTTGTCTCTTTTTCTTCGTTATTTGAGTCGTTTTTCTCCGTGTTTTTCTTTTTCTTTTTCTTTTCTTCTTTTTATCTCTTTCTCCTAGAGATGAACCCTATGATGAATTGCCACGAAAATCACACGCGCACCTTGCACAGCTTCGATAATCACATTCACTAACCCTAGGATATCGAGTCCTCTTGCATTTCATGCATCGCGGGTCCACTTAGCTTTTTGTGAGTCGTGCGTCATGCCTAGCTGTTTGGTGTGCTTCTACCTTGTGATTATGTTTTATATACCTATCCTTGGTTGACCCCTAGATTATCATGCTTCGATTTGAATATGCGGTATTTGCTTCTACTATCTGCTTCTATATGCATGCTATATTTATATCGTATATTTCAATTCGCATGTGTCGGGATTCCACAAACAAGGACTAGGATAACCCATTTTGCCTATGCTCTGATTAGCGAGAAATATCTCCTTTGTCCAAGTGTTTAGAATCCGATTTCATTTTTATTTTACTTGGTGCAAATCCCCTCGTCGTGTACTGTTCTCTCACTTGGGAGAGTACACATGTAACTATCCCAATTCCCAAAAATCCAAAAAAAAGGAGAAAAGAAAAGAAAAACCCAAAAAGATGTGAAAAGAAAAGAAAAGAAAAAAAATACAAATACCCAAAACCCAAAAAAAAAAAAATTTCCAGTGTGAATATTTTCCTACTTGCCGTGAATAAGGGGAAGGCGAGAATTTGCACCGAGTGTTCTACTCCACATCTTCTCAACCTCCATCGTTTTTGAAAACACTTGGCATAGGGACCTTCTAGCGATTACCTAGGCTATAGTGTGGTGATTTCCTAGTCCCTAGCTGTGGAGTCCCCGATGCATGATACGCTTCTATTCTTATACTCTTCTCATGCATGCTTGAGCTAATATTCACCGCAATTTCAAATTGAATCGATATTTGGGTCTTTCTTTGGGTATGTGTATATGGAGCTTTATTGCACAATGTAGATAGTGACACCTTCTGCTAGCACACGACCACACTCACTTGCGCTTCACCGTGTGGGCCCACGGCACTTGTCTGGACTCGTATTCCTTGGTTTAGTGATGTGATTTGGCGTTTGCTTGCTTGGTGTGTCGTTTTTGATTTTGTTGGCCCTAACGGGTGATCTAGGATATAGAGTTTTCTTTTTCTCTCTTTCTCTCTATTTTGTCTCTCCGAGCTCCTACTCTCACTCGTCTTCCTCGAGGACGAGGAAGAGTTCAGCTTGGGGGATTTTGACGTGCGTTTGTATTTCATATATTTGCGCACGTTTTCTCCCGTGTTTTTCCGTTATTTACCGTCGTCTTTTATTCGTTTTCTCGTGTTTTCTTGTTTTCTTTCACTTTTCCTTGTTTTTGTATATTTATAGGAATTTATAGCATTTGGGACATAAAACGACGATATCATGAGTCCCCGGAGCAACGGGAGAAGTCACACGTGATCCAGGGGGTCAAACGACCAAGATTGCCACTTTTCAGCCCCCACCCGATCGGTTGGACACAGCCAACCGATCGGGTGATGCACGCGTGCACGACCCGGACTGAAGTTGGAGCGAAGTGAAAAGTCAACCGACCGGTTCGCCGACCGATTCATCCCAACAGAGTTCTCGGGAATTTGAAGCTTAATCCCAACCGATCGGGTGACCTTCACCCGATCGGTTCATCTGTAGCCGATTCCTCCGAACGAAAACCCGGTCACGCCACCCGCTCTCCTTTGCGCCCGGTTGAAGCTCCCGAAGGTGACGGCCGAAGCAACAAGCTGCTCACCCGATCGGTTGACATTTCAACCGATCGGGTGGCCTTTTCGTCCCCTTTCGCGCACCGCTGCTCATTCATTGAAGATCTGCTATCATTCCAGAAGGATTTTGGGTGATCTCTTATTTTTCTAGCGTCGGCATCGTCGTTAGCTTTCCAACGATAGGTCACATGCCCAAATCCGATTTTTCTAGATTTTTCTGGAATTTTCTGAGCGCAGCTGTGTGCTGAAATTGGCAGCAGTCTGAATTTTCATTTCACCCGATCGGTTGACTTGTCAACCGACCGGGTGAGATCTCTTTCTGCGAATTTGAGCTCTCTGTTTAGTCCACCCGATCGGGTTAGTTTCCACCCGATCGGGTGGGCCTGTTTCGACAGTTTTGGACCCGAACCGGTTGGGTTTTGAGGGGGCTTATAAAAGGGAAGTTGGAGCACGACTTTGGGGGGATCTCCTGGAGTTTTTAGGGCTTTTTGCCCCCCTTCTCTTGTGAGTTCTAGGTTAGTTTAGACTAGGTATTTTGTTCAATAAGTCTTGTATTGGATTGACGATTCACTCAAGATAAGTATTTTCCTCTCTTTTTCTCCATTGTTTGTATTGTGTTTATTTTGCTTGATGGTGAAAGTTTATATGTCTTTTGTGTTGTTTGTTTTTATGTTATTCACCATTGAGTAGTTTTGATGAACCCTAATACGGGTTAGGGTAGGATTGTTGCTTGGAAATTTACATTAGACTTGGTTGCATGGCACGTGTTCGATGAAATGTGTCAATGGGGATTTCTAGCGATCTGGGTCCAATTCGTACGACAACACACTAGATGTGTTGGGGGTTGGGGTCCGGTGCTTGTCCAGTCAAGATCCTCTTCGATGTATCGCTAGAAATCACATTTGACCTATTTGGCCATTACGGTTACGCGGGGGTGTTTCATTGTCATTGGCGGGAGAAAGACCGCCTCTGACCGTCGGGCCAAGGGGGAATAAACTTGGCGGTTGACCCCCTAGCCACAGCTCACACTCCTAGTGTTGACATCGAGTCCTCGCGCGTGTGAACGGCTTGGACGAAGTGTTGGGAGTTATCATTGTGGCCTTAATGCTCCCGGTTGCGGAAGGTGTTAATGGACATGGGAATGCCCACCGTCCGGAACCGGGTAGGCCTAGCGTACTTGGCACCGACCGGAATATCGGGCCATGGACGCTAGGTACCACCTTTCGGGGCAATGTCTTACCCTGGATCAAGTCAAATGCCAAGTGTCATGAGTGCTCTAGCCCGTGTTAGCGGGGATTCACGTCGTGTCTTTTTATTTATTTCTTTTATTTCTACACTTCCACCCACATCATCCGCGTAGCTAGCAAACGACCTAGGCGAGGCTAGTAGCCACTCAAGCCATCCACCTCCCTATGTTCGATAAACCCGCACCCTACACTAACCGTGCACTTGCGGTAAAACGACACCGCGCCCAAACCGTAAACGGGGCGCCGGTCAGGTGCGCGAGGGAAAGAAAAGGTGTGAGTAATAACAACTTCATCACAAAAATTTGAGAAACACTCATTCTCAAATTCCCCTCCATGATCACTACGAATAGTGACAATGGTGGTTCCAAAGAGATTTTGTACTTTCTTAACAAATATTGTGATGTTTTCAAAAGCATCATTTTTATTACTTAAGAAAAATACCCAAGTAAATCTAGAAAAGTCATCAACGATGACAAGTCCATATCGAGCATTACCTAATGAAGCGACTCTAGTTGGCCTAAAAAGATTTAGAAGTAATAGCTCTAGAGGCCGCTTAGATGAAATGCTTTTCTTAGGTTTAAATGACGATTTTGGAAGCTTGCCTCGTTGACACGAGTCACAAAAGCTTTTCCTTTGAAAGACAAGCTTAGGAAAGCCTATAATAGAATTTAACTTGGAAAGCTTAAAAAGTGTTCCAAAGTTCACATGACCAAAACGTCAATGCCATAAGTGTTGTTCACTTGTGTTGGCAATGAGACATTGTTCATGTGACTTGTGGAGATCTAATATATAAATATCCTTATGGCGTGTGCCAGAGAATAACACATTATTAGTATCTTTATTCAAAATATGACACATTCCTTTCGCAAAGCTAACTTTGTAACCTTTGTCACAAAGTTGGCTTATTGAAATAAGATTGTGGTTTAATCCTTTAACAAGGTAAACATCACTTATTAGTGGTTTAGAAGGATTACCAACTTTACCAACACCTATGATGGTTCCACTCTTGTTGCTTCCAAAGACGACTCGGTTTCCATTTGCAAATGGGCACCACTCTGGAGAGCAATTGAGCATCACCCGTTATGTCTTTTGAACACCCGCTATCGAGTATCCAATTATTCTTGGAGCTAAATTTGGATTTGTTGCTCCGTTTCTTTTTCTTGAGTACCTAAAGATAGAAATATCATTCTATGGTACCCAAGGTCATTGGGTCCTAAAAGATTAGACCTTTGGAAGCCAAGTCCAATTGGACTTAGACTTCCCCACATAATCATCATTATGCACGACATTCATAAAATACGAATTCATGTAAGCTTGTTTTTCATGCATGCTTGTGTCCTTCGGGCCCCCAAATAGTGAATATTTTGCGAGCCCTATTCCTATTGGGAGCATGCATACGTTGTTGATTTCTACGTGATGCATGTCGTGGATAGGCATATGTCACATGATGAAATGGTGCATAATGATAATTGTTCATTTGATGGTGTGGATGAACATATGCATGTGAAGGAACACATGCGTGAGGGTGGCTCACATGGTGTGCACGTGCCCGTGGATGTGGTGCATAAAAATCATCATATGTGTGAACATGTGGAGTAGGATGTGTGTTCCTACGTGGCATGGTATTGGTGTACATAAAAGCATGACCCTTCTTTGGAGGTCCACCCAAAGTGGGTTTCTTTCCAAATGAGGGTGTGTATGAAGTGGAAGCACCATTGGTAGATGAACTACCAATGGGGTGTTTGCCCCCACTCGTTGAGGCATCGGAAGTTGGCCTAACAAAGGTGGTAGACGATTTGGATGAATTTCCCATCTTATACCCCAAGCCAATGCGATGATTGGTCGGGAGTAAGTCATTTAGGATAGTATCCAAATGGTCCTTACCTTTATTGAATTTATTAATCCGGCCTAATGTGGACTCATACTTCTTGGTGAGAGAAAGTATAGAAGCATCCAAAGTGGACACTTGAGTGGTGAGTACACAAATACGAGACTTGAGATTCTCATTCTCAATACTCAAAGTTGAGTTTCGAGAAATCAAATCCGCTATCTCATGTTCATCTGATTCCTCAATATAAACATGCTCAAGTTGAGATTTGAGATTTACAATCTCATTTCTCAAGTCTTCAACAACGGTGTCGTTGTTGATGACGATAGGCTTAGATGAGGTTTGGAGACTAGTTAACTCATCTTTGGTCTTAGTATATCTATTTACTAATTTAGAATATTTAGACCAAATTTGCTCGTTAGCTAATCGAAGGTCATCCATAGTTACCTCATCACCTTCATCATCGCTATCATCGGAGGAGGATTCTTGATCATGTTCTTCTCTAGCCATGAAGCACATGTGTGCTTGCTCCACTTGCTCATCATCCGACTCTCCACTTGAGGAATCCTCATCGGAGTCGGTGAATGTCCCGACAAGCCCTTTCTTGTACCCTTTCTTGTACTTCTTTGACTTGTCGAACTTTGGCGCCTTCCACTTCTCCTTTTGCTTGTTTTGAGGACAATCCGCTTTCATGTGTCCTGGCTTATTGCATTTAAAGCACAAAGGAGCGGATGCATTAGTAGAACTAAATTTTGATTTGTTCTTGAAATTACCTTTCCGGAAGAATCGGTTGAACTTCTTTGCCATGAGGGCAATGGATTCCAAGCCCAACTCGTCTTCCGAGTCTTCATCATCGGTAGATATAGATGTAGATGGAGCGGCCTTGAACGTAATCGCCTTTTTCTTTGGCTCGTCTTACTTCAAGTAAGACTTCATCTTGTCCTGCAGTTTTAGTTTACTGTCCGTGCGTACCTCATAAGACATCAAGGTACCCATTAGTTGAATGACAGTATATTTACTCATATCGTTACCTTCCTCGTTTGCGAAGGTAAGTTTTTCCCAACAAGTAGGAAGTCCGTCAATGATCTTTGAGACTTTCTCCTTTTGGGTGTCAACGAAGCGAGCATAATACTCCTTCATCTTCTCACCCTGTTGCATGTGAAATAATTTGTAATCTTTATTTACAACAACGAGTTTGGAGTCTCTTACCCTATTCGTTCCTTCATGCAAGATGAGGAGTGAGTTCCATATTTGATATGCACTCTTACATGTGCATATCTTGTTGAAGTCATCGGGCTCCAAAGCGCATTGCAAGGCATTCATTGCCTTGGCATTGCTTACCTCTGCGGCGACCTCCGCGGTAGTCCACTTCATGAAATCTTCTTCGGCGGGCTCGACATACTCCGCCATCGTAGCTCTCCATAGTGAAGCGCTACAGAGGAACATTTCCATTCGGCATTTCCAGTACCTGTAATTGGTACCGTTGAAGAAGGGAGGCCTAGTTGAGGAGTGTCCTTCCATCACCGAAGAAGCTCCTTCACGGTTCCTGAAGGTGCTATAGTCTGAAGGTGGACGAACGTTCTTGTTGTCGTTGGTAGACATAGCTATGAACTTGGCTCTGATACCAAATGTAATGCCCTGATAGCTACTGCACAAGTACTAGAGGGGGGTGAATAGTACTTTAAAATAATTAAGAAGATAATTCCTAATTATCTTGCAAACTCAACCAACAATGCGGAAATGAAAATATTGACAACAAAGAAAACAATCGCAAACAATTGATATAACGGGTTCGGATCCACCCAAGTCTCCCCGACTTGTTCCTGGTGATCCTACGTTCCAAACACCCAGATGCCCTCCGGATACTTGAGTTAGAAACCTCTAACTCAAATTTGCACTATGAAATACTTGTAGAAAACCTCTACAAGATCAAATCATACACAAATGAAAATGTGACTCCCATAACCCGGGATCACAAACAACTCTCACAACCGAGAGAAAAACATACAATAGCAATGTAAAAGAAATAAGAAATGCTTACCACAAAATCCTATGCCTTGAATAAAACTTACGATTTTAGGGCAAGAAGGATTTTGGGGAAGATGAAGGCACCAAACCCTAGCTCCAAGATGTTGACAAGCAATGGAAGCCTAGGAAGATGTTGGTGACCTTGGATCAAGCTCTTGGCTTGAATGGCTCACAATCAATGTGAATCTCTCTTTGGAAATAAGAGTGAGAGAGAGATTCTAGAGAAATGAATGAGCTTGGAAATGAGAATAAATGCTTCTCTTTGATTCTCTAAACTTCAATTAATATCATCCTTGAATGCTTAGCAAGAAGCCCTTCAAGTATATATAGGATAGAGGAAAGAGAGAGCAAAAATCGTGGCATTTAATGCTCCAACGGCTCTATTCTGAAGTAGTCTAGTCGGTCAAAGAAGGATCACAGACCGACTAGTTTCTCAACTAGTCGGTCGGTGATTCAACTTGGACCGACTAACTAGTTCATCGCCAAAATAGAAAGTTCAGGAAATATAGAACTAGTCGGTCTAAGAGGACTTGCCAACCGACTAGTTTCACAACTAGTCGGTCGGTGAGTGTTCTTTGACTGACTACGAGTCGAAATAGTATAGGCTGAATTGAAAGACAGCTAGTCGGTTTAAGAACAAATTCTAACCGACTAGTTTCTCAACTAGTCGGTCGGTCGTTGTTCTTTGACCAACTAACTGTAAACAGTAAGTTAGGCTGAACAGTGAAAACTCAACTAGTCGGTCTAAGAATGATTCCTAACCGACTAGTTTAACAATTAGTCGATCGGTGAACCTTCTTGGACCGACTAACTGTAAACAGTAAAGAGCTAAATTTGAACAAGGCATTCTAGTCGGTTCAAGAAGGATTGCCGACCGACTAGATTACCATCTAGTCGGTTGGTTCTTCTTCTTGAACCAACTAACATGCACAAGAAGCCGCGATAAGAAGCGTTAAGCTTCGGAAAATTTTCTATGGGCTTCTAATATGATCCTAGCTCTAAGATATGAGCGTTATGAAGATTAAAACGTAAGACCTACTCAAGGCTTAACATTCTACGAAACGAAGCTAGAAGACTATAAATAAAACTTGACGAACCGTCTCCGAAAGCTTCAATCGAATCTTCTTGACTTCAATAATGGTCCTTAAGCTTCAACGAAGTATCAAGCACACGATCACGCGCTTTGAGAAGTCTTGAGACGTCGCTTTTGATATACGTGGAATTTTGACGACGATCTCCATAACTGGGCTCACAAAGAGTTAGTTCACGATATTTATGTTTGTTCATCATCCAAAACCAAATCAGGGGAGTCAATACTCAACAACATAAATATTTGTGTGCCCCTTGTGTGAAATATGAGATCTATCATTAGATGCATTCACACAAGACTTTCTACCATGCATAGGAACATGTAAAGCATGCAAAGGTTTATCATCAATTCTAGCATGTAAGCAAAGTACGTTTTTCCCATGGGTAGATTTATCATGCATATCAACATATGAAGAAGCATTCACACCAATAGGTTTTTGAATAGACTTCTTATGCAATGAGGTATACATATATGCATGATTCTTCTTTAGATTAATATTCAAAGTTGATGTTTGGCCAAAAGAGGACTTGGATGTGACTAATGTTTGATCTCCTGGCACACCAAATACACTAGAGGGGGGATGAATAGTGTAAATCACGACGATATTGCAAAATTAAACGTTAATAAAAATTTGCAATGAAAGTGCGAAAATAAATGAACACAATCCAGAATATTCCAAACGCAAGCAAAGAGATTTTTATCCTGGTTCGAATCCCTGTGATCCTACGTCCAGTCCTCTACCCCGTAAAGATTTGAATCCACTAAAACACCTGCTCCCCGGAAGTAATCAACATACAAAGATGCCAACACTCCCCGTGTTGCAAACTTGTACAAACTCTTCTATAAGAGATTCACAAAATAAAGTAAAGAAAGAGTATGAAACAATATCACATATAGCCTTAATAATTGATGGAATTATTGCGCAATGAAGGTGATTGAATCTCCAAGGTTCTGGATGGAACTTGTAGTAGAACAAACTTGAAGATTGGAGTTTCTATGGAGGAAAAATATCTATAGAGGTTCCTCTAAGAAAATCTGAAAATCACTAACTTTCTTGAGAGAGAAAGTAAACTTAAGAAAAGAGAAAGAAAGTGAATTTACGTGTGTTTTTAGGCAGGGGTCTGGGGTCTATTTATAGTCCAAAAGGTAGTTTTTGAACGTTGGAGAACTGCCTAAATTTTCAAAAAATTATGGAAAAGTTTTCTATTAGTCGACTGATATTAGTGCGTGGTCGACTAATTAGAACTGCTGACTAGGATTCTGGCTGTTGAGGTGTTCTTTCAGAAAATAACTTCCACAAACGGAAAGAAACTTCGTTAAACGGATATAAACTGACAGAAAGTAGCCGTTTATGGCAGTTCGAACTTCCAGAAATAAAAGATTTTATTTAAATAATAATTCATTAAAAATAACTGTTTTGAAAATAGACTGGTAGACTAACAAAGTCTATTGGTCGACTAAAATTTCAAAATTAAGAAATTCTTAGGAAAATGATCCTAGAGGCTTAGAAATTGGGTCTGAAAAAATTTTGGGACAAAAATATTTTAATATTAAAATTAGTCAACTAGCGTTAGGGGTTGGTCGACTAATAGGATTTCTGACGTGATTTTTTGAATACGGACCCTAAACGTCTAAAGTAGATTATCATCAAGACTTTTACATTCTATGCAAATGGAAGAGAAAAAATAAAGATTACATCTCATTTACAAGATACAAAATATCATCGATAAACTTCGTCTTGTAGTGGATGCATCTTGCAACTTATACACTTGATGATTGTTTTAGTGAATTTGTGATATAACATCTGCATAGATAGAGTTAGTATAAAGATAATATGTTTGAATCATCAAAACCACATGACGAGTTTGTGAGTTTCCAACATTCTACCCCTTTTTGATGTTTTACAAACATTGAATATAATATTATGAAAATGATGTTATTGCAAAAGAAAATGTTAGTAACACTAAAAATTTTATTTGTTCAATCTTAATATATGGCTTATAAACAATATATGAAAGTTGCAATTTGTATAACCATATATGATGTTTATTAAAAACTTTAGTAGCATATCTCCCCCCGAATATTATATCTCCCCATGAATATTAGCATAATTATTATATTAATTCTCCCCCTTGGAAATTATCAAAAATGGGGAAATCTGTCATTTTATAGGATTAATCGACTAAATGATAATGCTGATCGACTAACTGCAGAAAAATTTCAGAGAGTAGAAAAACTGAGAAGACATGTTTGTAGGCAAATTGTAATACATTAACTAAGGATACCAATACATGATATGATGCGTACATGCCATAAAAAAATACAAACCAAAGCGAACATACAATAACATAAAGTAAATACATCCAAACAACTAAACAAACATCAAGGATCACTAGGCGACCAGCTGATTGGCCTGGTCGACCAGAGGCTGAAACATGCGAGGCCTAATATGGTGGATAAGGCCTAGGGGTATGGTGCGAAGTGGAAGGAGAGTAAGGAAACCATAGTTCCAAGAGGCTTAGAATTTGTGCTTGAGTGCCTTGCATATTGGTAAAGTCCATTTATATGTCATACCGAATTTTCGCACGACTAGTCTCAAATCCACTTAAATGTGCGTGGACTCCCGCGAAATTGATATTCATATCATCTTGAAGATGATTAATTTGTTCTTGAAGAGAGGAACGAGATCATTGAGAATGAACATGAGGGTTCATCAGAATCTTGTGACGACGAGGCAGGGACTTGATTGGTTGCTCTTCTTCAACATGTGGAAGTGGATGAAGTTCCATGCAAATCAAGAAGTAATGATCAAAGCAAAGTGGATTATAAATGGCAACTTCATCGTCAAGAGGAATTTCAAAATGTTGAAGAATATGAGTGATCGTGCAAGGTAGACAGATGGTGTTGGAAACGTGTTTTACTAAGGCTAACATGAGAGATACGGACTAATCCACTTTTATGCCATGCATGATTGCATAGAGAACATGGAGGCGAGTTTCATCGATGTAGTGTAAAGAACCAACCTTTGGAAGAAGGTTGTAAGTGATGATCTTAAGGAGAAGTTGAGGAGTGGGATGTAAGTTCATGGCAAGCATACCAGAGGGTTGAAAATTAGGACTATGTAAATCAAGAGTGGGTCGATGATTCATTGGAAATCCGATATCTTGATCATTTCATCGAGGAAGGCCAAGACATTCGATAAGAATGCCAAAGGATAGATGCATATCTATACCTTGAACTTTCGTGTCAAAATAGATGTTTTCGCCATCTTGATAAACAATTATATTAGAATAAAATTGATTCACAAGGAGAGGATAATATGGAATATCTTCACACCAAAGGTGGAAGAGAGAGACATTATGGAGAAGATGGTGGAGATCAAAATTTTGGATCGTATGATCACTAAAATCAATGGATTGTTCGGGATAGAACGGAGTGAATTCCATGTCGACATACTTAGCGCGTGCAACTTCGGTCAGAGTGGATCGACGAGATGAACGGGGATTTGAAAAGGAAGCCATCAAGGAGAGGTGAAGTGTCCTGACAGAGAATTTGTGTAATCTCTCTTGAAATATAGAAGATTTTCGGCTATATTGTGCCTTGGGTTTTCCCATGATGAAGATGAAAGATCCATGGTGTTTAAATAGAAGATTTGAGTGGGAAATATGAATTTTGAATCAAGAAACCGAATTAAATAACTTTCTAATAACTCCTAAGACGTTTTGGGATTTTTAAGAGGGAAATCTAGCAAGAAATTGCGCAAAACAACATTCAGAAACTGCTTTTCTTAGGCTGTCAACATCGATTAGTCGACTAGGATTGGGTACTGGCGACTAGCCGAGTAAAAATCTTGGCGGTTTAAGCATTGATCGAAATAATTCAAATAAAGTATTAATTAAGTTTTGGTCAAAGGAGAGGACTGATGGGTTGTTGCCTTGGGAAGGTAATTTGTGTAAGAAGGTTTGACCATGTGTAAGTGCTTTTGTACTTAAAGCATAAAAGGGTGTAAAGGAGAGGTCTTGTCCTTAGTACTTGGAAAGTACTTTGTGAGAGGGAAATTTGACATTCAAAGTTTTGAATGAGAAAAATTGGTTCTGATCAAAAATAAAAATGATTTTATGAAAAGTATATTTTTATTTATATAATAGGTAATTCTGGAGGGTTAGTCGACTGGTATCCAGTATTGGTCGACTAATTAAAATATGAATAAATTCAGAAAAATCCAGATAAATTATAAAATGATACTAACTAATATATAACTATAATATATAATTAAAATGTCGATTCACTAATAATGCCAAGTTCTCTTCTAAGTTTTAGAAAAGTTTCTTCCTTTAGGGGCTTCGTTAGGATATCGGCTATTTGATTCTTAGTATCTATATACTTAAGAATAATGTCATCTTTTTGGACATGATCATCCAAGAAGTGATGACGTATATCTATGTGTTTAGTGTAACGACCACTTTTCGTTGTACGTTTTTCGTGCACGTGCTTTTGGCCGTGCACGTGTTTGTTTTAGACTTTGTTTGTTTGTGAACACTTTCGTGTGATATGCCGTTGTGAACGTCTCTGAGAGTATTAAATAGTGGCACTATTTTGGAGCGACGTTTCTCGAGTCGTTTTCCCACAATTTAAACTTATTCGATGAGACGTGACGATTTTCACTTTTGACGGGAGACGTTTCTATTTTTAGTTTCGTCGTCCGATGTCAAAATTGAGATCCGTCTTCTTAGTTAGCTCACTCTCATCATCACGATCACCCCGATATTTATTTTATAATTTTTGGAGTTTATTTGACCACTTTTATATTTTTAACAAGTTTTATATTATTTTTAATAATTAATTTTTAAATTATTTTCGGCCAAATAAAAATTTATTTGAGTTTTAAACGTATTAAAGAATTTTTGAGCCAATTTCCAGCTCATTTGGACCAAGTCAAATCCTTGGGTGAGTTGGAGAAGTTGAATTTCAAATTTTAAATTATTTTAAACTTCTAATCCTATTAGATTTAGCCCTAGACCAAGTCAACCCATCTATACTATATAAGCAACCCCTAGGAAGACCTATTTTCGCAAGAAATTAGCCCTAGCCTCTTCCAAAACCCAAATTGGACGTTGCGACGATTCGTCGCAACGTTGCGACGTTCAGCCCCCGCACTGACCGAGAAAACCAAGCAATTTTCCCCGCTCCGACCGCTAGCCGCCCCCGCATCCATCGCCGCTCGCATCGCAGCGCATCGCCCGCTCCGTTCCCTCGGTCTGACCGAGGGCTTGGCCCGCACCCCGCTCGCATCCGCACCGCATCCGCTCCGCACAGCGCTCCGCATCGACCCCCGCCTTGTCGCCCCGCTCCGCACAGCGCCTGACCGACCCGCATCTCCGCACCGACCGACGATTGCAACGCTGCAACGTTGCAACGTCGCAGCCCTCGCATCCAAGCGCACGACCGACCCTCCCTACCGATCTGACCGAAGGAGGCCCCCGCACCCGCGCTGCTGCACACCCCCAAGCGCTGCACAGCCCCGTTTCCCCGCAGCGACCGAGAGAATCTCCCGCATTGGCTGGGTACGACCGAGAGCCATTCGTCGCAACCCCGCATCCGTCGCACCACTTGCCTCCGTGGGCCCCCCAAGTTCTCCAGAGGTATTGTGGGTCCCCCAAAGGTCCCTAGGACTACTGTGGGCCCCACCTAGGTGCGTTCTCTTCGACGATTTGCCGCGTACGACGTCGTCGCACGTCGTAGCCCGTCGTCGCACGTGCTAGCTTTGGAATCTGGAATCGTCGCCCCGGTTGATTGCTCTGAAATTTCCAGCGAGGAATCTAATTGGAATCTGGACTTGGAGCGCGATCTTTTATTCCAACCCCCGGCGTCGCTACCCGACGCCGGTGTAGCTTTCGCGTCGTGTTGAGGTAACGCTTTGCACCCTTAGGACCCCCAACCCATTGCCTGCTAATCAAGACTAAAAATCAGTATTTTTAAAGTATTTTAAATGTTTTAAATTCACTAATGAAGATTAATAATATGGACTTTAGGCCGGTGGACTTGTGCACGTAGGATAATTGTGATTTTTGGACTCATTGGACGGTGTGCTCAGACGTCGTACTTGCAGGCAAGTGAAACTTGCCAACTCTTGTTTAGGGCCATGTTTTTAGGCCACTTCCTTGTTTCTAGCGTAAAAGAGACTAGTCAGTGAAATGATAGCTGGCTAGACGCCTACTTGATCTAGTTTGACAACGAAACTAGATCCGTCACCTAATTGATCTAGCTTGACAACGAAGCTAGATCCAACCCTTTAAACTTGTTGTTCATGCATACTAAACTGTCACGTTTACTTTCCTTATCTGTACGCACTTTTAACTGCCATGCATTGCATTCTACATGTCATCCAGTTGATTGTTGCATTCGTAGCACACGCTACAATACTTGTACTCCTTGAATACTACTTCCAGGGAAACGGGCCTCATGTGTTGGTCAAAAGCCAATGCCCGGATCCCTGGACCGGCTAGGTGCACCCCTATGCCATACTTGTTAAAAACACTTCCTGGCTCGTGATCCAGAAGCGAGCATTCCCGTTCGGGGGTAAGGCCCTGGCTCGACACACGTGGAGGGGTAGGGATAAACGGTTACTTGAGCTTAGGAGTGGCCTGATCAGCCCTCTAGCCAAAAGACGGAATCCCTGTGCACGAGGTGCTTACTTTTCTTGTCTTGTACTTGTCTTGTGAATGATTCATGTAATACTTGTCATCCATGCCATGTTTAAATGCCATGCTCGTACTTCACTTTACTTTACCTTACCTGTTGCACTCTTTACTTTAACTGCCATGTCATTGCATCATGCTAGAACTGCTAGGTTGCTTTACTTTTGCATACTTCCAGTTCCCTTGCACAAGTCTCTTGTAGACTTGCTGACATGTGCCCCTTGCTCTTTTGGTGTCACATGTTATACCTGAGCCAGAGACCGTTGCTGAGTACGTGATGTGTTGCTGACACTGAGCCTGAGTCCATGTCTGCCTAGGAGGAGTTTTGTGGACACCGGAGATCTTCCTTGGTGACTTTGCTGAGCTTTCTTTTGTTTTAGGTTTGTTGTTAGTTGTCGGTGCGTGTCACCTTTGTTTTGTACGCTGTACTTTTGTTGGCCATGTTTGGGCCTTTAGACTCTCTTTTATTTCAGCCTGGTGGCTTTTCTGCGATGTTGGAATTTATATTTATGGATATTCTGAGATTATTCTTTTGTCTCATTTCCTTATTATTATCTTGTTTCGCTCGCGTTGCAAGGACCTGCAATTTTAAATTTGATTGACGCTTATCGGACTTGCAGCTTGGTAGCTCCAAGTCTGAGCGGACCTTCTCACGCTTCACCTCCATATTTTTGGGAAGCGGGGCGTGACAGGTTTTGTTGGTGGCCCATGCAGGTCTGTCTTGCAATTGCGAGTTAACGAAACAACGATAATAACGGAATGTCCATTAAATAAATTGCAACATCCGAGTCATAAGCCCTGAGTCTAGTCGTTTTCTTACGACACTAGGTGGCAAGAAGACTTAGTTAGACGCCTGTGCTTGCTATTTAGAGGCCCCTGATTGATAGTTAGACTCCCTGTCAGCAATTTATTTAATCGTCATAGGAGTTGCCTTAGTGGTCCTTGTCTACCCCTGACCATATTAGACTTCTAGAATTTCCTTTTGTCGTTCGTTTTGGGTTCATCGATTTCGGACCAAGCTGAACGCATTTCGTTTCCGTCTAGCTCCTTAGAAAGTCTTAGCGCTTAGTTCTTAATCTTTAGTTGGTCGACCGTATGAGTTTCCCCGTAGAGAATCCTGATCCTAGGCGTATGTATGTTCTGATCACCTGACCAAATTTCCTTGCCTCGATTCACGAGATCGCCTCATGACGATCGTCGTCAATTTTCAAACATCTCCATTGCAAATCTTGAACCTTCTGAAAGTATTTTTCGATCTTCTCTTTCACTAAGTTTAAATTTGTCCAAATTTTTAATATATATATCTCATACTTCATACTCCTTCATTGATTTAAATTTTAAAACGCTTGTCGGAATTTTTGAATACTAGTTTATAGTATTTTCCCAGCCTATGTTTTTCGTACTTAGGAAAACGCGTCGTCCCTTCATATATTAATTTTGAACCGTACTTTTATTTTGCCCTATTCGATTTATGATTTTCCTTCTTATTTATGCCATTCGAATGATACGTCGTGTTTACTTTAATATACTTTCAAGACACATGGAATTTCAGCTTTCAGCAAGTTGGTTTTGCTCGTCGATTTTTGCAAAATTACTATTTTCATGACCACTTCCTGATTTAGACCCTCCATGATTTGATTTTAAAGACTTGCTATTCGATCTTGATAATTCTACTACTAAGTCATTATTATTATTTCTCCGTGCACCATACATACTTTCAATTATTTTATATTCGTACCAGACTTGTTGTGCTCGTATATTAAGAACATTGTGTAAATCAGTTTCTCATTTTTGGCAAACCATGGTTTTCTAAAAGAAGTTTCAAAATTGATTATTTTAAATCTTTCGAAGCCTAAAAGTTTTGAAAGCATTTAACATGAGTTTAAATTTTTCCGTTACTTGATTTCATTCTTCGACTTTTCAAAAACTTTTGACAACATTATATTAAATTACTGACGTATAAAATTTCTAAACCATGTCCTTAATATTCGTGTAAATGATTTTTGCTTCCTTTTAAAATTTATTTTTTGCCAATAAAACATTTTCTCTTATTATGAATGTTCGACTCAAATTTATTTTGAACAACTCGTTTTATCGATCTCCAAATATTTCTTTTCAGACTGGGATTTCAACTTTTGAAGTACAACAGTTTTCAGATTTCGCGTATTTTAGCTTGTGCTATTCACCCTATTTCCTTTTCTGTATCCTATTTAAGCATCACTACATCTCCTTTTCCTTCAACCTAAACATCACCATTGAGCCAATGTTTTCCCTAACCAAGCCGCCTCCTTGTATTTGTCCTATCTGAACTCGTGCTTATCGATCCTTCCCTCGTCACGCTCTCGACCTCTCTTTATTGCTTAGGCCTTAGGGTCCGTCAATGTCTGTGTCAACCCTTAATTGTTAGTAGGCCCTTGGACCTTGTGAGGTAGTCGTAGTGCACGTACCTAAGCTGTGTACGTGGGCTTGAATGAGTGTACCCCCCCATAGTATATTGGTGTTTGCCTATTGTGTGATATATATATATATATATACTCGGAGTTATTCGTGATAGTATGAAGTTGTTGTGTGTTAGTAGTTATAGATTTTTGTGTGGATAGCTATACTATACTAGGGATGCTTGTGTATATAAGAGTTGGTGTTAGAATATCTAATGGAGTGCGTGTAGTTAGAGATACGTATAATGGTTGAAATAAAATGATTGGTAAAGCTATGTATATGCTAGGTGTGATGATAATGGGTGAACATATAGATAAGTAAGTAGGCCTATTGAGTGACCTATATATTAGTACGTATGTGTATGTGCTCGTATGTAGGTATGTATTGTGCTTAGACGTAGGAAGTTATGTTTCGTTGCATGAGTATATAAGTGATATACATATGGTAGTAGGATTATAATTTTTATTGGCATTGCTTGCTTTGCGGGATGTTGCATGCGTGCATACCGTGAGGTGTACACGACTATTGCACATCTTAATTATGTATGTGTGTATGTGTTAGTATACTAATTATAGGTAGTAGGCTATGGTGTGGATATATACATTACTTATGTGTGACTATACGGTGAATGTTTGTACTAGGGAGGGTATTATAAATATGCGGGTGCTGATGTCTGTAATGTTATTAGTATGGTATATAAATTGATTTAACTATGTGAGTATTGCCTGACTAAATATTAAGTGTGATTGATTTATGGAATGTATATGGTTGTATTGGTAGATATATAAATATTGGAGTGGTATCGGTATAGGTATAAATGTCGTGCTACGTATATAGAATGTTCTGATATGTGTACTGAGTCTCACTCAAGCTTGAGTGGGTATACTCTAGTATATTGAATGTATGTTTGTAGTTTGAATATAGCAATGTTTGTTGTATGTATGGTGATAGGAGTGTTTGTGCCTGGTTGTGCTACGCACATGATTGTGGGTCGCTACGCCAGTATATAGTTATAGGCGCTGGTCTTGTGGTATAGTTATTTACTAAGGACTTGTTGTGTGAACGTAAGTGTACTAGCTAAAACCAGGTGTGTATGTGTGCTAGTTATATAATGATATGATTGGTATACGTGAATGAAAAGTTAGCGTGTATGGGTGTGCACCATGCACGGGTAAGTATGTGCTTAGTTATAGTTATTGGTGACTATGGTATATGTGGCGTGTCGTAAATACAGTTATAGGACCGTACGTAATGTGAATGTATAGTGAAATATTTGAATGCCTTTGAATGACTATAAATATTATGAAGCTATAGTAGAGGTGAATATATATATATTAAATATAGTGGAACTTGATTTAAAATGGTATGGAGTGACTACATGTTTGAGATGTTTGGTATTGGATAAATATTAGAGGGTAGTATACCCTTGATGTTTGTGCATAGGTAGCTATCTATACGTAAAGCAATGATTGTATTTGCTAGTATGAGATCATACCTATATAAGTATCTTAACTATTGTTTTGTGAGTAGCAGTTACATAAGTGATGTATGTGTATATACATGATTGAAATACATGTATGAAGTTGACTGTCTATGATAGGTATTAATGTATAACGTACGTGAATATATATATAAATATATATACGTGTTGGTAGTATTAATGTTTGACTACCTAGTGCATATATAAGCACTTGTAATGACTATACCTGGTTGAATTATTATATGACTTGATTGGGGTAGTTACTAGAGCGACTAGCTATATTAGAAAGTCCAAGGACGGAATTTATTCTAAGGTGGGGAGGATGTAACGACCACTTTTCGTTGTACGTTTTTCGTGCACGTGCTTTTGGCCGTGCACGTGTTTGTTTTAGACTTTGTTTGTTTGTGAACACTTTCGTGTGATATGCCGTTGTGAACGTCTCTGAGAGTATTAAATAGTGGCACTATTTTGGAGCGACGTTTCTCGAGTCGTTTTCCCACAATTTAAACTTATTCGATGAGACGTGACGATTTTCACTTTTGACGGGAGACGTTCCTATTTTTAGTTTCGTCGTCCGATGTCAAAATTGAGATCCGTCTTCTTAGTTAGCTCACTCTCGTCATCACGATCACCCCGATATTTATTTTATAATTTTTGGGGTTTATTTGACTACTTTTATATTTTTAACAAGTTTTATATTATTTTTAATAATTAATTTTTAAATTATTTTCGGCCAAATAAAAATTTATTTGAGTTTTAAACGTATTAAAGAATTTTTGAGCCAATTTCCAGCTCATTTGGACCAAGTCAAATCCTTGGGTGAGTTGGAGAAGTTGAATTTCAAATTTTAAATTATTTTAAACTTCTAATCCTATTAGATTTAGCCCTAGACCAAGTCAACCCATCTATACTATATAAGCAACCCCTAGGAAGACCTATTTTCCCAAGAAATTAGCCCTAGCCTCTTCCAAAACCCAAATTGGACGTTGCGACGATTCGTCGCAACGTTGCGACGTTCAGCCCCCGCACTGACCGAGAAAACCAAGCAATTTTCCCCGCTCCGACCGTTAGCCGCCCCCGCATCCATCGCCGCTCGCATCGCAGCGCATCGCCCGCTCCGTTCCCTCGGTCTGACCGAGGGCTTGGCCCGCACCCCGCTCGCATCCGCACCGCATCCGCTCCGCACAGCGCTCCGCATCGACCCCCGCCTTGTCGCCCCGCTCCGCACAGTGCCTGACCGACCCGCATCTCCGCACCGACCGACGATTGCAACGCTGTAACGTTGCAACGTCGCGCCCTCGCATCCAAGCGCACGACCGACCCTCCCTACCGATCTGACCGAAGGAGGCCCCCGCACCCGCGCTGCTGCACACCCCCAAGCGCTGCACAGCCCCGTTTCCCCGCAGCGACCGAGAGAATCTCCCGCATTGGCTGGGTACGACCGAGAGCCATTCGTCGCAACCCCGCATCCGTCGCACCACTTGCCTCCGTGGGCCCCCCAAGTTCTCCAGAGGTATTGTGGGTCCCCCAAAGGTCCCTAGGACTACTGTGGGCCCCACCTAGGTGCGTTCTCTTCGACGATTTACCGCGTACGACGTCGTCGCACGTCGTAGCCCGTCGTCGCACGTGCTAGCTTTGGAATCTGGAATCGTCGCCCCGGTTGATTGCTCTGAAATTTCCAGCGAGGAATCTAATTGGAATCTGGACTTGGAGCGTGATCTTTTATTCCAACCCCCGGCGTCGCTACCCGACGCCGGGTAGCGACGCCGGTGTAGCTTTCGCGTCGTGTTGAGGTAACGCTTTGCACCCTTAGGACCCCCAACCCATTGCCTGCTAATCAAGACTAAAAATCAGTATTTTTAAAGTATTTTAAATGTTTTAAATTCACTAATGAAGATTAATAATATGGACTTTAGGCCGGTGGACTTGTGCACGTAGGATAATTGTGATTTTTGGACTCATTGGACGGTGTGCTCAGACGTCGTACTTGCAGGCAAGTGAAAATTGCCAACTCTTGTTTAGGGCCATGTTTTTAGGCCACTTCCTTGTTTCTAGCGTAAAAGAGACTAGTCAGTGAAATGATAGCTGGCTAGACACATACTTGATCTAGTTTGACAACGAAACTAGATCCGTCACCTAATTGATCTAGCTTGACAACGAAGCTAGATCCAACCCTTTAAACTTGTTGTTCATGCATACTAAACTGTCACGTTTACTTTCCTTATCTGTACGCACTTTTAATTGCCATGCATTGCATTCTACATGTCATCCAGTTGATTGTTGCATTCGTAGCACACGCTACAATACTTGTACTCCTTGAATACTACTTCCAGGGAAACGGGCCTCATGTGTTGGTCAAAAGCCAATGCCCGGATCCCTGGACCGGTTAGGTGTACCCCTATGCCATACTTGTTAAAAACACTTCCTGGCTCGTGATCCAGAAGCGAGCATTCCCGTTCGGGGGTAAGGCCCTGGCTCGACACACGTGGAGGGGTAGGGATAAACGGTTACTTGAGCTTAGGAGGGGCCTGATCAGCCCTCTAGCCAAAAGACGGAATCCCTGTGCACGAGGTGCTTACTTTTCTTGTCTTGTACTTGTCTTGTGAATGATTCATGTAATACTTGTCATCCATGCCATGTTTAAATGCCATGCTCGTACTTCACTTTACTTTACCTTACCTGTTGCACTCTTTACTTTAACTGCCATGTCATTGCATCATGCTAGAACTGCTAGGTTGCTTTACTTTTGCATACTTCCAGTTCCCTTGCACAAGTCTCTTGTAGACTTGCTGACATGTGCCCTTTGCTCTTTTGGGTGTCACATGTTAGACCTGAGCCAGAGACCGTTGCTGAGTACGTGATGTGTTGCTGACACTGAGCCTGAGTCCATGTCTGCCTAGGAGGAGTTTTGTGGATACCGGAGATCTTCCTTGGTGACTTTGCTGAGCTTTCTTTTGTTTTAGGTTTGTTGTTAGTTGTCGGTGCGTGTCACCTTTGTTTTGTACGCTGTACTTTTGTTGGCCATGTTTGGGCCTTTAGACTCTCTTTTATTTCAGCCTGGTGGCTTTTCTGTGATGTTGGAATTTATATTTATGGATATTATGAGATTATTCTTTTGTCTCATTTCCTTATTATTATCTTGTTTCGCTCGCGTTGCAAGGACCTGCAATTTTAAATTTGATTGACGCTTATCGGACTTGCAGCTTGGTAGCTCCAAGTCTGAGCGGACCTTCTCACGCTTCGCCTCCATATTTTTGGGAAGCGGGGCGTGACAGGTTTTGTTGGTGGCCCATGCTGGCCCGTCTTGCAATTGCGAGTTAACGAAACAACGATAATAACGGAATGTCCATTAAATAAATTGCAACATCCGAGTCATAAGCCCTGAGTCTAGTCGTTTTCTTACGACACTAGGTGGCAAGAAGACTTAGTTAGACGCATGTGCTTGCTATTTAGAGGCCCCTGATTGATAGTTAGACTCCCTGTCAGCAATTGATTTAATCGTCATAGGAGTTGCCTTAGTGGTCCTTGTCTACCCCTGACCATATTAGACTTCTAGAATTTCCTTTTGTCGTTCTTTTGGGTTCATCGATTTCGGACCAAGCTGAACGCATTTCGTTTCCGTCTAGCTCCTTAGAAAGTCTTAGCGCTTAGTTCTTAATCTTTAGTTGGTCGACCGTATGAGTTTCCCCGTAGAGAATCCTGATCCTAGGCGTATGTATGTTCTGATCACCTGACCAAATTTCCTTGCCTCGATTCACGAGATCGCCTCATGATGATCGTCGTCAATTTTCAAACATCTCCATTGCAAATCTTGAACCTTCTGAAAGTATTTTCCGATCTTCTCTTTCACTAAGTTTAAATTTGTCCAAATTTTTAATATATATATCTCATACTTCATACTCCTTCATTGATTTAAATTTTAAAACGTTTGTCGGAATTTTTGAATACTAGTTTATAGTATTTTCCCAGCCTATGT
>CM061140.1:78018686-78159681 GCA_030789695.1 Scilla litardierei | reverse complement strand
ATTTTGTCAGACAATAACATATATGATACAATAACCCTACTCTCACTTGGACTATTTGACACACTAACAATGATACATTCTCATCGCATAACAATTTGGATCAAAGGTTGATGTTATTAAAAATACCCAGAGCGCAAAACCGGCACTAATATTGCCAGTTCTGCACGTTGAGCAATTTTGTAGGTAAATACATAATTACTCAAAGCGCAAAACGGGCAATATTAATGCAGTGTTGCGCTCGGTGTAATTGGTATGATACACAACATCAATCCATACCGATGATGACATTTGCACATTTCGGAA
This sequence comes from Scilla litardierei, assembly GCA_030789695.1. Taxonomy (NCBI): domain Eukaryota; kingdom Viridiplantae; phylum Streptophyta; class Magnoliopsida; order Asparagales; family Asparagaceae; genus Scilla; species Scilla litardierei. The sequence goes on along the minus strand of CM061140.1, from coordinate 78,159,378 downwards.
GCCATGATAAAATTTCATCCTACACAGTGGTCCATTTTTATACCAAAAAAACTTATTACATTGATCAAACGTTTTATCTTACAGATACTAAAAAGCATCAGCGGTAGCAATATCCGTACCTTTTACCGTCACAACGAATGACTGCATCCTCTGCTCATAACCAGCCGGCCATCCATCGGCCACAGCGTCATGCGTTCTTGTCCACACAAGTGAAGTCGGAGGGACGTCACCTGTTGGGTCAAGTTGAACGCAAACAAAGTGATTACGGCTCACATGACCCAACGTTATGTGGAGTCTGGAGGCTCGGTTTACTGGAGGACTTCTCAATGGAAAAAATGTCACACACATATCAAGTACAATCAAATGTACTACACAGTTGTAGCATGAGGCAATGACATGTCCCATGTCTGGCATCTGCAACCAATTATCCTTTCCTGCACGTTCATCAGTAATAAAATAGTTCACTGCCTTCAACTTATAATTATATGAATCCTCATCCATAACACGCCTGTATAAGACGCTGTATGTCCGCATCTCACGGAGCAAATCAGCTCTGATAGTCAGCCAATCGGGTTCTTTCAAGCCCAACTGAACTGCCACAGCCCTGTACCCACAGTTGCCATCTGAAACCACGTCTACGCAGCCCACTATGAGGGATTGTAGCTTGGGAGGAAAATCCAAATAATATGGTATGTGGAAGTTGGCAGGCAAATCATCAACATAATCATCACGGGGAAACAAAGGTTTCGGCTTCTTTATTTGAAGTTTCGGATGCCTACTACTTTCCTTCGAAGGCCTCCTCTTCAATTTAGGCTTCTCCTTCGCCGCCGCCGTATGCTCCGCAATTGAATGCAACCGCAGAGCCTTAACAGGCTTCCTCCTAACTGTAGGCTTCTCCGTCTCATCCGAAACATGATCAGAAATCTCATCAACCAGGGGAGAAATTTGTTTAAGCATGCCATCCATCTCCTCGTGCTCATCAAAATACGAGGCCACAGCCGTCTCCTCCTCCCTCCCAGCAGTCTGAGCATCCACATTATGATCCCCAGTCTCCACCGTCGCCCCCAACTCCAACGTAAGCTCAGCTTGCATCAACTCAGCATCCTCTATCTTCTCATCCTCCACATCCTCCACAGTCGCCTCATCCTCCTGCGGCTCCTCATTCTCCCCAGCTGCATTCTCCCCCTCATCCATCTCAGCAGTCTGGTCATCCACATTACGTTCCACCATCACTGTCTTATCCACCAACTTCCCAGTATGCTCCTCAGCAATCAAATCAGTAGCCACTTCCTTATCATCCTCCTCCTCGTTCGCCTTCTCCTCATACACCTTCGGCTCCACAGTCTCAGCCGTTGCATTATCCTCCACTAGTACCTCCTCAGCATTCTGCACCTCCACGTTAAGGGCAACTGCATTCTCCTCTGTCTCCACCAACTCCCCAATAACATAATCATCTACAGTTAACTCAGCAGCCACTGCATTCTCAGCCTCATCCTCCCCATAAACATCATGCACCCTCGGCTCCACATTCTCATCCACTGCATTAACCTCCTCCTCCTCCGCAGCATTCTGCTCCTGCCCACTAAGAGCCAACTTCTCAGCAGCCTGCTCCATCGCATTACGATCCACCTCATCATCCTGCCAATAAGCATCCAATGCAGTCGCCTCCTCAGCCTCATCCACCTTCTCCTCATCTCCCTTCTGCTCCTCCTCAACATTATCCACATGCACCACAAGCTCATCACCCACAATTCTACACGGTGATGCTAACTCCTTCAACTTGTTTACAATACCCACACTCTGCCCCCTTAGTAATCGGGTACGTGCATTATAAATTGATTTGATTGGTGTTTCATTGAAGGATTTAGTTTCCTTCAGGCCTTTCAAAATTGCTGACGGCGGTACCTTTCTATTTGCCAAGTCTCGCAATGCTACCACCTCTTTTCCCTACAACATCTCGTCATCGGAATGGCCCGCGACATAATTAGCAGCTTGATGGTTGTGCCTGTCATCAACGACCGTTAAACTCCACTCACCGCCATCGCCCACCTCATTACCACACAATTTGAACGGGCATCCACACTTGTTGGTTCTAACTGGCCGGTTGCTCTTTCGTACTAGTCGATGTCCCCTGTAGTTCCCGCTTCTTGCACATGCATAGTAGGCAGCAAGAGTCCTATTGGACGATCTACTCATACTCGACGCACTGGTAACAATCACATGCCCCTGTTGTCGTCCGACGCTCTTTATCCACTGAAAGAGCTCATCTCTATTTTTAAAGCGTTGAATCGTTGTAAATTCGGCTGTATAATCCATATACACCTGTATCAAACAATTCATACAACTAATTGGACCGGGAACCAAACATTAGTTTCATTATTGCCGTAAAGATAAATCAATATTACCTCGGAATTTTTTAGCATCTCCATCAATCTCAACTGTATCTGCAGGCAAGTAAAACCCAAAAATTTCTCCTTCTATTTCTACACATTGTAATAAGAATATCAAATAAAATGTACTTAACAGTGTATCTTTACCAAATCGCGATTTCGACAAATTTAGGTTGAAAACCCCTAAATCGATTGCTATCGCTTCACCGATTTGTTTGAACGCAGCAGTTGACACTGTGATGTAAATGTCGAGCCCAGTAATAAAAATCAAATCGTTGGAATTTCCGTCTGTGCGCCTTGAGCAATCTACGAAAAACTTGCCGTTTGATATTCCGCCTTGAGCAATCTGTGGAATGTTATGGCTATGAGCGGTGAGCAGAATTAATCAAGGGGTGAAAGAGGGTCCTAACGGGTCAAAACGGGTAAAAATTTTAACCTGTTGTGCGCTTCGAGTAAATTCGGTGGTTTAGTTGGCATATTTTACTTAGAGCGCACAACGGTTATATTTTAACACGATTTGAACCGTTTTACGCACTGAGTAATCTTACATGGATTGTCAGTATTGACATTAGTAACGGTAATCGTTATTAATCGCGACGCTGAGAACGATTTTGCCCGGTTGTGTGCGCTGAGTAGATCTAAATTTTGTTTTTAATATATATTCTATTGGATTACTGAAATTCTTATGCCGATGTTAACAACAGTATTGATACGTATAAAATAATATAATACCAACGTGATAACTATCATTATTTGTATTAATTAACACCCTTAAGAAATACTGGATAGATTGCGTGTGTAATTAAGCATTCAAAATCTAGTATATATCAGTTTGTACCCGTTCACCAAAAAGTTAGTAAGAGGCAAACTTGATTAGTAGGTCTATCGTTGAGCATAACTTATAGATACGATACACCACAGCACGACATACAGATGATAACATTTGCACATTTAGGCAGACATGATAAAATTTCATGCTACCAATCTGTCAATATGAAATAAACAATCCATAGTAAAATGATACAACGTTTTATCCTACAATATTTCAATAACGTCAACGGTTGCAATATCGTGACCAAATACTATTGACTGGAATTGATGCATCCTATCCTCATAAGTAGCCGACCATCCGTCTGACACATCGGAACTGTATCTTAGCCACATACTTGAAGTCGGAGGGACAGTACCATATGGGGCAAGTTTAACAATAACGAAGTGATTATTGTTCACCTGACCCAACGTTATGTGGCGTCTGGATGATAGGGGTACTGGAGGAGTTCTTAAAGGAAAATATGTCACACACTGATGAGGTGCAAGAATATGTACTACACAGTCGTAGCATGAGGCAATGACATGTGCCATTTCTGGCATCTGCATCCACCATTTAGCTTTTGGACGGTCTAACAAATGGCCCAGTGCCACTACATTCTTTTTAAATTCCACGGCACCCATAAGTTGCCGGTACAAGCCGTCGTGGTTCTGCATCTCTTCTCGCAAGTCATATTTCACCTGCCTCCATTCGTCCTCACCCAGTCCCAACTGAGCTGCCACAGCCCTATACCCACAGTTTCCGTCTGCTTTCACATCTACGACGTGCACTATAAGGGGTCTTAGACAATCAGGAAAAGCGTTCCAATAAGGTATTATTATGTCGGCAGCCAAGTCCTCGTCACTATCATCATGTGGAATTGATTGTTTCGGCTTCTTTATTGTACGTTTCCACAACGGTCTACTTCTTCCCTTACCCGGCTTACACGTCAATGTAGACGTATCCGTTATCTCAGCATGCTGCTTAGTAATCTCCGCTACCAGGGTAGAAATTTGCAGACATAGAACCTCATGCTCCTTCTCAAAGGCCTTAGCCACTGCATTCTCGTCCTCATCATCCTCCTCCTCAGCAGTCTGCTCCACCTTATTAGGATCCACCTTATCATCCTCCCCACCCATCTTCCCAGTATGATCCTCCTCCTGCAACTCAGCATGCACTTCATTCTCCCAAAATGCCTCCCCCACCTTCTGATCCTCCCCCTCATTATTCACAGCCTTCAAATTCTCATCACCCATAATTTTATCAGCTGATGCTAACTCCTTCAACTGTTTTACAATACCAACCTTCTTCCCCCGTTGTAACCGGTTTCGTGCATTATAAATTGCTTTGATTGAGGTTGCACTGAATTTTTTATTTGCCTTCAGTACTTTCAAAATTTCAGCTGGCTGAACCTTGCTATTTGCCAAGTCACGCACTGTTTCCATCTCCATTCCCTGCAACGTCCCTTCATCAGAATGGCCATCGACATATTTAGCTGCTTCATGGTTGTGCCTGCCACAAACGACTGTTAACTTCCACACCTCAACGCCCACGCCCACCATATAACCACGCAATGAGAAAGGACATGAACACTTCTTGGTTTTAACAGGCTGGTTGGTCTTTTTTAGCTTTCGGTGTCCCCGATACTCACCGCTTCTTTCACACGCAAAGTACACAGCATGATGCCCTTTGGCCGTTTTACTTAATCTCCCCGAACGTGTAACAATCACATGCCCATGACTTAACCAGACGTTTTGTATCCACTGAAACAGCTCTTTTCTATCCTTGAACAGTTGATTGGTGGTAAAGTCATTTGTAAAATCCATAGTATCCTGTATCAAACAATTTTTAACCTGATCCTCAAAGATTTAATGCATTATTACCGAGAAGATAAATCAATATTACCTTGGGTTTTTGTACCAACTTCATCAATCTCAACCGTGGATGAATGCATGTAAAATCAAAATAAGAAAGGCAGATAAACTGTACTTAAAAGTAAAGACTTACCAAAGAGCCGATTTCGAAAAATTTAGGTCAAAACCCCCTAAATCGATTTCTCTCGATTCAGCTCTTTGTTTGATCTCACCAGTTGACTAAATGATGTATCCTTCGAGCAATGAAATAAAAATCAAATCTTTTGGAATTCGGTCTGGGCGACTGGAGCGATCTTTGAAAAAACATGCCGTTTGAAATTCCGCCGTGAGCAATCTATGTAATTGTCTGTCAATTCGCTACGAGCAGAAGGTATCATGGGACAATTTCGGGTCCTACCGGGTCATATCGGGTCTACAATAATTTACCCGTTGTGCTAGTTGAGTAAACAAGTCTAGTTTGAAATATTACTAGCAAATAACCCGTCCACATGTGCACGTGGACTTGATCAAAATGGTTGTGTGCTGTGAGCAATTACGGGTTTTGAGTGGTTGGTGCGCTGAGCAATTCTGAGTTTTGCGTGGTTGTGTGCGTTGAGTAATTCTGTGTTTTGAGTGGTTGTGGGCGGTGAGCAATTCTGAGTTTTGCGTGGTGCTGTGTGCTGAGCAATTCCGTGTTTTGAGTGGTTGTGGGCGGTGAGCAATTCCGAGATTTGCGTGGTGGTGTGCGGTGAGCAATTCTGATTTTTACGTGGTTGTGTGCGGTGAGCAATGCTGAGATTTTCGTCGTTGTGTGTGGTGGGCAAACAGCAAGATGGTTCACAGAGGAGAACTTTTACATTTTTTCCCTTCCAGTGTTCGCGATGAGTAATTTACACTATGAACCAATATTTTTACGCATCCGTATATACAAAGGCATCATAACAGCTTCCATATGCGATCAGTTTTGTGACCTAAGGCGGAAAAAGCTAACGAGATAGGGTTTGATCAATCGAAATTATTCTAATTCGCTGATCTATATAGACTATAAGAGTTCCTGCTTATATCAAACGAAGATCCTTAAGGTAGATTAAAAGATTTGTGTCATTGGGTTGGGGTGCCCTAAAATAGTCGACTGCGGACGAATTGCATCGTAAAGTTGGTAAGCCATTAATTGATGCTAATTAATACCTGTATTTATTAATAATTTCAGAAATTGATTGCTCGATTGTTACATTTGGTACATGATTGCGTAGAAATTACGAAGATTGAGATGGACTCGGTACATATTGAGGGGATCTGTGATGAAGCGGACAAAGAAGCAAAGGTTAGAAATTATTTCGCTTTGTTAACTGACTAATTTACTAGAAAATAAAGGAAAACATTTAGTGACTATGTTGGTATGTGGTACTTAATTCAGCGTATGGTTGAAGGCTCAGAGGTTAATGAAGATTATACAAATCAGTTGACAACAAATAAAATTTTCCCCAGCATAGAAGAGCTTGGTTAATGGGTAAAAGCGGTCGGTGTGAAAACCGGGAATTTGGTTGTTACAAAATCATCAAATATGAGTACAAAGGGCAATAGGGTCCCAACTTATTATTTTTGTTGTGAAAGAAGTGGGACATATCGGCCACACAGGCCGGATATATCGGCCAAAAAATCAACTCGAAGCAAGAAGTATTCATGTCCCTTCTACTTGAGGGCTAATGGTGTGGCAACAGATAAGTGGATTTTGACAGTTGTACGTGGCAATCACAACCATAAACCCGCAATGTACATCGAGCGACATCCAGATGAGAGGAGGTTCAGAGGGGGGAGATGGCCACGGTGAGAGACTTGTCAAATAGATTGCTTAGGCCAAGGGAAATCTTGAAATACCTAAAGGAAAAGGATAATGCAACATCTACCACAATCAACACTATTTATAAAGCCAGACAGAGGATGAAGGCAGGGGAAATGGCCTGGAGAGCAGAAATGCAGCTATTCCTTAATCTAGTGACACAGCGTAATTACATTGTGTATCATGAAGTGGACGAAGTGACAAATGCAGTGAGGACTATATTTTGGGCACATCCACAGTCGGTTGAGTTATTACGAAAATTTCCAGAGATTCTGGTTATGGACTGCGTGTTGAAGACCAACCGCAACAGGCCACCATTGATGGAGATGTATGGGGTGACGTCCACAGATATTCAATTCGCAGCTGCATTTTGTTACACGGAGGTCGTACGTGAGGAGAACTACTTGTGGGCCTTGGAGAAGTTGAGCTCTTTGCTACATGGATACAGGATGCCACGTGTAATTTTGACAGCACTGGAGCCAGCACTTATGAATGCCATTGTCCATGAATTTCCCCTTGCGGTGCACCAATTATGTAGAATGCACATATCCAAAAATATTGCCAAAAATTGCCAGCCCTCTTTTGAAGATCAAGAAAAATGGTTAGGTTTCATCTCTAGCAGGAATTTATTGGTGGGGGCACGTAAGGAGGAGGAGTATGTTTCTAAACTGAAGGCATTGGAGACAGAGTACAAAGATTACACAAGGGTCGTGAGCTATGTGAAGACATCTTGGCTGGACAAGTACAAGGAGAAGTTTATTTCTGTATGGACAGATGGCAATCTGCACTTTGGAAATGTCAGTACCAACAGAGCGCAGACCAAAAGAGCCCAGACTGAATATTCTAAGCTTAAAAAGGCTTTGGGTTCATCGGCCTTCAGTTTATCCGCTTCTTGGCCAACCATACATGAATCATTAGAGGGGCAGCATATCGAGATCAAGGCATCATATGAGAAATCTAAGATCATGTTGCAACATAATGTGCATGTGTTCTTGTTCAGGGAGCTGATATGATTTACAGCCGCTGCGGCGTTGAAGATAATGTCTGTGGAAGCTGATAAATCTGACCCTATGGCAACGGACCAATGCACAGGTGATTGTCTAGCAAGAATGATTTATGGTGTACCATGTGCCAATGAGATTGGCGAATTCATAAGAGAAAATCGCCCCATTCCCTTAGATGCCGTAAATGCTCATTGGAAGCAGCTAGACATGGAGGCTAAGACGGAATTGATGTCTGAAGAAGATGGGCTTATACATGATGAATTAGAGCGCATACACAAGCTCTATGCTCAACTTGATGGGCCGATGAAGCAGGAGTTGTTAATTAAGTTGAAGGAGCTAGCTACCCCGGCGACAAATCTGATTATAGAGCTGCAAGTTAATGTCGTGTTCAATGGAAGAAGAAAAAGGGATAATAATTTGACAAATGAAGATACAGCCATCCCCATTGATCCTGCTCATTTTGATCATGTCTTAGCCGATGCGGCTAGTTGCTCTGCTCAAATTCCAACTGAAGTCTCATCGAAACAAGAAAGCGTCGGCCGTGTCCAGCCGAGACGGTCCCAAAGGATCAAAAATACGTCTGCCCCACCAATTCCTCCTCAACTTGTTAGAAAGAAACCAACTGTCAAATCCGCGACTTCTGGCAGTATGACTTTGGTTTCTGCTACAGCTTCATTTGCAGCAGCAAATTATGAAGCTAAGGACGCTAGAGCCGTTCAAGGAGGCATACCTTAGCTTGATCAATTCCCCGCTGCAATCTTCAAATATATATCGAATGTCACAGATGTGAACCCAGATGGGAACTGTGGTTACAGGGCTATATCTTCACATCTAGGGATGGGAGAGGACAAGTGGAAGGTGGTCAGAAAAGAGTTGCTTGAAGAGCTGCGTGACCACTATGATGTGTATTCAAAGGTGATGGGTGAGGAAAGTGCACAAGAACAGTAAGTGTTAATTAACTATATGGGTGACCACCCCCCGATGTAATATTGGATGACATTTCCTGAAGTTGGACATATGATCTCAAGTCGTTATAACTGTGTAATACATCTGCTGTCAATGACACAATGTCTTTCATTTTTTCCGTTAAGATCAGGACCAGACCAAGGTACGAAACGTGGTCCCTTCACCATAGGTTTTGTAAATAATAATAACTTTGTAAAGATTCAACTTAAAGATAGAAGCCCGGTGCCACCGGTAATAATGCATTGGAAGGCTAACCGCCTGCCTGCGGCCAAAGGATGTGAGGAAGGCCTTGAAGAGAGGATGCGACAATTCGAGACATTAATCTGTAAAGATGTAGGCAAATTTCCATCTGTACTTATCGTATCATCAGATGATTGAATGTATTATTTTGTGCAAATGTAGTGTCTGAGTTTATAATGAAAGAAAATACTGAAATTTTTGGGATTTTTGTACAAAATTTATGGGATTTCTGCACAACGGGAACTCAACGCGCCATCATGTCTTTGCTTGTTGTGTGCGTTGAACATTTATGTTATGGGATACAGTTGCTAAATTCGCACGACTGGCATAATTTTGCCCGTTGTGCGCTTTGAGCAATTTATGTTACAGCATTAAAAATTTGCTCACCGCGCACAACGGCCATAAAGGAGAATGCTAAGAGTTGGACTCATAATTGTGTGCTTTGTTATGTTATTGATGTTGAAGATCGTATACTGCATTAAATGTGTTATTTATGTTGCATGAAGTGATTTCCACCTCTGCGTATTCTTGAATCTTTGTCTCCTTGACGATGGTCTACTTGAATTTATGGCATAAGTCCAATATCCCAAGTTCGTTTAAGAGAAAACTCTATACGTAACAATCTCGATGCATGTAGATGCTATGTGAATGCTATAGAAAATGACTCCAATGAAACACACTGACAAATCAGATTCATCCATACACATCAGGTAAAAGGTGGGACCGGTGTGAGCAATGAGAAAAAATTGTATATCGGGTACACTGTGATGCTAAGCTCAATTCCAACACAGTTCACGTGCACTAAGTATATTCCCAGGCAACTTCGATATTTCACACCATCCATGTCCATTTCTGTGATGGATGTATGCTAATAGTTTTAATAGCCATAAGAAATTAAGCAATCGGTGTACGAAGATCGCTAATGGTTGGCAAACAGATATTAATACAAACAAGCGGTAAAAGACTGCACCAGACGGTGTTCATTGCCAATTGAATGTTCGGGGTTCATTACTAACGCATAAACCATCACATGTTCACCTCTCAAAATATAAAAAACATTTGGTGTACTAAGATGCCACGATTCACACAGACGCCTCGCTGGAGGGCGCGTTGGTAGCCAAACCATCCTACGTTTGGGCCGATCCTCCACCGGACTCCCGACCAGATCGCTGACGCTTCCTCGCCTCAACCTCATGCCTCACATCTTCAATCGAGTTTGGAGGAAGCGAGTTTCTCTCCAACTCGGCTATACGAGCCATGAGACTACTCTTCTCTACGTACCATCGCTCTTCGGAGCTCTTCCGAACCGCTGACATAGAGGCCGCCCGATCTTTAGCTTTCGCAACCTCCCACTCTTCCTGAGATCTGCGGTCCCTATCTTTCATCAGCTGCTCCTTCAAATCCTTAAGTTGAGATTCGAATGAAACCGCCTTTTTCCGCTCGGCAATCAACAATTGCACCACTCGGCGACGCAATTCCGCCCCGACCAATGATGTCTGCAGGGAATCATGGATAAGTAAGACTGTAAGAGTAAGGCAACAGCACAAAGAGACGACATTATTAGTTAACCTGGTAACTGCCATAAACGACTGAGTTAGCGAGCCTTTCAATGTCAATTTGACCCAGGACACTTTGGTCAGTGGGAAGGATGGAGTTCTCCACCAGTCGACTGACCACCCCCTATCCACCAATGTGACGTGCGTTTATATTTCATATATTTGCGCACGTTTTCTTCCGTGTTTTTCCGTATTTTACCGTCGTCTTTTATTCGTTCTCTCGTGTTTTCTTGTATTTTCTTGTTTTCTTTCACTTTTCCATATTTTCTGTGTTTTACAGGAGTTTGCTGGCATTTGGGACGCGAAACGATGATATCATGTGTCCCCAGAGCAACGGGAGGAGTCACGCGTGATCCAGGAGGTCAAACGCCAAAGAATTCATCTTTCAGCCCCTCACCCGGTAGGTTGGTCAGCTCCAACCGATCGGGTGATGCACGCGTGCACCACCCGGTCTCTGCCGCAGCTCACAAAGAAGTCACCCGACCGGTTCGCAGACCGGTTCAGCGGGGGCTGTTCTCTGTTTTCTCGAAGCAAAACGCCAACCGATCGGGTGACTCTCACCCGATCGGTTCATCTATAGCTGATGTTGAAGAGCTGAAGACACGGGCGTCCAACCGATCGCTTCACCCGACGGCTCCAAGATCCAACCGGTCACCCCAAGAACTCAACTGACCGGTTCTTGTGATCGGGTGAAAGCTCACCGAAGGCGACGGCCAAAGCAACAAGCGGCTCACCCGATCGGTTGATGTTTCAACCGATCGGGTGGCCTTTTCTTCCGCTTTCGTGCACCGCTGCTCATTCATTGAAGATCTGCTACCATTCCAGAAGGATTTTGGGTGATCTCTTATTTTTCTAGCGTCGGCATCGTCGTTAGCTTTCCAACGATAGGTCGCATGCCCAAATCCGATTTTTCTAGATTTTTCTGGAATTTTCTAAGCGCGGGTATGTGCTGAAACTGGCTGCAGTCTGGAATTTCACTTCAACCGATCGGTTGACCTGTCAACCGACCGGGTGAGATCTGTTTCTGCGTATCTGAGCTCTCTATTTATTCCACCCGATCGGGTGACTTTTCACCCGATCGGGTGGGCCTTTTTCGACAGTTTTGAACCCGACCCAAGAGGGTTTTTGAGGGGTTTATAAATAGGGTTTTGGGGCACGATGGAGGGCACTTCTTCCTCAGTTTTTCTAGGGCTTTTTGCCCCTTTTTCTTGTAAGTTTAGATTAGATTAGATTAGCTTTTATATTGCAATAAATCTTGTATTGGATTGAAGATTCAAACCCAAGATAAGTATTTCTTTCTCTTGTTCTCCATTTTTTGTGTTGTATTTCTTTTGCTTCATGATGAATGTTTGTGTGTGTTTTGTGTTGTTTGTTTATATGTTTTTCATCATGGAGTAGTATTGATGAACCCTAATACGGGTTAGGGTAGGATTGTTGCTTGGGAATTTACATTAGACTTGGTTGCATGGCACGTGTTCGATGAAATGTGTCAATGGGGATTTCTAGCAATCTGGGTCCAATTCGTACGGCAACACACTAGATGTGTTGGGGATTGGGGTCCGGTTCTTGTCCTGTCAAGATCCGCTTTGATGTATTGCTAGAAATCACATTTGACCTATTTGGCCATTAGGGTTACGCGGGGGTGTTTCATTGTCATCGGCGGGAAAAAGACCGCCTTTGACCGTCGGGCCAAGGGGGAATAAACTTGGCGGTTGACTCCCTAGCCATAGCTCACGCCCCCAGCGTAGACATCGAGTCCTCGCGTGCGGGAGCGGCTTGGACGAAGTGTTGGGAGATATCATTGTGGCCTTAATGCTCCCGGTTGCGGAAGGTGTTTATGGACACGGGAGTGCCCACCGTCCGGAACCGGGTAGGCCTAGCGTGCTTGGCACCGACCGGAATATCGGGCCATGGACGCTAGGTACCACCTTTTGGGGGCAATGTCTCACCCTGGATCAAGTCAAATGCCAAGTGTCATGAGTGCTCTAGCCCGTGTTAGCGGGGATTCATTTCGTGTCGTTTTCATTTCTTTCTTTTATTTCTACATTTCACCCATATCATCCGCGTAGCTAGCACGCGACCTAGGCGAGGCTAGTAGCCACTCAAGCCATCCACCTCCCTGTGTTCGATATACCAGCACCCTACACTAACCGTGCACTTGCAGTAAAACGACACCGCGTCCATACCGTAAACGGGGCGCCGGTCAAGTTTTTGGCGCCGTTGCCGGGGAGGCGTTCGGTTTGATATTAGCTTAGCTTGGGTTCGTTAGTCTACGCATAAAAACACAAAAATTTCTTTTTCTTTTTATATAAAAAAATATATTCAATAAGCAAGAAATTTTTCCCCCACTGTTATATTATCTTTTTGTTATTTTCTTGTGCTATTGACGCTCCTCTCTAGTTTTCTTATTTTTGTTGTCCAGGTATCTTTGGTGTAACCATGTGGAGATCAAATTTCGATGCTCAGATGAGAGGCTACAATCCCTATTCATTTTTGGTTTGTGAGACTTGTGGGATGGCGGGGCACGTGTATTATGATTGCCTTGAGAGCCTCCCCCCACACCAAGGCCATACATTTTCCCACAACCATAACCCAAACACCTCCCATCCATTTCCTCAGCCTTATATCCCTCCACCACCACAAGAAGAATCAAGTCTCGTATCTCTCCTTGAAGGTGCCTTGTTTAATCAAGGCCAATTCTTACAAAACGTGATGTCACCAATTACCGAGACTACGCCAAAGAGAGGGGATGAAGGAGAGGATATACCTACTTTCATGGTTGAGACTACCATGCCGTCGGCCACAATAGACACATCTCATGCCGCCCCCCCATTTTTCCATCATTACCACTTGGATGACAAGCATTTTTTGATGATGATAGTGAGGATGGGGAGATGTCTCTAGGATCTGTGGGAGAGACTTGTCATCTCTATTTGGAAACCCCATATGAGTCCTATGAGAGCACCGAGGAGACCACAGAGCTTATGCATACCGGCGAGGAGGATGTACGTGAGGACGACGACACCACGACCACATACGAGGGGTCCGCTCCATATCCACCTCCACAGCCATCTCTGTCACAGCTTCCTCCTTGGTCGGTGGTCAACCATGAGGATGTCATTCAGGACATCGAGCAGATGGAGAAGCATGAGCATATCGTCGAGGAGGATGTGCATGAGGGCTTGGATACGATCGTCCACTTCATGGAGCCCGAGCCACATCTACCTCTACCGTCACGCTCCACTTCTTCTGCGGCTGAGCATCTACTTGAGCATATTGCCCATATTCAGGGAGATTTTCATACTCACTCTCACTCCACATTTGAGCCTCGCTTTTCACGTCATATTTCCTTAGACTCATATATATTTGACACACCATATCTCTCACAGGACACAGGACCGACTTCCCTTGAGGTATGCTGCGGTGTGTCACCACCTGGAGAGCCACTTCTCATAGAGAGCGAGGATTTTGTCATCGCTAGTACAGAGGATAGCGACCCATTCTCAGGGAGTATTCGTCACCCTGTTATTATTTTTCCATCTCATGTTGACGACTATCTCTGGGATACATTTATTTTGGGAAATAATTTCTTGCCATGGACTAATGCACCTCGTCCTTTGCAGGTCACAGGTGGACACCTACGAGGGATGCTTGGAGGTGCATTGCTTGGGTCCATTGGCACACGTGGTACAGCGCTTCTGGCAGAGCCACAGAAGGAGCAGTTAGAGCAGCTACCTGCCCCACTTCAAATCTTGGATCCGCCTATGCTCAGGTGTATCCTAATCCAGTAGTGTAAAAATTTACCGCTTTCTAGTTTAGATTTGAATAATCTCGTCTCCTCTCATTAGCGAGAGGAGCGTATCTTGGATTTGCTTTTGCATCTTAATAACCCTTCATGTCGTGCCCTTCTATCATTTCACCCCCATCCTCTTCCGAGGAGAACGAGCACTGTCTCTCCTGCATTCTGATTTCTTTCTTTTCCGATTTTCCCCTAGCATATTTCTGCATCACATTGATCATATCATTTTGCTAGCATTGTCATGTTCAGCTTGGGGGAAATCGACTTTTGTGTGCATGTTTTCGTGTGTAGTTGTCGGGTGTTTGTGTCTTTGAGTCCTTCGTCGTGTTTTACATCTTTTATTTGAGTGTTTCTTTTTCTTTATTTTTTTTAATTTCGTTCATGTGTTTCTTGTGTTTTTCATTTTTTGTGTCGGTGCGTAACTCCCCCCCATTTTCATTGCCCTCCCGTATTCACTACTATTGCATTGGGGACAATGCAAGTTCCAGCTTGGGGGAGTCGCACTTCGTGCGTCATTTGTGTCGTTTTTCTTCGTTTTTGAGTCGTTTTCCATCGTGTTTTTCTTTTTCTTCTCATCTTTTGTTCTCTCTCTCTCTCTCCTAGAGATGACCCCCTATGATGAATTGCCGCGAAAATCACACGCGCACCTTGCACAGCTTCGATAATCACATTCACTAACCCTAGGATATCGAGTCCTCTTGCATTTCATGCATCGCGGGTCCACTTAGCTTTTTGTGAGTCGTGCGTCGTGCCTAGCTGTTTGGTGTGCTTCTACTTTGTGATTTTACGTTATATACCTGTCCTGGAATGACCCCTAGATTATCATGCTTCGATATTGAATATGCGGTATTTGCTTCTAATGTCTGCTTCTATATGCATGCTATATATATCGTATACTTCATTTCGCATGTGTCGGGATTCCACAATTAAGGATTAGGATAACCCATTTAGCCCATGCTCTAATTAGCGAGAATAGTTTCCTTTGCCCAAGTGTTTAGATTCCGATTTCTTTTTTGTTTTACTTGGTGCAAATCCCCTCGTCGTGTACCGTTCTCCCACTTGGGAGAGTACACATGTAAATATCCCAATTCCCAAAAATCCAAAAAAAGGGAGAAAAGAAAAGAAAAACCCAAAAAGATGAGAAATGAAAAGAAAAGAAAAAAATACAAATACCCAAAACCCAAAAAAAATCCCAGTGTGAATATTTTCCTACTTGCCGTGAATAAGGGGAAGGCGAGAATTTGCACCGAGTGTTCTACTCCACATCTTCTCAACCCCCATCGTTTTCGAAAACACTTGGCTTAGGAACTTTTTGGCTATTATCTAGGCTATAGTGTGGTGATTTCCTTAACCCTAGTTGTGGAGTCCATGACGCATGATATGTTTCGATTCTTGCTCTATTCTCATGCATGCTTGAGCTATATATTCACCGCTTTATTCGAATCGAATCGATATTTGGGTCTTTCTTTGGGTACGTGTATATGGAGCTTTATTGCACATCGTAGATAGTGACACCGTCTGCTAGCACACGACCGCACTCACTCGCGCTTCACCGCGTGGGCCCATGGCACTTGTCTGGACTCGTATTCCTTGGTTTAGTGATATGATTTGGCGTCTGCTTGCTTGGTGTGTCATTTTTGATTTTGTTGGCCCTAACGGGTGATCTAGGATATAGAGTTTTCTTTTTCTCTCTTTCTCTCTATTTTCTCCCTCCGAGCTCCTACTCTCGCTCGTCTTCCTCGAGGACGAGGAAGGGTTCAGCTTGGGGGATTTTGACGTGCGTTTATATTTCATATATTTGCGCACGTTTTCTTCCGTGTTTTTCCGTATTTTACCGCCGTCTTTTATTCGTTCTCTCGTGTTTTCTTGTATTTTCTTGTTTTCTTTCACTTTTCCATATTTTCTGTGTTTTGCAGGAGTTTGCTGGCATTTGGGACGCGAAACGATGATATCATGTGTCCCCAGAGCAACGGGAGGAGTCACGCGTGATCCAGGAGGTCAAACGCCAAAGAATTCATCTTTCAGCCACTCACCCGGTCGGTTGGTCAGCTCCAACCGATCGGGTGATGCACGCGTGCACCACCCGGTCTCTGCCGTAGCTCACAAAGAAGTCACCCGACCGGTTCGCAGACCGGTTCAGCGGGGGCTGTTCTCTGTTTTCTCGAAGCAAAACGCCAACCGATCGGGTGACTCTCACCCGATCGGTTCATCTGTAGCTGATGTTGAAGAGCTGAAGACACGGGCGTCCAACCGATCGCTTCACCCGACGGCTCCAAGATCCAACCGGTCACCCCAAGAACTCAACCGACCGGTTCTTGTGATCGGGTGAAAGCTCACCGAAGGCGACGGCCAAAGCAACAAGCGGCTCACCCGATCGGTTGATGTTTCAACCGATCGGGTGGCCTTTTCTTCCGCTTTCGTGCACCGCTGCTCATTCATTGAAGATCTTCTACCATTCCAGAAGGATTTTGGGTGATCTCTTATTTTTCTAGCGTCGGCATCGTCGTTAGCTTTCCAACGATAGGTCGCATGCCCAAATCCGATTTTTCTAGATTTTTCTGGAATTTTCTAAGCGCGGGTATGTGCTGAAACTGGCTGCAGTCTGGAATTTCACTTCAACCGATCGGTTGACTTGTCAACCGACCGGGTGAGATCTGTTTCTGCGTATCTGAGCTCTCTGTTTATTCCACCCGATCGGGTGACTTTTCACCCGATCGGGTGGGCCTTTTTCGACAGTTTTGAACCCGACCCAAGAGGGTTTTTGAGGGGTTTATAAATAGGGTTTTGGGGCACGATGGAGGGCACTTCTTCCTCAGTTTTTCTAGGGCTTTTTGCCCCTTTTTCTTGTAAGTTTAGATTAGATTAGATTAGCTTTTATATTGCAATAAATCTTGTATTGGATTGAAGATTCAAACCCAAGATAAGTATTTCTTTCTCTTGTTCTCCATTTTTTGTGTTGTATTTCTTTTGCTTCATGATGAATGTTTGTGTGTGTTTTGTGTTGTTTGTTTATATGTTTTTCATCATGGAGTAGTATTGATGAACCCTAATACGGGTTAGGGTAGGATTGTTGCTTGGGAATTTACATTAGACTTGGTTGCATGGCACGTGTTCGATGAAATGTGTCAATGGGGATTTCTAGCAATCTGGGTCCAATTCGTACGGCAACACACTAGATGTATTGGGGATTGGGGTCCGGTTCTTGTCCTGTCAAGATCCGCTTCGATGTATTGCTAGAAATCACATTTGACCTATTTGGCCATTAGGGTTACGCGGGGGTGTTTCATTGTCATCGGCGGGAAAAAGACCGCCTTTGACCGTCGGGCCAAGGGGGAATAAACTTGGCGGTTGACTCCCTAGCCATAGCTCACGCCCCCAGCGTAGAAATCGAGTCCTCGCGCGCGGGAGCGGCTTGGACGAAGTGTTGGGAGATATCATTGTGGCCTTAATGCTCCCGGTTGCGGAAGGTGTTTATGGACACGGGAGTGCCCACCGTCCGGAACCGGGTAGGCCTAGCATGCTTGGCACCGACCGGAATATCGGGCCATGGACGCTAGGTACCACCTTTTGGGGCAATGTCTCACCCTGGATCAAGTCAAATGCCAAGTGTCATGAGTGCTCTAGCCCGTGTTAGCGGGGATTCATTTCGTGTCCTTTTCATTTCTTTCTTTTATTTCTACATTTCACCCATATCATCCGCGTAGCTAGCACGCAACCTAGGCGAGGCTAGTAGCCACTCAAGCCATCCACCTCCCTGTGTTCGATATACCCGCACCCTACACTAACCGTGCACTTGCGGTAAAACGACACCACGCCCATACCGTAAACGGGGCGCCGGTCACAATGCAGACTCACCGTCCCAGACGGGGAAGAAGGGTCGGTGACGGTTCCCCCTAATACCTTCCGATGGAACGTCAGTGGGCGGATTCAACAGCAATGCCCCCTCGTACGCCGGGGGGACATAGCCTGCCGGAACGAGACCTCCCCATGGCCATGTATCCCTTAGAGGAGTCTCAGGCAACTGCGGCCGCACATCCCCCCTGTCATGAAGGGAATGGTTAACATCTACGTCACCGTCTCTTCTTCCCTCTGAAGACTGGCCTTGCAAAGTTTCTTCGTCCCACTGACACGATTTCTCAGCCATATCTGTAGTGAAGGCACAAATTAAGGCGAATGGTGATATATCCCCAAATTTGGCGGGATAAATATCTCCCACTTGACCGGACACTTGGCGGGGTTTTCTAGAGTCTTCGCAGGGTTTTTTGCGGTCTGCTACATTAATACTCCGAGTTTGGCGGCAACTCAAATTTTTTGCCGGGTCCGGCATTATGGGTGGCCATCTTGAACCTTGACTCTCTCGCTCTTCCGTTTGTTATTACAAGTATAAATAAACGGAGGATTAATTACTGAGCGCGTAAAACGGGGCAAAATTTGAACCGTTGTGCGCGGTGAGCAAATATAATTTAGTTATGCGCCGTATATGCGTAAATGAGGGATAGTTGTGCGCGGTCGAATATTTGGATTTATTATACGAATTTTCCTCATCGCGTACAAATGGCATTACTGTATACAGTTGTGTGAGGAGATATATTAAACGACTAAAATGTTTTACTTGTCACAATGGATACAAATATTCGCTGATATGGCGCTTACGAGAAAAAATTTTCGCAAACAAAGTACCAGCAAATTCGGCAGATGGATTAGTAGATGACCTGTCGAATTCTTGTTCGTGGTCCCCCCAACCTCTCACCTCATCCACCTCATCCATCTCTACGTACCATCGCTTTTCGTCTTATTAATAGTAACACATGAAAGTGGAGCCCACAGAGGGAAAAAGATAGAATTTTTCAACGCAGCACAGCGGAACGACGCGAAACCTACTGCAAATTGACCAGTTAACAACATTCGAACGCGAAGGTACACATATTGTTTAGCGGGCCCCACAATATATTCTTGACACCCCACTATCCAACCCCATTGAATCTAGTTGGTAGGGGATATTTTAACTAAATATGGTAGATGATGTGACATTTAATTAGGTATTTTTTCCCATATTTAGTTAACGTCTAATTAAGTTATATTCGACGACTCCATACAAGTCTAAGTGGAAGTTGGCCGGTTATATCATCTCCAACCACACTGCAACAACACGCCAAATATGGTGTTTTCACTCCATCAACCGCCCTGCAAAACTGGTATCATTTTGCCGGTTTGCTTTAGGGCCATCCAAATTTGGAGAGTCAATGTAGCAACCTCCGATGTATTAAAAAACAGTGTAGCAACCTACATCCAGTTTTTGTATGTCTGTTTATTAGACTATACCTAGCACATTCATTATGATTCTGTTTGTTTATTTCGATCCGCCTATGTCATTATCCAAAAGGCGGGAGTAAAATAACAACAATCGTGCCAAATAAGAGTCTAAATATATATATAATCCAAAAAATCATAAAACCATATTATAAACTTAGGTGATATGAGGAATGAAAGTCCAATATCAACATTGAGATACACGAAGGAAAACTAACGTCTCAAATCACAACACATATAGAATATAGCATACATGGAGACCATATCACAAAATTCACACATATATGATCAACAAATATAGTGCGGAATTAAAATTAAACCCAAATAAGAAACAAATGCAAACGTAATTTTGTTTCAAGGGTTCGAATTACCCAAGTAACTTCCCGCCTTGTTCCCGGTTATCCTACGTCCCTTCCACCCGGATACCTCCGGATACTCAAGTTAGAACCCTAACTTGAGGTTGCCTTTAAACCACTTGTAGCAACCCTACACGTGAAATTGAATACAATCGATGTACTTCACTCCTACAACTTGGGAGTAAGCAAACCGCTCTCGCAAACCTAGCACAAAACCAAATAACGAAAGTTATGAAATTATGAAAGCAACACTTACAATCCCATATGCCTTGAAGTAGAACTTGAAGGAGAAGTGTGTTGTGTGTTGAAGACTCTCTTGGAAGAGAGGAGAAAGCCCTTTCTCTTGACTGCACCAATTACCTTGACGATCACTACCGTTTGAATACACATCGCTTGTGCCTTGCACCGGCTCCATTATATCAGTTTCCGCTTGATAACCATGAATCCCTGTCAATAGAGAGGACTACTGCCGTAAAGGTGGAGCCTGAGGTAATAGATCGGGTGCCAAGCCACTCAAGGCTGGACAGATATACGTGCACCACATGGGCATTTACTTTCCGTTTGAATACACATCGCTTCTGCCTTGCACCGGCTCCATTATATCAGTTCCCGCCTGATAATCATGAATCCCTGTCATTTGAGAGGACTACTACCGTAAAGGTGGAGCCCGAGGTAATAGATCGGGTGCCAAGCCGCTCAAGGCTGGACAGATATACGTGCACCTCATGGGCATTTAATTTCCGTTTGAATACACATCGCTTCTGCCTTGCACCGGCTCCATTATATCAGTTCCCGCCTGATAACCAGGAATCCCTGTCAATAGAGAGGACTACTACCGTAAAGGTGGAGCCCGATGTAATAGATCGGCCGACAAACCGCTCAAGGCTAGACAGATATACGTGCACCTCATGGGCATTTACTTTCTGTTCGAATACACATCGCTTCTGCCTTGCACCGGCTCCATTATATCAGTTCCCGCCTGATAACCATGAATCCCTGTCAATAGAGAGGACTATTGCCGTAAAGGTTGAGCCCGAGGTAATAGATCGGGTGCCAAGCCGCTCAAGGCTGGACAGATATATGTGCACCTCATAGGCATTTACTTTCCATTTGAATACACATCTCTTCTGCCTTGCACCGGCTCCATTATATCAGTTCCCGCCTGATAACCATGAATCCCTGTCAATAGAGAGGACTACTGCCGTAAATGTGGAGCCCGAGGTAATAGATCGGGTTCCAAGCCGCTCAAGGCTGGACAGATATACGTGCACATCATGGGCATTTACTTTCAGTTTGAATACACATCGCTTCTGCCATGCACCGGCTCAATTATATCAGTTCCCGCCTGATAACCATGAATCCCTGTCAATAGAGAGGACTACTGCCGTAAAGGTGGAGCCTGAGGTAATAGATCGGGTGCCAAGGCGCTCAAGGCCGGACAGATATACGTGCACCTTATGGGCATTTACTTTCTGTTTGAATACACATCTCTTCTGCCTTGCACCGGCTCCATTATATTAGTTCTCGCCTGATAACCATGAATCCCTGTCAATAGAGAGCACTACTGCCATAATGGTGGAGCCCGAGGTAATAGATCGGGTGCCAAGCCGCTCAAGGCTGGACAGATATACGTGCACTTCATGGGCATTTACTTTCCGTTTGAATACACATCGCTTCTGCCTTGCACCGGCTCCATTATATCAGTTCCCGCCTGATAATCATGAATCCCTGTCAATAGAGAGGACTACTACCGTAAAGGTGGAGCCCGAGGTAATAGATCGGGTGTTAAGCCACTCAAGGCTGGACAGATATACGTGCACCTCATGGGCATTTACTTTTCGTTTGAATACACATCGCTTCTGCCTTGCACCGGCTCCATTATATCAGTTCCCGCCTGATAACCTTGAATCACTGTCAATAGAGAGGACTACTGCCGTAAAGGTGGAGCCTGAGGTAATATATCGGGTGCTAAGCCACTCAAGGCTGCACAGATATACGTGCACCTCATGGGCATTTACTTTCCGTTTGAATACACATCGCTTCTGCCTTGCACCGGCTCCATTATATCAGTTCCCGCCTGATAACCATGAATCCCTGTCAATAGAGAGGACTACTGCCGTAAAGGAGGAGCCTGAGGTAATTGATCGGGTGCCAAGCTGGTTAAGGCTGGACAGATATACGTGCACCTCAAGGGCATTTACTTTCCGTTTGAATACACATCGCTTTTGCCTTGCACCGGCTCAATTATATCTGTTCCCGCCTGATAACCATGAATCCATGTCAATAGAGAGGACTACTACCGTAAAGGTGGCGCCTGAGGTAATAGATCAGGTGCCAAGCCGGTCAAGGTTGGATAGATATACGTGCACCTCATGGGCATTTACTTGCGTTTTAATACACATCGCTTCTGCCTTGCACCAGCTCCATTATATTAGTTCCCGCCTGATAACCATGAATCCCTGTCAATAGAGAGGACTACTGCCGTAATGGTGGAGCCCGAGGTAATAGATCGGGTGCCAAGCCACTCAAGGCTGGACATATATACGTGCACCTCATGGGCATTTACTTTCCGTTTGTATACAGATCGCTTCTGCCTTGCACCACCTCCATTATATCAGTTTCCGCCTGATAACCATGAATCCCTGTCAATAGAGAGGACTACTGCCATAAAGGAGGAGCCTGAGGTAATTGATCGGGTGCCAAGCCGCTCAAGGCTGGACAGATATACGTGCACCTCATGGGCATTTACTTTTCGTTTGAATACACATCGCTTCTGCCTTGCACCGGCTCCATTATATCAGTTCCCGCCTGATAACCATGAATCCATGTCAATAGAGAGGACTACTGCCGTAAAGGAGGAGCCTGAGGTAATTGATCGGGTGCCAAGCCGCTCAAGGCTGGACAGATATACGTGCACCTCATGGGAATTTACTTTCCGTTTGAATACACATCGCTTCTGCCTTGCACCGGCTCCATTATATCTGTTCCCGCCTGATAACCATGAATCCCTGTCAATAGAGAGGACTACTGCCGTAAAGGTGAAGCCCGAGGTAATAGATCGGGTGCCAAGCCGCTCAAGGCTAGACAGATATATGTGCACCTCATGGGCATTTACTTTCTGTTTGAATACACATCGCTTCTGCCTTGCACCAGCTTCATTATATCAGTTCCCACCTGATAACCATGAATCCCTGTCAATAGAGAGGACTACTGCCGTAAAGGTGGCGCCCGAGGTAATAGATCAGGTGCCAAGCCAGTCAAGGCTGGATAGATATATGTGCATCTCATGGGCATTTACTTCCGTTTGAATACACATCGCTTCTGCCTTGCACCAGCTCCATTATATTAGTTCCCGCCTGATAACCATGAATCCCTGTCAATATAGAGGACTACTGCCGTAATGGTGGAGCCCGAGGTAATAGATCGGGTGCCAAGCTGCTCAAGGCTGGACATATATACGTGCACCTCATGGGCATTTACTTCCGTTTGAATACACATCGCTTCTGCCTTGCACCAGCTCCATTATATTAGTTCCCGCCTGATAACCATGAATCCATGTCAATAGAGAGGACTACTGCCGTAATGGTGGAGCCTGAGGTAATAGATCGGGTGCCAAGCCGCTCAAGGCTGGACATATATGCGTGCACCTCATGGGCATTTACTTTCCGTTTGTATACACATCGCTTCTGCCTTGCACCGGCTCCATTATATCAGTTCCCGCCTGATAACCATGAATCCCTGTCAATAGAGAGGACTACTGCCGTAAATGTGGAGCCCGAGGTAATAGATCAGGTGCCAAGCCGCTCAAGGCTGGATAGATATATGTGCACCTCATGGGCATTTATTTTCCGTTTGTATACACATCGCTTCTGCCTTGCACCGGCTCCATTATATCAGTTCCCGCCTGATAACCATGAATCCCTGTCAATAGAGAGAACTACTGCCGTAAAGGTGGAGCCTGCGGTAATATATCGGGTGCCAAGCCGCTCAAGGCTGGACAGATATATGTGCACCTCATGGGCATTTACTTTCCGTTTGAATACACATCGCTTCTACCTTGCACCGGCTCCATTATATCAGTTCCCGTCTGATAACCATGAATCCTTGGCAATAGAGAGGACTACTGCCGTAAAGGAGGAGCCTGATGTAATAGATCGGGTGCCAAGCCGCTCAAGGCTGGACATATATATGTGCACCTCATGGGCATTTACTTTCCGTTTGAATACACATCGCTTCTGCCTTGCACTGGCTCCATTATATCTGTTCCCGCCTGATAACCATGAATCTCTGTCAATAGAGAGGACTACTGCCGTAAAGGTCAATAGAGAGGACTACTGCCGTAAAGGTCAATAGAGAGGACTACTGCCGTAAAGGTGGAGCCCGAGGTAATAGATCGGGTGCCAAGCCGCTCAAGGCTAGACAGATATACGTGCACCTCATGGGCATTTACTTTCCGTTTGAATACACATCGCTTCTGCCTTGCACCGGCTCCATTATATCAGTTCCCGTCTGATAACCATGAATCCTTGTCAATAGAGAGGACTACTGCCGTAAAGGTGGAGCCCGAGGTAATAGATCGGGTGCCAAGCTGGTCAAGGATGGATAGATATACGTGCACCTCATGGGCATTTACTTCCGTTTGAATACACATCGCTTCTGCCTTGCACCAGCTCCATTATATTAGTTCCCGCCTGATAACCATGAATCCCTGTCAATAGAGAGGACTACTACCGTAATGGTGGAGCCCGAGGTAATAGATCGGGTGCCAAGCCGTTCAAGGCTGGACATATATATGTGCACCTTATGGGCATTTACTTTCCGTTTGTATACACATCGCTTCTGCTTTGCACCAGCTCCATTATATCAGTTCCCGCCTGATAACTATGAATCCATGTCAATAGAGAGGACTACTGACGTAAATGTGGAGCATGAGGTAATAGATCAGGTGCCAAGCCGCTCAAGGCTGGACAGATATACGTGCACCTCATGGGCATTTACTTTCCGTTAGAATACTCATCGTGTCTGCCTTGCACCGACTCCATTATATCAGTTCCAGCCTGATAACCATGAATCTCTGTCAATAGAGAGGACTACTGCCGTAAAGGTGGCACCCGAGGTAATAGATCGGGTGCCAAGCCGCTCAAGGCTGGATAGATATACGTGCACCTCATGGGCATTTACTTCCGTTTGAATACACAACGCTTCTTCCTTGCATCGGCTCCATTATATCAGTTCCCGCCTGATAACCCTGAATCCATGTCAATAGATATGACTACTGCCGTAAAGGTGGAGCCCGAGGTAATAGATTGGGTGCCAAGCCGCTCAAGGCTGGACAGATATACGTGCACCTCAGGAGCATTTACTTTCTGTTTGAATACACATCGCTTCTTCCCTGCACCGGCTCCATTATATCAGTTCTCGCCTGATAACCATGAATCCCTGTCAATAGAGAGGACTACTGCCGTAAAGGTGGAGCCTGAGGTAATAGATCGAGTGCCAAGCTGCTCAAGGCTGGACAGATATACGTGCACCTCATGGGCATATACTTTCCGTTTGAATACACATCGCTTCTGCCTTGCACCGGCTCCATTATATCAGTTCCTGCCTGATAACCATGAATCATTGTCAATAGAGAGGACTACTACCATAAAGGTGGAGCCCGAGGTAATAGATCGGGTGCCAAGCCGCTCAAGGCTGGACAGATATACGTGCACCTCATGGGCATTTACTTTCCGTTTGAATACACATCGCTTCTGCTTTGCACCGGCTCCATTATATCAGTTCCCGCCTGATAACCAGGAATCCCTGTCAATAGAGAGGACTACTACCGTAAAGGTGGAGCCCGATGTAATAGATCGGCCGACAAACCGCTCAAGGCTAGACAGATATACGTGCACCTCATGGGCATTTACTTTCTGTTCGAATACACATCGCTTCTGCCTTGCACCGGCTCCATTATATCAGTTCCCGCCTGATAACCATGAATCCCTTTCAATAGAGAGGACTATTACCGTAAAGGTTGAGCCCGAGGTAATAGATCGGGTGCCAAGCCGCTCAAGGCTGGACAGATATATGTGCACCTCATAGGCATTTACTTTCCATTTGAATACACATCTCTTCTGCCTTGCACCGGCTCCATTATATCAGTTCCCGCCTGATAACCATGAATCCCTGTCAATAGAGAGGACTACTGCCGTAAATGTGGAGCCCGAGGTAATAGATCTGGTTCCAAGCCGCTCAAGGCTGGACAGATATACGTGCACAGCATGGGCATTTACTTTCAGTTTGAATACACATCGCTTCTGCCATGCACCGGCTCAATTATATCAGTTCCCGCCTGATAACCATGAATCCCTGTCAATAGAGAGGACTACTGCCGTAAAGGTGGAGCCCGAGGTAATAGATCGGGTGCCAAGGCGCTCAAGGCCGGACAGATATACGTGCACCTTATGGGCATTTACTTTCTGTTTGAATACACATCTCTTCTGCCTTGCACCGGCTCCATTATATTAGTTCTCGCCTGATAACCATGAATCCCTGTCAATAGAGAGCACTACTGCCATAATGGTGGAGCCCGAGGTAATAGATCGGGTGCCAAGCCGCTCAAGGCTGGACAGATATACGTGCACTTCATGGGCATTTACTTTCCATTTGAATACACATCGCTTCTGCCTTGCACCGGCTCCATTATATCAGTTCCCGCCTGATAATCATGAATCCCTGTCAATAGAGAGGACTACTACCGTAAAGGTGGAGCCCGAGGTAATAGATCGGGTGTTAAGCCACTCAAGGCTGGACAGATATACGTGCACCTCATGGGCATTTACTTTTCGTTTGAATACACATCGCTTCTGCCTTGCACCGGCTCCATTATATCAGTTCCCGCCTGATAACCTTGAATCACTGTCAATAGAGAGGACTACTGCCGTAAAGGTGGAGCCTGAGGTAATATATCGGGTGCTAAGCCACTCAAGGCTGCACAGATATACGTGCACCTCATGGGCATTTACTTTCCGTTTGAATACAAATCGCTTCTGCCTTGCACCGGCTCCATTATATCAGTTCCCGCCTGATAACCATGAATCCCTGTCAATAGAGAGGACTACTGCCGTAAAGGAGGAGCCTGAGGTAATTGATCGGGTGCCAAGCTGGTTAAGGCTGGACAGATATACGTGCACCTCAAGGGCATTTACTTTCTGTTTGAATACACATCGCTTTTGCCTTGCACCGGCTCAATTATATCTGTTCCCGCCTGATAACCATGAATCCATGTCAATAGAGAGGACTACTACCGTAAAGGTGGCGCCTGAGGTAATAGATCAGGTGCCAAGCCGGTCAAGGTTGGATAGATATACGTGCACCTCATGGGCATTTACTTGCGTTTTAATACACATCGCTTCTGCCTTGCACCAGCTCCATTATAT
The DNA here is from genome assembly GCA_030789695.1 of Scilla litardierei. NCBI lineage: Eukaryota > Viridiplantae > Streptophyta > Magnoliopsida > Asparagales > Asparagaceae > Scilla > Scilla litardierei. The sequence continues at coordinate 78,131,832 of CM061140.1, read as the reverse complement.
TAGTTCCCGCCTGATAACCATGAATCCCTGTCAATAGAGAGGACTACTGCCGTAATGGTGGAGCCCGAGGTAATAGATCGGGTGCCAAGCCACTCAAGGCTGGACATATATACGTGCACCTCATGGGCATTTACTTTCCGTTTGTATACAGATCGCTTCTGCCTTGCACCACCTCCATTATATCAGTTTCCGCCTGATAACCATGAATCCCTGTCAATAGAGAGGACTACTGCCATAAAGGAGGAGCCTGAGGTAATTGATCGGGTGCCAAGCCGCTCAAGGCTGGACAGATATACGTGCACCTCATGGGCATTTACTTTCCGTTTGAATACACATCGCTTCTGCCTTGCACCGGCTCCATTATATCAGTTCCCGCCTGATAACCATGAATCCATGTCAATAGAGAGGACTACTGCCGTAAAGGAGGAGCCTGAGGTAATTGATCGGGTGCCAAGCCGCTCAAGGCTGGACAGATATACGTGCACCTCATGGGAATTTACTTTCCGTTTGAATACACATCGCTTCTGCCTTGCACCGGCTCCATTATATCTGTTCCCGCCTGATAACCATGAATCCCTGTCAATAGAGAGCACTACTGCCGTAAAGGTGAAGCCCGAGGTAATAGATCGGGTGCCAAGCCGCTCAAGGCTAGACAGATATATGTGCACCTCATGGGCATTTACTTTCTGTTTGAATACACATCGCTTCTGCCTTGCACCAGCTTTATTATATCAGTTCCCACCTGATAACCATGAATCCCTGTCAATAGAGAGGACTACTGCCGTAAAGGTGGAGCCTGAGGTAATAGATCGAGTGCCAAGCTGCTCAAGGCTGGACAGATATACGTGCACCTCATGGGCATATACTTTCCGTTTGAATACACATCGCTTCTGCCTTGCACCGGCTCCATTATATCAGTTCCTGCCTGATAACCATGAATCATTGTCAATAGAGTGGACTACTACCATAAAGGTGGAGCCCGAGGTAATAGATCGGGTGCCAAGCCGCTCAAGGCTGGACATATATACGTGCACCTCATGGGCATTTACTTTCCGTTTGAGTACACATCGCTTCTTCCTTGCACCGGCTCCATTATATCAGTTCCCGCCTGATAACCATGAATCCTTGTCAATAAAGAGGACTACTGCCGTAAAGAGGGAGCTCGAGGTAATAGATCGGGTGCCAAGCCACTCAAGGCTGGACAGATATACGTGCACCTCATGGGCATTTACTTTTCGTTTGAATACACATCGCTTCTGCCTTGCACCGGCCCCATTATATCAGTTCCCGCCTGATAACCATGAATCACTGTCAATAGAGAGGACTACTGCCGTAAAGGTGGCACCCGAGGTAATAGATCGGGTGCCAAGCCACTCAAGGCTAGACAGATATACGTGCACCTCTTGGGCATTTACTTTCCGTTTGAATACACATCGCTTCTGCCTTGCCCCGGCTCCATTATATCAGTTCCCGCCTGATAACCATGAATCCTTGTCAATAGAGAGGACTACTGCCGTAAAGGTGGAGCCCGAGGTAATAGATCGGGTGCCAAGCTGCTCAAGGCTGGACAAATATACGTGCACCTCATGGGCATTTACTTTCCGTTTGAATACACATCGCTTCTGCCTTGCACCGGCTCCATTATATCAGTTCCCGCCTGATAACCATGAATCCCTGTCAATAGAGAGGACTACTGCCGTAAAGGTGGCGCCTGAGGTAATAGATCGGGTGCCAAGCCGGTCATGGCTGGATAGCTATACGTGCACCTCATGGGCATTTACTTCCGTTTGAATACACATCGCTTCTGCCTTGCACCAGCTCCATTATATTAGTTCCCGCCTGATAACCATGAATCCATGTCAGTAGAGAGGACTAATACCGTAATGGTGGAGCCCGAGGTAATAGATCGGGTGCCAAGCTGTTCAAGGCTGGACATATATACGTGCAACTTATGGGTATTTACTTTCCGTTTGTATACACATCGCTTCTACCTTGCACCGGCTCCATTATATCAGTTCCCGCCTGATAACCATGATCACTGTCAATAGAGAGGACTACTACTGTAAATGTGGAGCCCGAGGTAAAATATCATGTGCCAAGCCGCTCTAGGCTGCACAGATATACGTGCACCTCATGGGCATTTACTTTCCGTTTGAATACACATCTCTTCTACCTTGCACCGGCTCCATTATATCAGTTCCCGCCTGATAACCATGAATCCCTGTCAATAGAGAGGACTACTACCGTAAAGGTGGCCCCCGAGGTAATAGATCGGGTGCCAAGCCGCTCAAGGCTGGACAGATATACGTGCACCTCATGGGCATTTACTTCCGTTTGAATACACATCGCTTCTGCCTTGCACCGGCTCCATTATATCAGTTCCCGCCTGATAACCATGAATCCCTGTCAATAGAGAGGACTACTGCCGTAAAGATGGCGCCCGAGGTAATAGATTGGGTGCCAAGCCGCTCAAGGCTAGACAGATATACGTGCACCTCTTGGGCATTTACTTTCCGTTTGAATACACATCGCTTCTGCCTTGCACCGGCTCCATTATATCAGTTCTCGCATGATAACCATGAATCCTTGTCAATAGAGAGGACTACTGCCGTAAAGGTGGAGCCAGAGGTAATAGATCGGGTGCCAAGCCGGTCAAGGTTGGATAGATATACGTGCACCTCATGGGCATTTACTTGCGTTTTAATACACATCGCTTCTGCCTTGCACCAGCTCCATTATATTAGTTCCCGCCTGATAACCATGAATCCCTGTCAATAGAGAGGACTACTGCCGTAATGGTGGAGCCCGAGGTAATAGATCGGGTGCCAAGCCACTCAAGGCTGGACATATATACGTGCACCTCATGGGCATTTACTTTCCGTTTGTATACAGATCGCTTCTGCCTTGCACCACCTCCATTATATCAGTTTCCGCCTGATAACCATGAATCCCTGTCAATAGAGAGGACTACTGCCATAAAGGAGGAGCCTGAGGTAATTGATCGGGTGCCAAGCCGCTCAAGGCTGGACAGATATACGTGCACCTCATGGGCATTTACTTTCCGTTTGAATACACATCGCTTCTGCCTTGCACCGGCTCCATTATATCAGTTCCCGCCTGATAACCATGAATCCATGTCAATAGAGAGGACTACTGCCGTAAAGGAGGAGCCTGAGGTAATTGATCGGGTGCCAAGCCGCTCAAGGCTGGACAGATATACGTGCACCTCATGGGAATTTACTTTCCGTTTGAATACACATCGCTTCTGCCTTGCACCGGCTCCATTATATCTGTTCCCGCCTGATAACCATGAATCCCTGTCAATAGAGAGCACTACTGCCGTAAAGGTGAAGCCCGAGGTAATAGATCGGGTGCCAAGCCGCTCAAGGCTAGACAGATATATGTGCACCTCATGGGCATTTACTTTCTGTTTGAATACACATCGCTTCTGCCTTGCACCAGCTTTATTATATCAGTTCCCACCTGATAACCATGAATCCCTGTCAATAGAGAGGACTACTGCCGTAAAGATGGAGCCTGAGGTAATAGATCGAGTGCCAAGCTGCTCAAGGCTGGACAGATATACGTGCACCTCATGGGCATATACTTTCCGTTTGAATACACATCGCTTCTGCCTTGCACCGGCTCCATTATATCAGTTCCTGCCTGATAACCATGAATCATTGTCAATAGAGTGGACTACTACCATAAAGGTGGAGCCCGAGGTAATAGATCGGGTGCCAAGCCGCTCAAGGCTGGACATATATACGTGCACCTCATGGGCATTTACTTTCCGTTTGAGTACACATCGCTTCTTCCTTGCACCGGCTCCATTATATCAGTTCCCGCCTGATAACCATGAATCCTTGTCAATAAAGAGGACTACTGCCGTAAAGAGGGAGCTCGAGGTAATAGATCGGGTGCCAAGCCACTCAAGGCTGGACAGATATACGTGCACCTCATGGGCATTTACTTTTCGTTTGAATACACATCGCTTCTGCCTTGCACCGGCCCCATTATATCAGTTCCCGCCTGATAACCATGAATCACTGTCAATAGAGAGGACTACTGCCGTAAAGGTGGCACCCGAGGTAATAGATCGGGTGCCAAGCCACTCAAGGCTAGACAGATATACGTGCACCTCTTGGGCATTTACTTTCCGTTTGAATACACATCGCTTCTGCCTTGCCCCGGCTCCATTATATCAGTTCCCGCCTGATAACCATGAATCCTTGTCAATAGAGAGGACTACTGCCGTAAAGGTGGAGCCCGAGGTAATAGATCGGGTGCCAAGCTGCTCAAGGCTGGACAAATATACGTGCACCTCATGGGCATTTACTTTCCGTTTGAATACACATCGCTTCTGCCTTGCACCGGCTCCATTATATCAGTTCCCGCCTGATAACCATGAATCCCTGTCAATAGAGAGGACTACTGCCGTAAAGGTGGCGCCTGAGGTAATAGATCGGGTGCCAAGCCGGTCATGGCTGGATAGCTATACGTGCACCTCATGGGCATTTACTTCCGTTTGAATACACATCGCTTCTGCCTTGCACCAGCTCCATTATATTAGTTCCCGCCTGATAACCATGAATCCATGTCAGTAGAGAGGACTAATACCGTAATGGTGGAGCCCGAGGTAATAGATCGGGTGCCAAGCTGTTCAAGGCTGGACATATATACGTGCAACTTATGGGTATTTACTTTCCGTTTGTATACACATCGCTTCTACCTTGCACCGGCTCCATTATATCAGTTCCCGCCTGATAACCATGATCACTGTCAATAGAGAGGACTACTACTGTAAATGTGGAGCCCGAGGTAAAATATCATGTGCCAAGCCGCTCTAGGCTGCACAGATATACGTGCACCTCATGGGCATTTACTTTCCGTTTGAATACACATCTCTTCTACCTTGCACCGGCTCCATTATATCAGTTCCCGCCTGATAACCATGAATCCCTGTCAATAGAGAGGACTACTACCGTAAAGGTGGCCCCCGAGGTAATAGATCGGGTGCCAAGCCGCTCAAGGCTGGACAGATATACGTGCACCTCATGGGCATTTACTTCCGTTTGAATACACATCGCTTCTGCCTTGCACCGGCTCCATTATATCAGTTCCCGCCTGATAACCATGAATCCCTGTCAATAGAGAGGACTACTGCCGTAAAGATGGCGCCCGAGGTAATAGATTGGGTGCCAAGCCGCTCAAGGCTAGACAGATATACGTGCACCTCTTGGGCATTTACTTTCCGTTTGAATACACATCGCTTCTGCCTTGCACCGGCTCCATTATATCAGTTCCCGCCTGATAACCATGAATCCTTGTCAATAGAGAGGACTACTGCCGTAAAGGTGGAGCCAGAGGTAATAGATCGGGTGCCAAGCTGCTCAAGGCTGGACAAATATACTTGCACCTCATGGGCATTTACTTTCCGTTTGAATACACATCGCTTCTGCCTTGCACCGGCTCCATTATATCAGTTCCCGCCTGATAACCATGAATCCCTGTCAATAGGGAGGACTACTGCCGTAAAGGTGGCGCCCGAGGTAATAGATCGGGTGCCAAGCCGGTCATGGCTGGATAGCTATACGTGCACCTCATGGGCATTTACTTCCGTTTGAATACACATCGCTTCTGCCTTGCACCAGCTCCATTATATTAGTTCCCGCCTGATAACCATGAATCCATGTCAATAGAGAGGACTAATACCGTAATGGTGGAGCCCGAGGTAATAGATCGGGTGCCAAGCCGGTAATGGCTGGATAGCTATACGTGCACCTCATGGGCATTTACTTCCGTTTGAATACACATCTCTTCTGCCTTGCACCGGCTCCATTATATCAGTTCCCGCCTGATAACCATGAATCCCTGTCAATAGAGAGGACTACTGCCGTAAATGTGCAGCCCGAGGTAATAGATCGGGTTCCAAGCCGCTCAAGGCTGGACAGATATACGTGCACCTCATGGGCATTTACTTTCAGTTTGAATACACATCGCTTCTGCCATGCACCGGCTCAATTATATCAGTTCCCGCCTGATAACCATGAATCCATGTCAATAGAGAGGACTACTGCCGTAAAGGTGGAGCCCGAGGTAATAGATCGGGTGCCAAGGCGCTCAAGGCCGGACAGATATATGTGCACCTTATGGGCATTTACTTTCCGTTTGAATACACATCTCTTCTGCCTGGCACCGGCTCCATTATATTTGTTCCCGCCTGATAACCATGAATCCCTGTCAATAGAGAGGACTACTGCCATAATGGTGGAGCCCGAGGTAATAGATCGGGTGCCAAGCCGCTCAAGACTGGACAGATATACGTGCACTTCATGGGCATTTACTTTCCGTTTGAATACACATCGCTTCTGCCTTGCACCGGCTCCATTATATCAGTTCCCGCCTGATAATCATGAATCCCTGTCTATAGAGAGGACTACTACCGTAAAGGTGGAGCCCGAGGTAATAGATCGGGTGTTAAGCCACTCAAGGCTGGACAGATATACGTGCACCTCATGGGCATTTACTTTTCGTTTGAATACACATCGCTTCTGCCTTGCACCGGCCCCATTATATCATTTCCCGCCTGATAACCATGAATCCATGTCAATAGAGAGGACTACTATCGTAAAGGTGGAGCCTGAGGTAATAGATCGGGTGCCAAGCCGCTCAAGGCTGGACAGATATACGTGCACCTCATGGGCAATTACTTTCCGTTTGAATACACATCGCTTCTGCCTTGCACCGGCTCCATTATATCAGTTCCCGCCTGATAACCATGAATCCCTGTCAATAGAGAGGACTACTGCCGTAAAGGTGGCACCCGAGGTAATAGATCAGGTGCCAAGCCACTCAAGGCTAGACAGATATACGTGCACCTCTTGGGCATTTACTTTCCGTTTGAATACACATCGCTTCTGCCTTGCACCTGCTCCATTATATCAGTTCCCGCCTAATAACCATGAATCCTTGTCAATAGAGAGGACTACTGCCGTAAAGGTGGAGCCCGAGGTAATAGATCGGGTGCCAAAATGCTCAAGGCTGGACAAATATACGTGCACCTCTTGGGCATTTACTTTCCGTTTGAATACACATCGCTTCTGCCTTGCACCGGCTCCATTATATCAGTTCCCGCCTGATAACCATGAATCCCTGTCAATAGAGAGGACTACTGCCGTAAAGTTGGCGCCCGAGGTAATAGATCAGGTGCCAAGCCGGTCATGGCTGGATAGCTATACGTGCACCTCATGGGCATTTACTTCCGTTTGAATACAAATCGCTTCTGCCTTGCACCAGCTCCATTATATTAGTTCCCGCCTGATAACCATGAATCCATGTCAATAGAGAGGACTAATACCGTAATGGTGGAGCCCGAGGTAATAGATCGGGTGCCAAGCTGCTCAAGGCTGGACATATATACGTGCACCTTATGGGCATTTACTTTCCGTTTGTATACACATCGCTTCTGCCTTGCACCGGCTCCATTATATCAGTTCCCGCCTGATAACCATGATCCCTGTCAATAGAGAGGACTACTGTCGTAAATGTGGAGCCCGAGGTAAAAGATCTGGTGCCAAGCCGCTCAAGGCTGGACAGATATACGTGCACCTCATGGGCATTTACTTTCCGTTTGAAAACACATCGCTTCTGCCTTGCACCGGCTCCATTATATCAGTTCCCGCCTGATAACCATGAATCCCTGTCAATAGAGAGGACTACTACCGTAAAGGTGGCGCCCGAGGTAATAGATCGGGTGCCAAGCCGCTCAAGGCTGGATAGATATACGTGCACCTCATGGGCATTTACTTTCCGTTTGAATACACATCGCTTCTGCCTTGAACCGGCTCCATTATATCAGTTCCCGCCTGATAACCATGAATCCATGTCAATAGATATGACTAATACCGTAAAGGTGGAGCCCGAGGTAATAGATCAGGTACCAAGCCGCTCAAGGCTGGACAGATATATGTGCACCTCAAGGGCATTTACTTTCCATTTGAATACACATCGCTTCTGCCTTGCACCGGCTCCATTATATCAGTTCCCGCCTAATAACAATGAATCACTGTCAATAGAGAGGACTGCTGCCGTAAAGGTGGAGCCTGAGGTAATATATCGGGTGCTAAGCCACTCAAGGCTGCACAGATATACGTGCACCTCATGGGCATTTACTTTCCGTTTGAATACACATCGCTTCTGCCTTGCACCGGCTCCATTATATCAGTTCCCGCCTGATAACCATGAATCCCTGTCAATAGAGAGGACTACTGCCGTAAAGGAGGAGCCTGAGGTAATTGATCGGGTGCCAAGCTGGTTAAGGCTGGACAGATATACGTGCACCTCATGGGCATTTACTTTCCGTTTGAATACACATCGCTTCTGCCTTGCACCGGCTCAATTATATCTGTTCCCGCCTGATAACCATGAATCCATGTCAATAGAGAGGACTACTACCGTAAAGGTGGCGCCTGAGGTAATAGATCAGGTGCCAAGCCGGTCAAGGTTGGATAGATATACGTGCACCTCATGGGCATTTACTTGCGTTTTAATACACATCGCTTCTGCCTTGCACCAGCTCCATTATATTAGTTCCCGCCTGATAACCATGAATCCCTGTCAATAGAGAGGACTACTGCCGTAATGGTGGAGCCCGAGGTAATAGATCGGGTGCCAAGCCACTCAAGGCTAGACATATATACGTGCACCTCATGGGCATTTACTTTCCGTTTGTATACAGATCGCTTCTGCCTTGCACCACCTCCATTATATCAGTTCCCGCCTGATAACCATGAATCACTGTCAATAGAGAGGACTACTGCCATAAAGGAGGAGCCTGAGGTAATTGATCGGGTGCCAAGCCGCTCAAGGCTGGACAGATATACGTGCACCTCATGGGCATTTACTTTCCGTTTGAATACACATCGCTTCTGCCTTGCACCGGCTCCATTATATCAGTTCCCGCCTGATAACCATGAATCCATGTCAATAGAGAGGACTACTGCCGTAAAGGAGGAGCCTGAGGTAATTGATCGGGTGCCAAGCCGCTCAAGGCTGGACAGATATACGTGCACCTCATGGGAATTTACTTTCCGTTTGAATACACATCGCTTCTGCCTTGCACCGGCTCCATTATATCTGTTCCCGCCTGATAACCATGAATCCCTGTCAATAGAGAGGACTACTGCCGTAAAGGTGAAGCCCGAGGTAATAGATCGGGTGCCAAGCCGCTCAAGGCTAGACAGATATATGTGCACCTCATGGGCATTTACTTTCTGTTTGAATACACATCGCTTCTGCCTTGCACCAGCTTCATTATATCAGTTCCCACCTGATAACCATGAATCCCTGTCAATAGAGAGGACTACTGCCGTAAAGGTGGCGCCCGAGGTAATAGATCAGGTGCCAAGCCAGTCAAGGCTGGATAGATATACGTGCATCTCATGGGCATTTACTTACGTTTGAATACACATCGCTTCTGCCTTGCACCAGCTCCATTATATTAGTTCCCGCCTGATAACCATGAATCCCTGTCAATATAGAGGACTACTGCCGTAATGGTGGAGCCCGAGGTAATAGATCGGGTGCCAAGCTGCTCAAGGCTGGACATATATACGTGCACCTCATGGGCATTTACTTCCGTTTGAATACACATCGCTTCTGCCTTGCACCAGCTCCATTATATTAGTTCCCGCCTGATAACCATGAATCCATGTCAATAGAGAGGACTACTGCCGTAATGGTGGAGCCTGCGGTAATAGATCGGGTGCCAAGCCGCTCAAGGCTGGACATATATACGTGCACCTCATGGGCATTTACTTTCCGTTTGTATACACATCGCTTCTGCCTTGCACCGGCTCCATTATATCAGTTCCCGCCTGATAACCATGAATCCCTGTCAATAGAGAGGACTACTGCCGTAAATGTGGAGCCCGAGGTAATAGATCAGGTGCCAAGCCGATCAAGGCTGGACAGATATATGTGCACCTCATTGGCATTTACTTTCCGTTTGTATACACATCGCTTCTGCCTTGCACCGGCTCCATTATATCAGTTCCCGCCTGATAACCATGAATCCCTGTCAATAGAGAGAACTACTGCCGTAAAGGTGGAGCCTGCGGTAATATATCGGGTGCCAAGCCGCTCAAGGCTGGACAGATATATGTGCACCTCATGGGCATTTACTTTCCGTTTGAATACACATCGCTTCTACCTTGCACCGGCTCCATTATATCAGTTCCCGTCTGATAACCATGAATCCTTGGCAATAGAGAGGACTACTGCCGTAAAGGAGGAGCCTGATGTAATAGATCGGGTGCCAAGCCGCTCAAGGCTGGACAGATATATGTGCACCTCATGGGCATTTACTTTCCGTTTGAATACACATCGCTTCTGCCTTGCACTGGCTCCATTATATCTGTTCCCGCCTGATAACCATGGTATCTCTTCTTTCTTTTTGTTTGCTTGCCTTTTGTGTGCATCCACATAGTATGATCACCTCGTGGGAGCTTCTAATGTTGTTTCTAATTGATCCAGGTCTGGGGAGGTCTGCCGAAAATGGTGGGACGAAATGTGATCGGGAGAGAACGTTCATTGAACAAGTCGATGTACTCACCAAGCATTATTGTGGATACATGCTTCAATATAGATTTAAACATCAGGAAGGGAAATATGAGGAAGAGTAGTATTGCCTTCTAATTGTATCCTGATTAAGAGGATGCACTTATTACCAGTTACCATGCATCCTACCTTCTTTTGAATTTGTTGTCTGTTCAAATACTTGCCTTAAGATCTGCTCCTTCTCAAAATTTTACTGTGGTTGGTTGTGAGATTGATTTGTAAGAAATTGATGTGGAGTGAAAAGCACATTTTCTCACTTTCATTTTTGTTTGGAAAGTAAGTTTGAAACCCTTTAGTATTTTCATGTTTAGATTGTTCATGGTTGAGAAAAATGTGTTGTAGAAAAATCAATCCATGGGTTTCAAACATTTGACTCTATATCTATGTAACGTTAAGACCGATAAGTTTCAAACATTTAAATCTCCATAAATGGAACTTAGCAGATCTCTATTACTTCTCTAAACAAATTATCATTCCAAAAATCTTTACATGTAAGGTTTCAAACCTGGAACACAAGACATTCCCATTCATATGACGCATTTCTATGGTGAAAGATATCTTTTTGTGCCATGTGTTATTTCTTTTTTTGGATGCCGGCCTATTGTTCATTATACCATAGCAAAAAAATCATTTTAATATGCATACAAACGTTTTGGTTGCCAATTTCATGAACATATGACTTTCTAACCTTGAACAATTACATGGTTAATGTTCTTATTATATGGCATTGTATTTTGCACACAAATCTCGATATTTATAGTATGGATGCTATCATTTTCCTGGTGGCTACCATGATGCTAAGACATTGTTTAAACCTTGACATATGTTTCAATTTTAATGATAAAACCTACTATTTGTTGTTATAGCAAGACATGGGATTATACTGAAAAGCTAACATGAGATATATCTCTAATGCCGGCGGAACGTTGAAGTATAAAAGATCAATGAACTAAAAAGAAATTTTATAAATTGTATCATGTTAGCTGTGCAGTTAACTATGATGTGTACAATGTTATCAATCAAATTTGAACTCGAGGCTGCAGTTGCAAGTCATAGCATGTTTCTCTTGGAAGACATCATTGAATATTGCCTTCATTTGTCTTGGTGTGTCAATATTTTTATTGACTGAAGCATCATATGTAGCTTGCATGTTCATCATTATCTTCAAATTTCCATGGATCTGCTGTCAACTGGTATCATGCAAGAGAATTGTGAATGTATATTGAAAATTAAGTGAGATATATATAATTCATTTAGCAGAAAATGATGAGTAAAATCAAAACAGTAAAACAAATCGGTAATGTATTATTTTGAATGTGAAATTATTCTAGCAACAAAAGCTTAAACCCAGTTGCACACAGACATTATGTCATGTGCAGAGATTTTATTCCTACAATAACAAATTACAATTGTGCTCAAATCTTTATAATTCATTTGACGTCAGGCTGTATTCAGATTATCTGAATTGGCCAAGAAAATATTTTTGAAATAAAATTAACTGTCTAAAATTTTAAAAATGATATATATATATATACATTTATTGTTCCTATGGTATATCTATAATTATTGATGTTCGTTTAAATTTAGTGGATCCAAGATTTTGTGAGAGGAAAATTTTAAATGAACAGTGCACTTAGTGAACATGTTAAATTTGGAGGGAACTAAATTTTAGGGAAACTAAAATTTTTGAGTGAAACTGAATTCAATGGGGGAAGTAAATTTTGGTGAAACGAAATTTTTTGAGGGGACTACATACAAGTTATTATGCTTTTATTTTTTGGGAAAACTAAGATTTTGATGGATGAAATATCTTAAATGAACCGTGCCCTACGGGCACGGGTTATGACTAGTATATCTATATTATAAAAGAGGGATGTTATCAAGAGAAATTGGACAAGAGAAATTGGACAAGAGATATCTATTCTATAAAATAGGGATGTTATCAAGAGAAATTGGACAAGAGAAATTGGATAAGAGAATTTGGACAAGAGTATATACATACACATATATACATACATATATACATATACATACATATACATCTATTCTATAAAATAGGGATGTTATCAAGAGAAATTGGATAAAAAAAATTGGACAAGAGAAATTGGATAGGAGAATTTGGACAAGAGTATATACATACACATATATACATATACATACATACATATACATCTATTCTATAAAATAGGGATGTTATCAAGAGAAATTGGATAAGAGAAATTGGCAAGAGAAATTGGATAAGAGAATTTGGACAATAGTATATACATCTACTCTATAAAATATGGATGTTATCAAGAGAAATTGGACACGAGAAATTGGATAAGAGAATTTGGACAAGAGTATATACATACATATATACATATACATATATACATATACATACATACATATACATACATACATATATATCTATTCTATAAAATAGGGATGTTATCAAGAGAAATTAGATAAGAGAATTTGGATAAGAGAATTTGGACAAGAGTATATACATACATATACATATACATACATACATATACAAACATCTATTCTATAAAATAGGGATGTTATCAAGAGAAATTGGATAAAAGAAATTGGATAAGAGAATTTGGACAAGAGTATATACATACATATATACATATACATACATACATATACATCTATTCTATAAAATAGGGATGTTGTCAAGAGAAATTGGATAAGAGAATTTGGACAAGAGTATATAAATACATATATATTCATACATATATACATATACATACATACATATACATACATACATATACATCTATTCTATAAAATAGGGATGTTGTCAAGAGAAATTGGATAAGAGAAATTGGACAAGAGAAATTGGATAAGAGAATTTGGACACGAGTATATACATACATATATATCTATATATTAAAACACAACTGTTTTTGAATTCTAGGGCTGATTAGGACAAGCTGACTAGGACAAAAGGGTTGATAGAAGAACGGCTGAGATTTAATCTTGAGGAATGAAGGGTTGAAATGAGATTTTGTGGAAAGTTTTGGAGAGAAAAATATTTCTTGGGAAATGAAAGTTTATAGGGAAATGAAAGCATATGGGGAAATGAAAATTTTTGGGGAATGAAAGTTTCTGGAAAATAGCAGAGTGCAATTAATGCATTTGGGGAAAAAACTTTAACTTGCACTTAATCCTGCAGCTCGAATGTTATGCAGATCGAATGATCTCTCTCTCAACGCAGAGCCCGCCGTCTCTTCGACGCATGTGGCAACAAGATGAAAATAATTTCCTGCGCCGAAGGCGCTCGCTTTTACGCTAATTTGTTGTTCCGTGCCAAAGGCGCTCGTGTCGAATTTATTGTTTCGCGCCAAATTTGTTGTTTTGCGCCAAAGGCGCCCGTGTCGCTAAATATTTTTACGCTAAATTGTTCTTTTAAATTTTAGCTGTGGAAAAAAAATTTTGGGGAACAAAAATTTCGCGGGGGAAACTCTTAAATGAACCGTGCCCGCGGGCATGGGGTATGACTAGTATATATATATATATATATATAAACACACACACACACATGCACCTCTTGGGCATTTACTTTCCGTTTGAATACACATCGCTTCTGCCTTGCACCGGCTCCATTATATCAGTTCCCGCCTGATAACCATGAATCCTTGTCAATAGAGAGGACTACTGCCGTAAAGGTGGAGCCCGAGGTAATAGATCGGGTGCCAAGCTGCTCAAGGCTGGACAAATATACGTGCACCTCATGGGCATTTACTTTCCGTTTGAATACACATCGCTTCTGCCTTGCACCGGCTCCATTATATCAGTTCCCGCCTGATAACCATGAATCCCTGTCAATAGCAAGGACTACTGCCGTAAAGGTGGCGCCCGAGGTAATAGATCGGGTGCCAAGCCGGTCATGGCTGGATAGCTATACGTGCACCTCATGGGCATTTACTTCCGTTTGAATACACATCGCTTCTGCCTTGCACCAGCTCCATTATATTAGTTCCCGCCTGATAACCATGAATCCATGTCAGTAGAGAGGACTAATACCGTAATGGTGGAGCCCGAGGTAATAGATCGGGTGCCAAGCTGTTCAAGGCTGGATATATATACGTGCACCTTATGGGTATTTACTTTCCGTTTGTATACACATCGCTTCTACCTTGCACCGGCTCCATTATATCAGTTCCCGCCTGATAACCATGATCCATGTCAATAGAGAGGACTACTGCCGTAAATGTGGAGCCCGAGGTAAAAGATCAGGTGCCAAGCCGCTCTAGGCTGCACATATATACGTGCACCTCATGGGCATTTACTTTCCGTTTGAATACACATCTCTTCTACCTTGCACCGGCTCCATTATATCAGTTCCCGCCTGATAACCATGAATCCCTGTCAATAGAGAGGACTACGACCGTAAAGGTGGCACCCGAGGTAATAGATCGGGTGCCAAGCCGCTCAAGGCTGGACAGATATACGTGCACCTCATGGGCATTTACTTCCGTTTGAATACACATCGCTTCTGCCTTGCACCGGCTCCATTATATCAGTTCCCGCCTGATAACCATGAATCCCTGTCAATAGAGAGGACTACTGCCGTAAAGATGGCGCCCGAGGTAATAGATTGGGTGCCAAGCCGCTCAAGGCTAGACAGATATACGTGCACCTCTTGGGCATTTACTTTCCGTTTGAATACACATCGCTTCTGCCTTGCACCGGCTCCATTATATCAGTTTCCACCTGATAACCATGAATCCTTGTCAATAGAGAGGACTACTGCCGTAAAGGTGGAGCCAGAGGTAATAGATCGGGTGCCAAGCTGCTCAAGTCTGGACAAATATACTTGCACCTCATGGGCATTTACTTTCCGTTTGAATACACATCGCTTCTGCCTTGCACCGGCTCCATTATATCAGTTCCCGCCTGATAACCATGAATCCCTGTCAATATGGAGGACTACTGCCGTAAAGGTGGCGCCCGAGGTAATAGATCGGGTGCCAAGCCGTTCATGGCTGGATAGCTATACGTGCACCTCATGGGCATTTACTTCCGTTTGAATACACATCGCTTCTGCCTTGCACCAGCTCCATTATATTAGTTCCCGCCTGATAACCATGAATCCATGTCAATAGAGAGGACTAATACCGTAATGGTGGAGCCCGAGGTAATAGATCGGGTGCCAATCCGGTAATTGCTGGATAGCTATACGTGCACCTCATGGGCATTTACTTCCGTTTGAATACACATCTCTTCTGCCTTGCACCGGCTCCATTATATCAGTTCCCGCCTGATAACCATGAATCCCTGTCAATAGAGAGGACTACTGCCGTAAATGTGCAGCCCGAGGTAATAGATCGGGTTCCAAGCCGCTCAAGGCTGGACAGATATACGTTCACCTCATGGGCATTTACTTTCAGTTTGAATACACATCGCTTCTGCCATGCACCGGCTCAATTATATCAGTTCCCGCCTGATAACCATGAATCCCTGTCAATAGAGAGGACTACTGCCGTAAAGGTGAAGCCCGAGGTAATAGATCGGGTGCCAAGCCGCTCAAGGCTAGACAGATATATGTGCACCTCATGGGCATTTACTTTCTGTTTGAATACACATCGCTTCTGCCTTGCACCAGC
Organism: Scilla litardierei; assembly: GCA_030789695.1. NCBI lineage: Eukaryota > Viridiplantae > Streptophyta > Magnoliopsida > Asparagales > Asparagaceae > Scilla > Scilla litardierei. The sequence continues at coordinate 78,115,612 of CM061140.1, read as the reverse complement.
TTCATTATATCAGTTCCCACCTGATAACCATGAATCCCTGTCAATAGAGAGGACTACTGCCGTAAAGGTGGCGCCCGAGGTAATAGATCAGGTGACAAGCCAGTCAAGGCTGGATAGATATACGTGCATCTCATGGGCATTTACTTCCGTTTGAATACACATCGCTTCTGCCTTGCACCAGCTCCATTATATTAGTTCCTGCCTGATAACCATGAATCCCTGTCAATATAGAGGACTACTGCCGTAATGGTGGAGCCCGAGGTAATAGATCGGGTGCCAAGCTGCTCAAGGCTGGACATATATACGTGCACCTCATGGGCATTTACTTCCGTTTGAATACACATCGCTTCTGCCTTGCACCAGCTCCATTATATTAGTTCCCGCCTGATAACCATGAATCCATGTCAATAGAGAGGACTACTGCCGTAATGGTGGAGCCTGAGGTAATAGATCGGGTGCCAAGCCGCTCAAGGCTGGACATATATACGTGCACCTCATGGGCATTTACTTTCCGTTTGTATACACATCGCTTCTGCCTTGCACCGGCTCCATTATTTCAGTTCCCGCCTGATAACCATGAATCCCTGTCAATAGAGAGGACTACTGCCGTAAATGTGGAGCCCGAGGTAATAGATCAGGTGCCAAGCCGCTCAAGGCTGGACAGATATATGTGCACCTCATGGGCATTTACTTTCCGTTTGTATACACATCGCTTCTGCCTTGCACCGGCTCCATTATATCAGTTCCCGCCTGATAACCATGAATCCCTGTCAATAGAGAGAACTACTGCCGTAAAGGTGGAGCCTGCGGTAATATATCGGGTGCCAAGCCGCTCAAGGCTGGACAGATATATGTGCACCTCATGGGCATTTACTTTCCGTTTGAATACACATCGCTTCTACCTTGCACCGGCTCCATTATATCAGTTCCCGTCTGATAACCATGAATCCTTGGCAATAGAGAGGACTACTGCCGTAAAGGAGAAGCCTGATGAAATAGATCGGGTGCCAAGCCGCTCAAGGCTGGACAGATATATGTGCACCTCATGGGCGTTTACTTTCCGTTTGAATACACATCGCTTCTGCCTTGCACTGGCTCCATTATATCTGTTCCCGCCTGATAACCATGAATCTCTGTCAATAGAGAGGACTACTGCCGTAAAGGTCAATAGAGAGGACTACTGCCGTAAAGGTGGAGCCCGAGGTAATAGATCGGGTGCCAAGCCGCTCAAGGCTAGACAGATATACGGGCACCTCATGGGCATTTACTTTCCGTTTGAATACACACCGCTTCTGCCTTGCACCGGCTCCATTATATCCGTTCCCGTCTGATAACCCTGAATCCTTGTCAATAGAGAGGACTACTGCCGTAAAGGTGGAGCCCGAGGTAATAGATCGGGTGCCAAGCGGCTCAAGGCTGGACACATATACATGTACCTCATGGGCATTTACTTTCCGTTTTAATACACATCGCTTCTGCCTTGCACCGGCTCCATTATATCAGTTCCCGCCTGATAACCATGAATCCCTGTCAATAGAGAGAACTACTACCATAAAGGTGGCGCCCGAGGTAATAGATCGGGTGCCAAGCCGGTCAAGGCTGGATAGATATACGTGCACCTCATGGGCATTTACTTCCGTTTGAATACACATCGCTTCTGCCTTGCACCAGCTCCATTATATTAGTTCCCGCCTGATAACCATGAATCCCTGTCAATAGAGAGGACTACTACCGTAATGGTGGAGCCCGAGGTAATAGATCGGGTGCCAAGCCGTTCAAGGCTGGACATATATACGTGCACCTTATGGGCATTTACTTTCCGTTTGTATACACATCGCTTCTGCTTTGCACCAGCTCCATTATATCAGTTCCCGCCTGATAACCATGAATCCATGTCAATAGAGAGGACTACTGCCGTAAATGTGGAGCATGAATAGATCAGGTGCCAAGCCGCTCAAGGCTGGACAGATATACGTGCACCTCATGGGCATTTACTTTCCGTTAGAATACTCATCGTGTCTGCCTTGCACCGACTCCATTATATCAGTTCCAGCCTGATAACCATGAATCCCTGTCAATAGAGAGGACTACTGCCGTAAAGGTGGCACCCGAGGTAATAGATCGGGTGCCAAGCCGCTCAAGGCTGGATAGATATACGTGCACCTCATGGGCATTTACTTCCGTTTGAATACACAACGCTTCTTCCTTGCACCGGCTCCATTATATCAGTTCCCGCCTGATAACCCTGAATCCATGTCAATAGATATGACTACTGCCGTAAAGGTGGAGCCCGAGGTAATAGATTAGGTGCCAAGCCGCTCAAGGCTGGACAGATATACGTGCACCTCTGGAGCATTTACTTTCTGTTTGAATACACATCGCTTCTTCCTTGCACCGGCTCCATTATATAAGTTCTCGCCTGATAACCATGAATCCCTGTCAATAGAGAGGACTACTGCCGTAAAGGTGGAGCCTGAGGTAATAGATCGAGTGCCAAGCTGCTCAAGGCTGGACAGATATACGTGCACCTCATGGGCATATACTTTCCGTTTGAATACACATCGCTTCTGCCTTGCACCGGCTCCATTATATCAGTTCCCGCCTGATAACCATGAATCATTGTCAATAGAGAGGACTACTACCATAAAGGTGGAGCCCGAGGTAATAGATCGGGTGCCAAGCCGCTCAAGGCTGGACAGATATACGTGCACCTCATAGGCATTTACTTTCCGTTTGAATACACATCGCTTCTTCCTTGCACCGGCTCCATTATATCAGTTCCTGCCTGATAACCATGAATCCCTGTCAATAAAGCGGACTACTGCCGTAAAGGTGGAGCTCGAGGTAATAGATCGGGTGCCAAGCCACTCAAGGCTGGACATATATACGTGCACCTCATGGGCATTTACTTTTCGTTTGAATACACATCGCTTCTGCCTTGCACCGGCCCCATTATATCAGTTCCCGCCTGATAACCATGAATCCCTGTCAATAGAGAGGACTACTGCCGTAAAGGTGGAGCCTGAGGTAATAGATCGGGTGCCAAGCCGCTCAAGGCTGGACAGATATACGTGCACCTCATGGGCATTTACTTTCCGTTTGAATACACATCGCTTCTTTCTTGCACCGGCTCCATTATATCAGTTCCCGCCTGATAACCATGAATCCATGTCAATAGAGAGGACTACTGCCGTAAAGGTGGCACCCGAGGTAATAGATCGGGTGCCAAGCCGCTCAAGGCTAGACAGATATACGTGCACCTCTTGGGCATTTACTTTCCGTTTGAATACACATCGATTCTGCCTTGCACCGGCTCCATTATATCAGTTCCCGCCTGATAACCATGAATCCTTGTCAATAGAGAGGACTACTGCCGTAAAGGTGGAGCCCGAGGTAATAGATCGGGTGCCAAGCTGCTCAAGGCTGGACAAATATACGTGCACCTCATGGGCATTTACTTTCCGTTTGAATACACATCGCTTCTGCCTTGCACCGGCTCCATTATATCAGTTCCCGCCTGATAACCATGAATCCCTGTCAATAGAGAGGACTACTGCCGTAAAGGTGGCGCCCGAGGTAATAGATCGGGTGCCAAGCCGGTCATGGCTGGATAGCTATACGTGCACCTCATGGGCATTTACTTCCGTTTGAATACACATCGCTTCTGCCTTGCACCAGCTCCATTATATTAGTTCCCGCCTGATAACCATGAATCCATGTCAGTAGAGAGGACTAATACCGTAATGGTGGAGCCCGAGGTAATAGATCGGGTGCCAAGCTGTTCAAGGCTGGACATATATACGTGCACCTTATGGGTATTTACTTTCCGTTTGTATACACATCGCTTCTACCTTGCACCGGCTCCATTATATTAGTTCCCGCCTGATAACCATGATCCTTGTCAATAGAGAGGACTACTGTCGTAAATGTGGAGCCCGAGGTAAAAGATCAGGTGCCAAGCCGCTCTAGGCTGCACAGATATACGTGCACCTCATGGGCATTTACTTTCCGTTTGAATACACATCTCTTCTACCTTGCACCGGCTCCATTATATCAGTTCCCGCCTGATAACCATGAATCCCTGTCAATAGAGAGGACTACTACCGTAAAGGTGGCACCCGAGGTAATAGATCGGGTGCCAAGCCGCTCAAGGCTGGACAGATATACGTGCACCTCATGGGCATTTACTTCCGTTTGAATACACATCGCTTCTGCCTTGCACCGGCTCCATTATATTAGTTCCCGCCTGATAACCATGAATCCCTGTCAATAGAGAGGACTACTGCCGTAAAGATGGCGCCCGAGGTAATAGATTGGGTGCCAAGCCGCTCAAGGCTAGACAGATATACGTGCACCTCTTGGGCATTTACTTTCCGTTTGAATACACATCGCTTCTGCCTTGCACCGGCTCCATTATATCAGTTCCCGCCTGATAACCATGAATCCTTGTCAATAGAGAGGACTACTGCCGTAAAGGTGGAGCCAGAGGTAATAGATCGGGTGCCAAGCTGCTCAAGGCTGGACAAATATACTTGCACCTCATGGGCATTTACTTTCCGTTTGAATACACATCGCTTCTGCCTTGCACCGGCTCCATTATATCAGTTTCCGCCTGATAACCATGAATCCCTGTCAATAGGGAGGACTACTGCCGTAAAGGTGGCGCCCGAGGTAATAGATCGGGTGCCAAGCCAGTCATGGCTGGATAGCTATACGTGCACCTCATGGGCATTTACTTCCGTTTGAATACACATCGCTTCTGCCTTGCACCAGCTCCATTATATTAGTTCCCGCCTGATAACCATGAATCCATGTCAATAGAGAGGACTAATACCGTAATGGTGGAGCCCGAGGTAATAGATCGGGTGCCAAGCCGGTAATGGCTGGATAGCTATACGTGCACCTCATGGGCATTTACTTCCGTTTGAATACACATCTCTTCTGCCTTGCACCGGCTCCATTATATCAGTTCCCGCCTGATAACCATGAATCCCTGTCAATAGAGAGGACTACTGCCGTAAATGTGCAGCCCGAGGTAATAGATCGGGTTCCAAGCCGCTCAAGGCTGGACAGATATACGTTCACCTCATGGGCATTTACTTTCAGTTTGAATACACATCGCTTCTGCCTTGCACCGGCTCAATTATATCAGTTCTCGCCTGATAACCATGAATCCATGTCAATAGAGAGGACTACTGCCGTAAAGGTGGAGCCCGAGGTAATAGATCGGGTGCCAAGGCGCTCAAGGCCGGACAGATATACGTGCACCTTATGGGCATTTACTTTCCGTTTGAATACACATCTCTTCTGCCTGGCACCGGCTCCATTATATTAGTTCCCGCCTGATAACCATGAATCCCTGTCAATGGAGAGGACTACTGCCATAATGGTGGAGCCCGAGGTAATAGATCGGGTGCCAAGCCGCTCAAGACTGGACAGATATACGTGCACTTCATGGGCATTTACTTTCCGTTTGAATACACATCGCTTCTGCCTTGCACCGGCTCCATTATATCAGTTCCCGCCTGATAATCATGAATCCCTGTCTATAGAGAGGACTACTACCGTAAAGGTGGAGCCCGAGGTAATAGATCGGGTGTTAAGCCACTCAAGGCTGGACAGATATACGTGCACCTCATGGGCATTTACTTTTCGTTTGAATACACATCGCTTCTGCCTTGCACCGGCCCCATTATATCATTTCCCGCCTGATAACCATGAATCCCTGTAATAGAGAGGACTACTGCCGTAAAGGTGGAGCCTGAGGTAATAGATCGGGTGCCAAGCCGCTCAAGGCTGGACAGATATACGTGCACCTCATGGGCATTTACTTTCCGTTTGAATACACATCGCTTCTGCCTTGCACCGGCTCCATTATATCAGTTCCCGCCTGATAACCATGAATCCCTGTCAATAGAGAGGACTACTGCCGTAAAGGTGGCACCCGAGGTAATAGATCAGGTGCCAAGCCACTCAAGGCTAGACAGATATACGTGCACCTCTTGGGCATTTACTTTCCGTTTGAATACACATCGCTTCTGCCTTGCACCTGCTCCATTATATCAGTTCCTGCCTAATAACCATGAATCCTTGTCAATAGAGAGGACTACTGCCGTAAAGGTGGAGCCCGAGGTAATAGAGCGGGTGCCAAGCTGCTCAAGGCTGGACAAATATACGTGCACCTCATGGGCATTTACTTTCCGTTTGAATACACATCGCTTCTGCCTTGCACCGGCTCCATTATATCAGTTCCCGCCTGATAACCATGAATCCCTGTCAATAGAGAGGACTACTGCCGTAAAGGTGGCGCCCGAGGTAATAGATCGGGTCCCAAGCCGGTCATGGCTGGATAGCTATACGTGCACCTCATGGGCATTTACTTCCGTTTGAATACACATCGCTTCTGCCTTGCACCAGCTCCATTATATTAGTTCCCGCCTGATAACCATGAATCCATGTCAATAGAGAGGACTAATACCGTAATGGTGGAGCCCGAGGTAATAGATCGGGTGCCAAGCTGCTCAAGGCTGGACATATATACGTGCACCTTATGGGCATTTACTTTCCGTTTGTATACACATCGCTTCTGCCTTGCACCGGCTCCATTATATCAGTTCCCGCCTGATAACCATGATCCCTGTCAATAGAGAGGACTACTGTCGTAAATATGGAGCCCGAGGTAAAAGATCAGGTGCCAAGCCGCTCAAGGCTGGACAGATATACGTGCACCTCATGGGCATTTACTTTCCGTTTGAAAACACATCGCTTCTGCCTTGCACCGGCTCCATTATATCAGTTCCCGCCTGATAACCATGAATCCCTGTCAATAGAGAGGACTACTACCGTAAAGGTGGCGCCCGAGGTAATAGATCGGGTGCCAAGCCGCTCAAGGCTGGATAGATATACGTGCACCTCATGGGCATTTACTTTCCGTTTGAATACACATCGCTTCTGCCTTGAACCGGCTCCATTATATCAGTTCCCGCCTGATAACCATGAATCCATGTCAATAGATATGACTAATACCGTAAAGGTGGAGCCCGAGGTAATAGATCAGGTACCAAGCCGCTCAAGGCTGGACAGATATATGTGCACCTCAAGGGCATTTACTTTCCATTTGAATACACATCGCTTCTGCCTTGCACCGGCTCCATTATATCAGTTCCCGCCTAATAACAATGAATCCCTGTCAATAGAGAGGACTGCTGCCGTAAAGGTGGAGCCCGAGGTAATAGATCGGGTGCCAAGCCGCTCAAGGCTGGACAAATATACGTGCACCTCATGGGCATTTACTTTTCGTTTGAATACACATCGCTTCTGCCTTGCACCGGCTCCATTATATCAGTTCCCGCCTGATAACTATGAATCCCTGTCAATAGAGAGGACTACTGCCATAAAGGTGGAGCCTGAGGTAATAGATCGGGTGCCAAGCCACTCAAGGCTGGACAGATATACGTGCACCTCATGGGCATTTACTTCCGTTTGAATACACATCGCTTCTGCCTTGCACCGGCTCCATTATATCAGTTCCCGCCTGATAACCATGAATTCATGTCAATAGATATGACTACTACCGTAAAGTGGAGCCCGAGGTAATAGATCGGGTGCCAAGCCGCTCAAGGCTGGACAGATATACGTGCACCTCATGGGCATTTACTTTCCATTTGAATACACATCGCTTATGCCTTGCACCGGCTCCATTATATCAGTTCCCGCCTGATAACCATGAATCCCTGTCAATATAGAGGACTATGTTGAATATTGGACTCCCCGGATTTGGTTTTGGATGATGAGCAAAAATAAATAATTCATGAACTAACAATTTGTGAGCGCAGTATTGGAGATCGTCGCCAAATTCACGAGAACAATCAAAGCGACATCTCAAGACTTCTCAAAGCACATATTCATTGCCTAAAGCTTCGTTGAAGCTCTTGGACCGTTTTGGAAGTCATGAAGAATTAATCGAAGCTTTCGAAGACAGTTCTTTAAGGTTTTATTTATAGTCTTTTAGCTTCGATCTATAGAATGTTAAGCCTTGATTATATCTTACGATTCTATCTTCATATCGCTCATATCGTAGCTCTAGGATCTTAGTACAAATTCATTCTAACTTCCTCAAAGCGTCGCGCTTCGATTCGGACTTGTTTGTGCATATTAGTTGGTACAAGAAGAAGTACTGACCGACTAGATGGTGATCTAGTCGGTCAGTAGAGCTTCTTGGACCGACTAGTTTGCTTCCTTAATTTCTTGCACCTTACTGTTTACAGTTAGTCGGTCTACGTTGACTCACCGACCGACTAGTTTGTGATTTAGTCGGTCAGTGATGCTTCTTTGACCAACTAGTTGTGACTTACTGTTCATACTAAATTTCTCCTAAGATACTGTTTATCGTTAGTCGGTCTAAGAACGTTTGGTGACCGACTAGTTGACAATCTAGTCGGTCAACTTTTGTTCTTGGACCGACTAAGTCAATTTGTATTCAGACTATTTCACTTTGCCTCTTAGTCGGTCTACGTTCACTGACTGATCGACTAGTTGTGAAACTAGTCGGTCAGAATGTCTTCTTGGACCGACTAGATTTCTAGGTCTGAATTTCTATCTCTTCTCAGTTCCTCACTTAGTCGGTCCATGTTGTTTGACTGACCGACTAGTTGATGAACTAGTCGGTCAGTGGTTGTTCTTTGACCGACTAGTTGCCTCAGATTTCTATCCGTTAGGAATTGACCCAACTTGTTTTTATGGGACCCTATAAATACGAACCTAGGTCATTTCTCTCTAGGTTAGAGCTGCCATTAAGAGATTCATTGAGATAGAAAGAGATAGCCATTCTCACTCATTTCTAAAGCTCTCTTCCTCACAAGAAACCCATTCTCTCACTTTCTAGATCTAGAATCCACATTGAGAGAAGCTTGTTCTTGGTGAGCTCTTCAAGCTCTTGCTTGATTCAAGTCTCCAAATCACTCCTAGGCACCTATTGCTGGTCATTTCCTTGGTGCTAGGTCTTGGTGACTTCATCTTCCTTAAATCCTTCCTTTCACCTATTGGGTAAGAAAAACTCAAGGTATAGGATTTTGTGGTAAGATTGTTTATTTCATTATAAACTCATTTATATTGTTTATTGATTCTCTTGGTTGTGAGAGAAGGTTGTGATCCCGGGTTGTGGGATTCACTATTGCCATTGCTTGATGATTTGATCTTGTGAAGGTTTTTCACAAGATATCATAGTGGAAATCTTGGGTTAGGGTTTCTAACCTAAGTAAACGGATGGGATCCGGGTGGTTGGGACGTAGGATCACCGGGAACAAGTCGGGGAGACTTGGGTGGATCCGAACCCAGTAACATCTTTTGTTAGCATTGTTAAATTTGTTGTTGTCATTCAATTTAAGCTTCCGCAAATTGTTTTGGTAGTTGTTTGCACTATAATTTGGAATTATACTCCTTGTTATTTTAAAGTACTATTCACCCCCCCTCTAGTACTTGTGCAGTAGCTTGTAGGGCATTACATTTGGTATCAGAGCCAAATACTTAGCTATGTCTGCCAACGACAACAAGACCGTGCGTCCACCTTCCAACTATGACACCTTCAGGAACCGTGAATGAGCATCTTCGGTGATGGAAGGACATTCCTCTACGAGGCCTTCGTTCTTCAACGGTACCAACTATGGGTACTGGAAATGCCGGATGGAAACCTTCCTCCGGAGTGCATCTCTATCGAGGACCACAATGAAGGAATACATCGAGACCGAAAAAGAAGACTTTGAGAAATGGACTACCGCGGAGATCGCCGCGGAGGTAAGCAATGCCAAGGCAATGAACGCCTTGCAATGCGCATTGGAGCCCGAGGACTTCAATAAGATATGCACATGTAAGAGTGCATATCAAATTTGGAACTCCCTCCTCATTCTACATGAAGGGACGAGGAGGGTAAGAGACTCTAAACTCGTAGTTGTAACCAAAGATTACGAAATGTTTCATATGCAACAAGGCGATAAGATGAAGGAATATTACGCTCGCTTCGTTGACATAATAAACGAGTTAGAGGCCCTCGGCAAATCCTACACCCAAAAGGAGAAGTGCTCGAAGCTTATCGAAGGACTTCCTTCTTCTTGGGAGAAACGTACCTTCGCCATCGAGGAAGGTAATGACATGAATAAGTATACCGTAGTTCAATTGATGGGTACGTTAATGTCATACGAGGTACGCAAAGATAGCAAGGTGAAGTTACAAGAAAAGATGAAGTCCTATTTGAACCAAGACGTGCCTAAGAAAAAGGCAATTGCATTCAAGGCGGCTTCATCCACCTCTACCGATGATGAGGACTCGGAAGAAGAAATGGACATGGAATCCATTGCACTCATGGCAAAGAAGTTCAATCGCTTCTTCCGAAAGGGTAACTTCAAACAAAAATCTAAATTTACTTCTACTAACGCCTCTCCACCTTTGTGCTTTAAATGCAATAAGCCAGGACACATCAAAGCGGATTGTCCTCAAAACAAGCAAAAGGAGAAGTGGAAGGCGCCGAAGTTCGACAAGTCGAAGAAGTACAAAAAGGGGTACAAAAAGGGACTTGTCGGAGCAACATTCACCGACTCCGAGGATTCCTCAAGCGGAGAGTCGGACGATGAGAAAGTGGAGCAAGCGCACATGTGCTTCATGGCAAGAGAGAAGCATGATCAAGGATCTTCCTCCTCCGATGATAGCGACGACGAAGGCGATGAGGTAACTATGGATGATCTTAGGGATGCTAACTCTCATTTATGGTCTAAATACACTAAATTAGTAAATAGATATACTAAAGTAAAAGATGACCTAGCTAGCATTCAAACCTCGTCTAAGACTATCATCACCAACAACGACACCGTTGTTGAAGAGTTAAGAAATGAGATTGTCAATCTCAAATCTAAACTTGAACATGTTAGCATTGAAGATCCGGAAGAACATAGGATAGCGGATTTGACTTCTCAAAACTCGACCTTGATTATTGAGAATGAGAATCTTAAATCTCGTGTTTATGTGCTCACATCGCAAGTATCAAACTTGGATACTTCTATGCGTTCTCTCAAAGAGAAATATGAGAACACATTAGGCCGAATTAATAAATTCAATAAGGGTAAGGACCATTTGGATAAAATCCTAAGTAACTTACTTCCGGCCAATCATCACATTGGTTTGGGGTATACGATGGGATGTCCATCCAAAGCGGCCACTACTTTTGTTAGGCCAACTTCCGGTGACTCTACGAGTGATAGCAAACACTCTATTGGTAGTTCATCTACCAATGGTGCTTCCACATCGTCCACACACTCTTTCAGAAAGAAACCCACTTTGGGTGGACCTCCAAAGAAGGGGCATGCTTATATGTACACAAATACCATGCCACGTAAGAACACACGTCCTACTCCACCGGCTCACACATATGATGGTTTTTATGCAACACATTCTCGGGCACGTGCACACTATGTGAGACACCCTCACGCACGTGTTCCCACACATGCATATGTCCACCCACCTCATCATATGAATAATTCTCGTCGTGCACCATTCCATCATGTTCCGTATGCCTATCCACAACATGCATCACGTAGAAATCAACGTTGCATGCATGCACCCAATAGGATGAGGGCTCCCAAGATTTTCACTATTTGGAGCCCAAAGGACACAAGCATGGATGAAAAACAAGTGTATATGAATGCTTATTTTTCGGATGTTGTGCATAGTAGAAATTATGTGGGGAAGTCTAAGTCCAATTGGACTTGGCTTCCAAAGGTCTAACCTTTGAGGACCCAATGACCTTGGGTACCATGATATGAAAGTTTCTATCTTTAGGTACTCAAGGAAAAGAAAAAGAAGAGGAGCAACAAATTTAAATTTAGCTCCAAAGGGAATTGGATACTCGATAGCGGGTGTTCAAAACACATGACGGGTAACGCTCAATTGCTCTCCGGAGTGGTTCCCATTGCAAATGGAAATCGCGTCGTATTTGGAGGCAACGAGAGCGGAACAATCGTCGGTGTTGGTATAGTGGGTAACCCATCTAAACCCTTAATTAGTGATGTCTATCTAGTTAATGGTTTAAATCATAATCTTATTTCAATAAGCCAACTTTGTGACAAAGGTTACAAAGTTAGCTTTGCGAAAGGATTGTGTCATATTTCAAATGATAATAATAAGTTATTATTTTCCGGCACACGCCATAAAGATATTTATATTTTGGATCTTCCCAAGTCATATGAACAATGTCTCGTTGCCAACACAAATGAACAACACTTATGGCATCGACGCTTTGGACATGTGAACTTTGGAACACTTTATAAGCTTTCAAAATTAAATTCCATTAAAGGTTTTCCGAAGCTCGTTTTTGAAAAGAAAAGTTTTTGCGATTCTTGTCAACGTGGCAAGCTTCATAAATCTTCATTTAAACCTAAGAAAAGCATTTCTACTAAACGGCCACTAGAGCTATTGCATCTAGATTTATTTGGGCCAACTAGAGTTGCTTCCTTAGGAAATGCAAGATATGGACTAGTCATCGTTGATAATTATTCAAGATTTACATGGGTATTTTTCTTATGTAATAAAAATGAAGCTTTTGAAAACTTCACAATATTTGTGAAGAAAGTACAAAATCTCATCGGAACCACCATTGTCACTATTCGTAGTGATCATGGGGGTGAATTTGAGAATGAGTCTTTCTCAAATTTTTGTGATGATCTTGGAATTACTCACACGTTTTCTTTCCCTCGCGCACCTCCTCAAAATGGTGTTGTTGAGAGGAAGAATAGAACGCTTGTGGAGTGTGCTCGTACTATGCTCGAAGATAGTCAACTTGGTTATCAATTTTGGGCGGAAGCGGTACACACCGCTTGCTATGTGTTTAATAGAATACTTTTGAGGCCCGGCACCAAACAAACTTGCTATGAATTGTTGTTTGGTAGATTGCCTCAAGTTAAACATTTTCGTGTTTTCGGCGCAAAATGTTTTATTAAAAACACATATGATAATTTGGACAAGTTTGATCCGAGATCGGATGAGGGGATATTTGTTGGGTATTCCTCACGTAGCAAAGCCAACCGGATATACAACAAAAGATCCTCTACGATCGAGGAATCACTTCATGTCTCTTTTAATGAGAATTTTACTACTTCTAGAATTTCAAATGATGATGACTCTATGGACGTTTTATGTGATTCGTTTGAAAATTCTAAGTCCATTGATTCTATTGATTCTATTGATACTAACCTGACTAATGAAGTTGTTGAGAATGTACCTAGTGATCAAGGTATTCCCAAGCGGCTACATACCGTTCGCGATCATCCTCATGAGCAAGTCATTGGCAATATTCATGATAGTGTCAAGACGAGATCTCAAGTCCACCACTTCGCCAATTGTGCCTTTGCCTCATCGATAGAGCCAAAGAATATAGTTGAAGCGTGCGAAGATAGTGCTTGGATCCTTGCCATGGAGGAGGAACTCATTCAATTCGAGAGGAATGAGGTATGGGAGCTTGTTCCTTTGCCATCGAAGAACCACACCGTCATAGGGACAAAGTGGATCTTCAAGAACAAAACCGACGAAAACCAAGTCGTCGTCCGGAACAAAGCTCGGTTAGTTGCTCAAGGCTATCGCCAAGAGGAAGGTATCGATTTCGAAGAATCCTTCGCTCCGGTAGCTAGATTAGAATCAATTAGACTATTATTGTCTTATGCATGCCATAAAAATTTTAAGTTATTTCAAATGGATGTTAAAAGTGCATTTTTAAACGGAGATGTTGTTGTGGAAGTTTACGTTTCTCAACCTCCGGGCTTCATAAATGAAAAATTTCCAAATCATGTTTTTAAACTAAAGAAAGCTCTTTATGGTTTGAGACAAGCTCCTCGAGCTTGGTATGATCGCCTAAAGAATTTTCTTTTGGATTTGAATTTTAAAATGGGCGAAGCCGATTCTACACTTTTTGTTAAGCATGTGAATAATGATATTTTATTAGTTCAAATTTATGTTGATGATATCATTTTCGGTGCTACTAACTTCACTCTTTGCGAAGAGTTTTCTAATGTTATGAAGGAACAATTTGAGATGAGCCACATGGGCGAACTCAAATATTTCTTAGGTCTCCAAATTCGCCAATTGAACGATGCAATCTTCATCCACCAAACGAAGTATACGGTGGAGTTGCTTAAGCGATTTGGAATGGAGAATGCCTCCGGGAAAAAGACTCCAATGAGTACGACTACGCATCTTGACAAGGATACGGACGGTAAGGATGTAGACATTCGTCTATATCGAGGTATGATAGGTAGTTTACTTTATCTTACCGCAAGTAGGCCCGATATTATGTTTGCCGTATGCATATGTGCTCGTTATCAGTCTCAACCTAAGGAGTCTCACTTAGTAGCGGTAAAACGTATTTTCCGTTATCTAAGTTATACACTTGATTTTGGATTACTTTATCCAAAATCTAGCACGTATGAGTTAGTCTCATATAGTGATGACGATTATGTGGGATGCAAATCCTACAGGAAAAGTACTAGTGGCACTTGCCATTTTCTAGGAAATTCTCTTGTCTCTTGGTTTTCCAAGAAGCAAAATTCCGTATCACTTTCAACCACCGAGGCGGAATATATTGCCGCCGGTGCCGCTTGTGCCCAGGTTCTTTGGATGAGACACACACTGAAGGATTTTGGTATTCATTGTGATACTAGCCCTATCATGGTGGATAACCAAAGTGCTATCTGTCTTTCAAAGAATCCGGTGCACCATTCCCGATCAAAACACATAGATGTCCGACACCACTTTTTAGATGATCATGTTGCTAAAAAGGACATCATTTTAGTGTACGTTGAAACCCAAAAGCAAATCGCCGATATTTTCACGAAACCCCTAAAGGAGGACTCCTTTGTGCGGTTGCATCGAGAATTGGGGATTATGGGTGAATCCGAGATATAGGATTCATGTTTCATTCAATTATCTTGCATGCTTTTATATTTCGCGATATTTCGTCCATGCTAGAATTATTGGATTTTTGGGGATTTTATGCGATATGTTTGAATTTTTGCTCGAATTCTTATTTGAACGTCATATTTAAGATTTCGATGTTTTATGGGGTAGTTTAGATGACTAATGAGCGGGTTAAGATGTTTCATCCAAGTGGTTTATGAAGAGAACTCATTTATCAATTTTTGGACTCTTCTAGTCGGTTTCAGTTCATTAGTCAACCGACTAGATGCTCATCTAGTCGGTCAGCTAGTGAACTCAGACCGACTAGATCAAGTTTTAACTTTCTCCTGTCATTGACTTCTTTTAGTCGGTCATAGTACTCTTACCGACCGACTAGATTGAAAACTAGTCGGTCAGTGATTATACTGTGACCGACTAACTCTAGCCCTAAAAATTTCTGTTGGACTCTGTTTCGACTTAGTCGGTTCAAGCTCATTGACCGACCGACTAGATCGTAATCTAGTCGGTCAGTGCTTGAACTGTGACCGACTAAGTGCGTTAGGGCAAACGCGTCTTTTCGCATTCTCGACCGACTTAAATCACTTCTATCCGACTAATTTTTGTTTTAGTCGGTATTCTAAGTCTCTCCAGCTCGAAAACCCCCTAAACCCGATCGTGTCTCTTCGTCTTCCCTCGATCTCCAGACAGTTTTCTGTCCATCCGCCGCCGCCGATCGCTCCCCTAGGTATCTCCCTCCTCCTCCTAGGTCGTTTTCCTATTCTAGGGTTCGATCTTGGCCGATTTCACTTCTAGGTGTTCTAGGGTTTCTAAGTTCTAGTTTTAGGGTTTGGTGCTTGCTTGATCTCAGTTTTTAGGTTTGAGCTAGGGTGTTTGATCCTATCTTCATCGCGTGATTGTACTCGTTGTGCCGCGATCATGGCACGAACGAGAATCCCGATTACATCATCTGGGGCATCCCCTATGACCGTAGAGGGTGCTACCGCTTCGACCCCTCCCAAACGTAGGGCCAAGACCACTCGACCCCCCTCTTCATCTTCAACTCCGTTGAAGAGGAAGAGGACGTCCAAGCCTAAACCTACCGGCCAATCGTCCAAGCCAAAACCTAAACCCAAAAATTTCCGTGCACCTACTCCTCCCGGTGCGAGTTCAGGTAGTGATTCCGAGGATAATACCGATGAGGAATACACCCCTGAACATCCCGAGAAGGCACCTACTCCACCCCCTCCTACACCTCCTCCTAAGTCCCGTAAGGCTAAGGGTAAAGCTCCTATGCCAGTCGGCGGTGTAGACATATCGTTGTGCCGCGACGACCCTCAGTGTCTCGCAGCGTACAACCGTATAGAGCACTGCCCACTGCTGTTAGAGCATTACGTTCAGTTTTCTGATTTCCTTGGCCTTGCTGATCTTCTCTCCTATAGTGGCCTATTGGACTACCTTGGTTTTCCGTCGTTTCGGTGTTCCCCTCCCTCCTGTTGATGAGCGTCCTTTGGGTCCTCCTCTGAACGCAACGGCCGTTAAGAAATCTCTTGCGGCGCTTCGTCACGTGCAGAGGTCGACCACATCTGCTTCCCAGGCCACTCCCTTAGCTGCTGCTGCCCCCACTCCCTCTGCCACATTAGATGATGTCGTACGCCTACTTCGTCGGCACGAGTCGCGTTTGGCTCGTACCGAGGAGGTAGTTTGCCGTATGGCTCGTATGATGGGCATTGAGCTTCCTCCTTCCGTGTCTGAGGACGAGGAGATGGACGATCAGGATATTGACGATCTTGTCACTTCCTTGGCTCGTGGCGATGAGGCCACTGCTGCTGCTGCTGCTACCACATCTGCTCCTGGAGATGGCACCTCTTCCGGTGCTCCAGAGACTTCTGCACCAGTAGTTCAGACTTCTGAGGCTGCTGCTGCTCCTGTTGACGACCCTGCTCCTGTCATGCCTGCTGTTACTCCTGTTGAGACCCCTGCTGTTGTGCCCGACGTCGTCGTTTCTACTCCTACCCTGACGATCCTGTCTGTTGACACGCCTCTCCTCCCAGCAGAGCCTGAGTCCACTCCATCGACTGGACCCATGGAGACTGCTGATCCAGCCACTCCCTCGTGATCGTCAGTATCGAGGACTCTCCACTGCTCATTGGATGATGCATCTTCTTGAGAGTATTTTGGGTTAGGATGGAGTTTGAGGGTTATCTTGATGTATTTTGATTTTTATGGATGTCGGTGTTGTATTTTGATGTACTTTGGATGATGCTGATGGTTAGTTGATGTATGATGTATTTACTTTTTTGGTTGATATCCATGGTCGTTTGTATTTTGATGTACTCGATGTGATATCTTTTTGGATGTACTCATGATGTTTATATATATATATATACATCGATGTTCTCCTTATTTTATTCGTCGTGCACTTTTACTATTTGTTCAACGCATATGATATGTGAATTCGTCGCTCAACGCTTGAAAACTTGGTTAAATAGATTATATTTCTATGATTGTATAGAATTGTTTTCCATGCACAAATTTAACCAAGAATATTGAATATTGGAGAGTATGTTCCTTTACTCAATAAATGAAGTAATATTTGGTGTTTTTGATGATTTTAATTTTCACTTTTAGATGATGGACAATTTGGCACACCTTGATTTTATTTTATCGTTTTTCCCTTGGTGTCAATTGGGTCCATCATCAACATCTACGACTCCCGATGTTGGATTTTAATTTCTCTAGTTGTTTTCGTTGTATGCCCCCCCCCATTTTTGGGATAATGCCAAAGGGGGAGAGATAATGATAATAAATATGGCAAACGAAAATTTAACTCAATTTCCAAGAATCTAGTTTGATATGTTAGATTCAGGGGGAGATGAGATATATATAAGGATTTTCAAAATCCGATATTTCAAAAATCGATTCTCTTTATTTATCTTACTCGTCTAATTGATGCAATTCATATATATTCATTTTGGAATTAACGTGTCATCAATGCAGGGGGAGTAAGTATTTTTCATTTGAATCATTATTTTTGATTATTATTTATGTTGGTTTGTCATCACCAAAATGGGGGAGAATGTTGAATATTGGACTCCCCAGATTTGGTTTTGGATGATGAGCAAACATAAATAATTCAGGAACTAACAATTTGTGAGCGCAGTATTGGAGATCGTCGCCAAATTCACGAGAACAATCAAAGCGACATCTCAAGACTTCTCAAAGCACGTATTCATTGCCTAAAGCTTCGTTGAAGCTCTTGGACCGTTTTGGAAGTCATGAAGAATTAATCGAAGCTTTCGAAGACCGTTCTTTAAGGTTTTATTTATAGTCTTTTAGCTTCGATCTATAGAATGTTAAGCCTTGAGTATATCTTACGATTCTATATTCATATCGCTCATATCGTAGCTCTAGGATCTTAGTACAAATTCATTCTAACTTCCTCGAAGCGTCGCGCTTCGATTCGGACTTGTTTGTGCATATTAGTTGGTACAAGAAGAAGTACTGACCGACTAGATGGTGATCTAGTCGGTCAGCAGAGCTTCTTGGACCGACTAGTTTGCGTCCTTAATTTCTTGCACCTTACTGTTTACAGTTAGTCGGTCTGCGTTGACTCACCGACCGACTAGTTTGTGATTTAGTCGGTTAGTGATGCTTCTTTGACTGACTAGTTGTGACTTACTGTTCATACTAAATTTCTCCTAAGCTACTGTTTATCGTTAGTCGATCTAAGAACGTTTGGTGACCGACTAGTTGGCAATCTAGTCGGTCAACTTTTGTTCTTGGACCGACTAAGTCAATTTGTATTCAGACAATTTCACTTTGCCTCTTAGTCGGTCTACGTTCACTGACTGACCGACTAGTTGTGAAACTAGTCGGTCAGAATGTCTTCTTGGACCGACTAGATTTCTAGGTCTGAATTTCTATCTCTTCTCAGTTCCTCACTTAGTCGGTCCATGTTGTTTGACTGACCGACTAGTTGATGAACTAGTCGGTCAGTGGTTATTCTTTGACCGACTACTTGCCTCAGATTTCTATCGGTTGGGAATTGACCTAGCTTGTTTTTATGGGACCCTATAAATACGAACCTAGGTCATTTCTCTCTAGGTTAGAGCTGCCATTAAGAGATTCATTGAGATAGAAAGAGATAGCCATTCTCACTCATTTCTAAAGCTCTCTTCCTCACAAGAAACCCATTCTCTCACTTTCTAGATCTAGAATCCACATTGAGAGAAGCTTGTTCTTGGTGAGCTCTTCAAGCTCTTGCTTGATTCAAGTCTCCAAATCCCTCCTAGGCACCTATTGCTGGTCATTTCCTTGGTGCTAGGTCTTGGTGACTTCATCTTCCTCAAATCCTTACTTTCATCTATTGGGTAAGAAAAACCAAGGTATAGGATTTTGTGGTAAGATTGTTTATTTCATTATAAACTCATTTATATTGTTTATTGATTCTCTCGGTTGTGAGAGAAGGTTGTGATCCCGGGTTGTGGGATTCACTATTGCCATTGCTTGTATGATTTGATCTTGTGAAGGTTTTTCACAAGATATCATAGTGGAAATCTTGGTTTAGGGTTTCTAACCTAAGTATCAGGAGGGGATCCGGGTGGTTGGGACGTAGGATCACCGGGAACAAGTCGGGGAGACTTGGGTGGATCCGAACCCAGTAACATCTTTTGTTAGCATTGTTAAATTTGTTGTTGTCATTCAATTTAAGCTTCCGCAAATTGTTTTGGTAGTTGTTTGCACTATAATTTGGAATTATACTCCTTGTTATTTTAAAGTACTATTCACCCCCCCTCTAGTACTTGTGCAGTAGCTTGTAGGGCATTACAGACTACTGCCGTAAAGGTGGAGCTCGAGATAATAGATCGGGTGCCAAGTCACTCAAGCCTGGACAGATATATGTGCACCTCATGGGCATTTACTTTTCGTTTGAATACACATCGCTTCTGCCTTGCACCGGCTCCATTATATCAGTTCCCGCCTGATAACCATGAATCCCTGTCAATAGAGAGGACTACTACCGTAAAGGTGGAGCCTGAGGTAATAGATCGGGTGCCAAGCCAGTCATGGCTGGATAGATATATGTGCACCTCATGGGCATTTACTTCCGTTTGAATACACATCGCTTCTGCCTTGCACCAGCTCCATTATATTAGTTCCCGCCTGATAACCATGAATCCCTGTCAATAGAGAGGACTACTGCCATAATGGTGGAGCCCGAGGTAATAGATCGGGTGCCAAGCCGCTCAAGGCTGGACATATATACGTGCACCTTATGGGCATTTACTTTCCGTTTGTATACACATCGCTTCTGCCTTGCACCGGCTCCATTATATCAGTTCCCGCCTGATAACCATGAATCCCTGTGAATCGAGAGGACTACTGCCGTAAAGGTGGCACCCGAGGTAATAGATCGGGTGCCAAGCCGCTCAAGGCTGGATAGATATACGTGCACCTCATGGGCATTTACTTCCGTTTGAATACACATCAATTCTGCCTTGCACCGGCTCCATTATATCAGTTCCCGCCTGATAACCATGAATCCATGTCAATAGATATGACTACTACCGTAAAGGTGGAGCCCGAGGTAATAGATCGGGTGCCAAGCCGCTCAAGGCTGGACAGATATACGTGCACCTCATGGGCATTTACTTTCCATTTGAATACACATCGCTTCTTCCTTGCACCGGCTCCATTATATCAGTTCCCGCCTGATAACCATGAATCCATGTCAATAGAGAGGACTACTGCCGTAAAGGTGGAGCCCGAGGTAGTAGATCGGGTGCCAAGCTGCTCAAGGCTGGACAGATATACGTGCACCTCATGGGCATATACTTTCCGTTTGAATACACATCGCTTCTGCCTTGCGCCGGCTCCATTATATCAGTTCCCGCCTGATAACCATGAATCCCTGTCAATAGAGAGGACTACTGCCGTAAAGGTGGCGCCCGAGGTAATAGATCGGGTGCTAAGCTGATTAAGGCTGGATAGATATACGTGCACCTCATGGGCATTTACTTCCGTTTGAATACACATCGCTTCTGCCTTGCACCGGCTCCATTATATCAGTTCCCGCCTTATATCCATGAATCCATGTCAATAGATATGACTACTACCGTAAAGGTGGAGCCCGAGGTAATAGATTGGATGCCAAGCCGCTCAAGGCTGGACAGATATACGTGCACTTCATGGGCATTTCCATTCCGTTTGAATACACATCGCTTCTGCCTTGCACCGGCTCCATTATATCAGTTCCCGCCTGATAACCATGCATCCCTATCAATAGAGAGGACTACTGCTGTAAAGGTGGAGCCTGAGGTAATATATCGGGTGCCAAGCGGTTCAAGGCTGGACAGATATACGTGCACCTCATGGGCATTTACTTTTCGTTTGAATACACATCGATTCTGCCTTCCACCGGCTCCATTATATCAGTTCCCGCCTGATAACCATGAATCCTTGTCAACAGAGAGTACTACTGCCGTAAAGGAGGCGCCTGAGATAATAGATCGGGTGCCAAGCCGCTCAAGGCTGGATAGATATATGTGCACCTCATGTGCATTTACTTTCCGTTTGAATACACATCGCTTCTGCCTTGCACCGGCTTCATTGTATCTGTTCCCGCCTGATAACCATGAATCCCTGTCAATAGAGAGGACTACTGCCGTAAAGGTGGAGCCCGAGGTAATAGATCGGGTGCCAAGCCTCTCAAGGCTAGACAGATATTCGTGCACCTCATGGGCATTTACTTTCTGTTTGAATACACATCGCTTTTGCCTTGCACCGGCTCCATTATATTAGTTCCCGCCTGATAACCATGAATCCTTGTCAATAGAGAGGACTACTGCCGTAAAGGTGGAGCCCGAGATAATAGATCGGGTGCCAAGCTGCTCAAGGCTGGACAAATATACGTGCACCTCATGGGCATTTACTTTCCGTTAGAATACACATCGCTTCTGCCTTGCACCGGCTCCATTATATCAGTTCCCGCCTGATAACCATGAATCCCTGTCAATAGAGAGGACTACTGCCGTAAAGGTGGCGCCCGAGGTAATAGATCAGGTGCCAAGCCGGTCAAGGCTGGATAGATATACGTGCACCTCATGGGCATTTACTTCCGTTTGAATACACATCGCTTCTGCCTTGCACCAGCTCCATTATATTAGTTCCCGCCTGATAACCATGAATCCCTGTCAATAGAGAGGACTACTGCCGTAAAGGTGGAGCCCGAGGTAGTAGATCGGGTGCCAAGCTGCTCAAGGCTGGACAGATATACGTGCACCTCATGGACATATACTTTCCGTTTGAATACACATCGCTTCTGCCTTGCGCCGGCTCCATTATATCAGTTCCCGCCTGATAACCATGAATCCCTGTCAATAGAGAGGACTACTGCCGTAAAGGTGGCGCCCGAGGTAATAGATCGGGTGCTAAGCTGCTTAAGGCTGGATAGATATACGTGCACCTCATGGGCATTTACTTCCGTTTGAATACACATCGCTTCTGCCTTGCACCGGCTCCATTATATCAGTTCCCGCCTTATATCCATGAATCCATGTCAATAGATATGACTACTACCGTAAAGGTGGAGCCCGAGGTAATAGATTGGATGCCAAGCCGCTCAAGGCTGGACAGATATACGTGCACTTCATGGGCATTTCCATTCCGTTTGAATACACATCGCTTCTGCCTTGCACCGGCTCCATTATATCAGTTCCCGCCTGATAACCATGCATCCCTATCAATAGAGAGGACTACTGCTGTAAAGATGGAGCCTGAGGTAATATATCGGGTGCCAAGCGGTTCAAGGCTGGACAGATATACGTGCACCTCATGGGCATTTACTTTTCGTTTGAATACACATCGATTCTGCCTTCCACAGGCTCCATTATATCAGTTCCCGCCTGATAACCATGAATCCATGTCAATAGAGAGGACTACTGCCGTAAATGTGGAGCCCGAGGTAATAGATCAGGTGCCAAGCCACTCAAGGCTGGACTGATATACGTGCACCTCATGGGCATTTCCATTCCGTTTGAATACACATCGCTTCTGCCTTGCACCGGCTCCATTATATCAGTTCCCGCTTGATAACCATGAATCCATATCAATAGAGAGGACTACTGCTGTAAAGGTGAAGCCTGAGGTAATATATCGGGTGCCAAGCCACTTAAGGCTGGACAGATATACGTGCACCTCATGGGCATTTACTTTCCGTTTGAATACACATCGCTTCTGCCTTGCACCGGCTCCATTATATCAGTTCCCGCCTGATAACCATGAATCCTTGTCAATAGAGAGGACTACTGCCGTAAAGGAGGATCCTGAGGTAATAGATCGGGTGCCAAGCCGCTCAAGGCTGGACAGATATATGTGCACCTCATGGGCATTTACTTTCCGTTTGAATACACATCGCTTCTGCCTTGCACCGGCTCCATTATATCTGTTCCCGCCTGATAACCATGAATCCCTGTCAATAGAGAGGACTACTGCCATAAAGGTGGAGCCCGAGGTAATAGATCGGGTGCCAAGCCGCTCAAGGCTAGACAGATATTCGTGCACCTCATGGGCATTTACTTTCCGTTTGAATACACATCGCTTCTGCCTTGCACCGGCTCCATTATATTAGTTCCCGCCTGATAACCATGAATCCTTGTCAATAGAGAGGACTACTGCCGTAAAGGTGGAGACCGAGGTAATAGATCGGGTGCTAAGATGCTCAAGGCTGGACAAATATACGTGCACCTCATGTGCATTTACTTTCCGTTTGAATACACATCGCTTCTGCCTTGCACCGGTTCCATTATATCAGTTCCCGCCTGATAACCATGAATCCCTGTCAATAGAGAGGACTACTGTCGTAAAGGTGGCGCACGAGGTAATAGATCGGGTGCCAAGCCGGTCATGGCTGGATAGATATACGTGCACCTCATGGGCATTTACTTCCGTTTGAATACACATCGCTTCTGCCTTGCACCAGCTCCATTATATTAGTTCCCGCCTGATAACCATGGATCCCTGTCAATAGAGAGGACTACTGCCATAATGGTGGAGCCCGAGGTAATAGATCGGGTGCCAAGCCGCTCAAGGCTGGACATATATACGTGCACCTTATGGGCATTTACTTTCCGTTTGTATACACATCGCTTCTGCCTTGCACCGGCTCCATTATATCAGTTCCCGCTTGATAACCATGAATCCCTATCAATAGAGAGGACTACTGCCGTAAATGTGGAGCCCGAGGTAATAGATCAGGTGCCAAGCCGCTCAAGGCTGGATAAATATATGTGCACCTTATGGGCATTTACTTTCCGTTTGAATACACATCGCGTCTGCCTTGCACCGGCTCCATTATATCAGTTCCCGCCTGATAACCATGAATCCCTGTGAATCGAGAGGACTACTGCCGTAAAGGTGGCGCCCGAGGTAATAGATCGGGTGCAAAGCCGCTCAAGGCTGGATAGATATACGTGCACCTCATGGGCATTTACTTCCGTTTGAATACACATCAATTCTGCCTTGCACCGGCTCCATTATATCAGTTCCCGCCTGATAACCATGAATCCATGTCAATAGATATGACTACTACCGTAAAGGTGGAGCCCGAGGTAATAGATCGGGTGCCAAGCTGCTCAAGGCTGGATAGATATACGTGCACCTCATGGGCATTTACTTTCCATTTGAATACACATCGCTTCTTCCTTGCACCGGCTCCATTATATCAGTTCCCGCCTGATAACCATGAATCCATGTCAATAGAGAGGACTACTGCCGTAAAGGTGGAGCCCGAGGTAGTAGATCGGGTGCCAAGCTGCTCAAGGCTGGACAGATATACGTGCACCTCATGGGCATATACTTTCCGTTTGAATACACATCGCTTCTGCCTTGCGCCGGCTCCATTATATCAGTTCCCGCCTGATAACCATGAATCCCTGTCAATATAGAGGACTACTGCCGTAAAGGTGGCGCCCGAGGTAATAGATCGGGTGCTAAGCTGCTTAAGGCTGGATAGATATACGTGCACCTCATGGGCATTTACTTCCGTTTGAATACACATCGCTTCTGCCTTGCACCGGCTCCATTATATCAGTTCCCGCCTTATATCCATGAATCCATGTCAATAGATATGACTACTACCGTAAAGGTGGAGCCCGAGGTAATAGATTGGATGCCAAGCCGCTCAAGGCTGGACAGATATACGTGCACTTCATGGGCATTTCCATTCCGTTTGAATACACATCGCTTTTGCCTTGCACCGGCTCCATTATATCAGTTCCCGCCTGATAACCATGCATCCCTATCAATAGAGAGGACTACTGCTGTAAAGGTGGAGCCTGAGGTAATATATCGGGTGCCAAGCGGTTCAAGGCTGGACAGATATACGTGCACCTCATGGGCATTTACTTTTCGTTTGAATACACATCGATTCTGCCTTCCACCGGCTCCATTATATCAGTTCCCGCCTGATAACCATGAATCCTTGTCAACAGAGAGTACTACTGCCGTAAAGGAGGAGCCTGAGATAATAGATCGGGTGCCAAGCCGCTCAAGGCTGGATAGATATATGTGCACCTCATGTGCATTTACTTTCCGTTTGAATACACATCGCTTCTGCCTTGCACCGGCTTCATTGTATCTGTTCCCGCCTGATAACCATGAATCCCTGTCAATAGAGAGGACTACTGTCGTAAAGGTGGAGCCCGAGGTAATAGATCGGGTGCCAAGCCTCTCAAGGCTAGACAGATATTCGTGCACCTCATGGGCATTTACTTTCCGTTTGAATACACATCGCTTTTGCCTTGCACCGGCTCCATTATATTAGTTCCCGCCTGATAACCATGAATCCTTGTCAATAGAGAGGACTACTACCGTAAAGGTGGAGCCCAAGATAATAGATCGGGTGCCAAGCTGCTCAAGGCTGGACAAATATACGTGCACCTCATGGGCATTTACTTTCCGTTAGAATACACATCGCTTCTGCCTTGCACCGGCTCCATTATATCAGTTCCCGCCTGATAACCATGAATCCCTGTCAATAGAGAGGACTACTGCCGTAAAGGTGGCGCCCGAGGTAATAGATCAGGTGCCAAGCCGGTCAAGGCTGGATAGATATACGTGCACCTCATGGGCATTTACTTCCGTTTGAATACACATCGCTTCTGCCTTGCACCAGCTCCATTATATTAGTTCCCGCCTGATAACCATGAATCCCTGTCAATAGAGAGGACTACTGCCGTAATGGTGGAGCCAGAGGTAATAGATCGGGTGCCAAGCCGCTCAAGGCTGGACATATATACGTGCACCATATGGGCATTTAATTTCCGTTTGTATACACATCGCTTCTGCCTTGCACCGGCTCCATTATATCAGTTCCCGCCTGATAACCATGAATCCCTCTCAATAGAGAGGACTACTGCCGTAAATGTGGAGCCCGAGGTAATAGATCAGGTGCCAAGCCGCTCAAGGCTGGATAAATATACGTGCACCTTATGGGCATTTACTTTCCGTTTGAATACACATCGCGTCTGCCTTGCACCGGCTCCATTATATCAGTTCTCGCCTGATAACCATGAATCCCTGTCAATAGAGAGGACTACTGCCGTAAAGGTGGCGCCCGAGGTAATAGATCGGGTGCCAAACCGCTCAAGGCTGGATAGATATACGTGCACCTCATGGGCATTTACTTCCGTTTGAATACACATCGCTTCTGCCTTGCACCTGCTCCATTATATTAGTTCCCGCCTGATAACCATGAATCCATGTCAATAGATATGACTACTACCGTAAAGGTGGAGCCTGAGGTAATAGATCGGGTGCCAAGCCGCTCAAGGCTGGACAGATATACGTGCACCTCATGAGCATTTACTTTCTGTTTGAATACACATCGCTTCTTCCTTGCACCGTGTCACGACCCGCTTCCCTAAAATGGAGGCGAGACGTGAAAAGGTCCTTACGAGAGTGGAGCTGTGAAGCCCCAAACTCGATAAGCGTCCACAAATACATAAACAGGTCCCTGTAACCACAACAGAATAACAATAATAACACAAGGAGAGACTGAAATAAAATTCCACATCTCACAAAATGTCCAACATCAAAAATAAGTTCAACATCCAGAAAAGCCACCAGGCTAAAAGATAAGAGTCCAAGGCCAACAAAAGCAACGGCAACAACAAAGTTTAGGTGCTACGCACCGATAACAGAACAACTGTCTAATAAAAGTAAAACACAACGAAGACACTAGGACTGGTCCCCAGTGTCCACGTACTCCCCGTCAAACACAAGCTCGGGCTCGGCGTCAGCAAACACCTCGTCCTCAACGAGGTACTCGGGCTCAGGATCTTACATGTGTCACCCAAAAAGAGTAAAGGGGCACATGTCAGCAAGTCTAAAAGACTTGGGCAAGGAAACTGAAAGTGAGGCATCTAGCAACCTAGCAGTTTAGTATGCATGACATGGAAGTTATAACATGAGTGCACAATTAAAACATGGCAAGACAATTTGTACAAGAGAACAATCATCGGGACAAGACAAGAGTAGCCAAGCTACTATCAATTCAATACATTCACATTTTGTAGGTGTTTACGCCATTCGCTGAATGGCATAGCATTTCAGACCGATCGGCACTAAACACTACCCAATATTCACACGATATGGAGCCTGGGGTCCCCGCACATTGAGCTCAGCTAGTGAGCCTGAGGTTGTCCCGCACATTGAGCTCGCATTCTTAGTTCACAATTCAATACATCGAGCGTTGGGGTTTCCAACTCATTATGCTCGCTTCTGGTCACGAGCCAGGAACACTAGTATGGCGTAGGGAACACCTAGCCGGAACACGCAATTCGGGCATTGGCTATCAACCAACACATGGCCCGCTTCTGGAACACGAGCCAGGAACACAACATTGTAGCGAAGCTACGCAATCACAGCAATACCTAAAGAATGCGAGATCATGACAATTTATTTGCGTACAGTTAATTGAATTAAACGTGACAGGCGAAATGCAATGACATGAACATATTCGCGTACCGTTAATTGAAAGTAAACATGACATGGGAGTTGTGCAACATGATATATGTGTTGGAACTAGCTTCGTTGTCAAGCTAGTTCCCCAATTTGCGCCTAGGCGAGTATCATTTCGTCGCCTAGCCTCTTTTACGCCTACAACATGCAAATGGCCTAAAACATGGCCTAAACCCTAAGTGGCAAGTTTCACTTGCCTAGCACCGGGGGTTGACGATCACTTCGTCACACGGATGCTATCTACGGGGAAATCGCTGTTATGGGGGAAACAAACACCAAACACATGAAATTAATTAGGGTTTTCATAAAATTATAAATAAGCTATGAAAACAACGGTAGATCGATTTCTTACCGAGAGGAGACGGAAGAAACACTCCGGGGAACCCTAGGATCAGATCTCGAAACAAATGGAGAAGTTTGGAGAATTAGGGTTCTTGGGGGATTTTGGGGATTTTGATGGGTTTCGATGGAGATTTGGGGAAGATGGGAGGTGGAATGAGTGAATGGATGGATTGGATGATGGATTTAGGGCTTAGAATGGAGGGATGAAGCTTGGAGGAAGATGGGGGCTGAAGGGGAAGTTTTTAGGGTTTTGGGTCGTGTTGGAGAAGAAGAAGTCGAATGGGTTGGGTATAAATAGGCTAGGCTGGCGGCTGCCCAGAAATTAGGGTTTTAACACTGGTTAGTCGGTCAAAGAGCAACCACTGACCGACTAGTTTGGCAACTAGTCGGTCGGTCGACCAACGCAGACCGACTAAGTGCAAACAGTAACTCCTGAACGAAAATAGGATTCTAGAGTTAGTCGGTCCATGAACAAGTACTGACCGACTAGTTTGGCATCTAGTCGGTCGATGAACGTTCTTAGACCGACTAAGAGTAAACAATAACTGATACAAAAATAATTTGATGAGTTAGTCGGTTCAAGAAGCATTGCTGACCGACTAGTTTGCAACCGAGTCGGTCAACCAACGTTCTTAGACCGACTAACGATAAACAGTAACTCCTGAGAAATTTAGAAAGCTAACTAGTCGGTCCAAGAAGGATTGCCGACCGACTGGATCGCCATCTAGTCGGTCGGTGGCCCTTCTTACACCGGCTAATGAGCACAGAAAAGTACCGATACGGAGCGCGGGGCCCCGGGATCGATTCCTAAGACTCCTAGGCTTGATCTAACAGTTAGATACAACCGTTATGAAGTCCGTCACGAATGACATACTTCGAAATCGACAATCCTAAGGAAGAAGCGAGAA
Organism: Scilla litardierei; assembly: GCA_030789695.1. Taxonomy (NCBI): domain Eukaryota; kingdom Viridiplantae; phylum Streptophyta; class Magnoliopsida; order Asparagales; family Asparagaceae; genus Scilla; species Scilla litardierei. The sequence goes on along the minus strand of CM061140.1, from coordinate 78,086,411 downwards.
AATACGACGAATCGATCGAAAATGAAATCTACGGAGACGAAAACCACACAAGAGGAGAAAATCCACTAAAACATATATTATATTATATTAAATCCAGATACACGAAAAGCAGTCGTTAGATCCTCCCCAACTTAAGAAAAATTCCGTCCTCGGAATTTCCAAAAAACTCACGAGTCCGGAAACAAAAGTGGGAAACGCTCTCGCATCTCATCCTCATTCTCCCAAGTAGACTCCCAAGGTGAACCGTGTCGCCACATCACCCTCACAAGATTGACAATCTTGTTCCGAAGCGATTTCTGACGCCTGTCCAGAATCTGCACTGGATGCTGGTCATACGTCATATCGGGGCGAACGGTAATCTCCGAAAAATCCACCGCATGAGACGGATCGCTAATGTATCGACGAAGCTGCGACACATGGAAAACATTGTGAACTCCTTCCAAAGATGGCAGTAAGGCCAAGCGATAAGCTACCTCACCAACCCTCTCCAAAACGTCAAACGGTCCAATGTATCGCGGGCTCAACTTCACTCGCTTCCCGAAACGAATCACACCGCGATTCGGGGAAATCTTCAAGAACACATGGTCGCCCGGCTGAAACTCCAAAGGACGACGTTTAGCATCCGCCCAATGCTTAAAACGGTCCTGAGCAATTCTCAACCTCTCCCGAATATTCCTGACGATATCCACGGCCTCCACGATCATCTCAGGTCCCAACAACTCCCGATCACCAACGTCATCCCAACTCAATGGCGATCGACATTTCCTCCCATAAAGAGCGGCGAAAGGCGCCATGCCAATACTCGCCTGGAAGCTGTTGTTGTAGGAAAACTCCACCAAATGTAGATGGTCCTCCCACGAACCCTTGAAATCCAACATGCACGCCCTCAGCATGTCTTCCAAAATCTGAATCGTCCTCTCGGACTGGCCATCCGTCTGCGGATGGTACGCCGTGCTGAAACTCAGACGCGTACCCAAGCTTTTCTGCAAACTCTGCCAGAACTGAGATGTGAACCTCGTGTCTCTGTCAGACACGATACTCACGGGGACTCCGTGAAGTCGCACAACCTCCTGCACGATTCACGTTACATCACTATCCAAACTAGGAAAAGGAAATAAAACGGAGAGTAAAAGAATTTCACCTCCATATATCTCCTTGCTAGCGCCTCAGTGGACTGTCCCACTCGGAACGGAATAAAGTGCGCAGATTTGGTCAATCGATCTACGATCACCCAAATCGCGTCATTCTGCTTCGGACTCCGAGGTAGTCCAGTCACGAAATCCATAGTGATGTGTTGCCACTTCCACTCCGGAATCGGAAGCGGTTGTAGCAACCCGGCCGAACGCTGATGCTCCGCCTTCACTTGCTGGCAAACCAAGCACTTGGCTACACTCCGAGCCACGCTCCTCTTCATACCATGCCACCAATAATTCAGACGAAGATCCGGGTACATCTTGGTGCCACCAGGATGCACAGAATACGGCGAACTGTGTGCCTCCACCATCAGCTCCTCTCTGATATCCCCAGCAGGCACACACAACCTGGCTCCAAACCTCAGCGAGCCATCCTCATGAATCAAAAAGTCAGTCCGCAGACCGGCTTCCACCTGCTCCCGAATCCTCACCAGCTTCGGATCCTCAGCCTGGCCAGCCTTAATCCGATCCACGATCGTCGACTGTACCTGCATGTACATCAACGACGAAGCCTCTCCAGGAAGAACAATCTCCACACCAGACTCGCAAAAATCCTGCTGCAATCTCCACTGCAAGGTCAAAATCATCACCGCTGGCAGCCTACTCAAAGCATCCGGAACCACATTCACCTTACCAGGGTGATACTGCAAATCAATATCATAATCCGCCATAAGCTCCAACCACCGACGCTGTCGCATGTTGAGCTCCTTCTGAGTGAAAATATACTTCAAGCTTTTGTGATCGGTGAAAATCTTCACTTTCTCACTCAGCAGGAAGTGCCTCCAAATCTTAAGAGCAAACACAATGGCAGCCAACTACAAATCATGCGTCGGATAATTCTTCTCATGAACCTTAAGCTGACAAGACGCATACGCCATAACATGCCCATGCTGATGCAACACACAACTGAGACCCTTGCCAGAAGAATCGCAAAATATCTCAAATCCACCGCTGCGATCAGGCACGACAAGAATAGGGGCAGTCGTCAACCTCTCCTTCAGAACACCAAAAGCACTCTCACAATCACCCAACCAAACAAAAGCAACATCCTTCCGCGTCAACCTGGTCATCGGCTCAGCAATACGAGAAAAGTCCTTGATGAATCGCCGATAATAACCGGCAAGTCCAAGGAAACTCCGAATCTCAGACGCTGACGACAGAACAGGCCACTCCCTGATGGCCCGAATCTTCTCGGGATCCACTGAAATACCATCTCCAGTCACCACATGCCCGAGAAAAGCAACTCGATCCAGCCAAAACTCGCACTTCGAAAACTTAGCATACAACCGATGCTTCCTCAAAATCTCCAACACCGTCCTTAAGTGCGAGGCATGCTCTTCCTCCGACTTCGAATAGATCAGAATGTCGTCAATAAAGATAACGACAAACTTATCCAAAAATTCGTAGAAAATCAGGTTCATCAGATTCATGAAAACTGCAGGCGCGTTAGTTACGCCGAAGGGCATAACCACAAACTCATAGTGTCCATACTTCGTCCTGAACGCTGTCTTCGGAACATCTCCCTTCTTCACCTTCAATTGATGGTAACCACTCCTCAAATCCAATTTAGAAAACACCCTCGAACCTCCAAGCTGATCAAAAATATCATCGATGCGAGGCAACTGGTATTTATTCTTAATGGTCACCGCATTCAACTCCCGATAGTCCACGCACATGCGACGCGAACCATCCTTCTTCTTAACCAACAACACCGGTGCTCCCCACGGAGACACGCTAGGATTAAAATAACCCTTCTGCAAAAGCTCATCCAACTGCTTCCGGAACTCTTCCAACTCAGCAGGTGCCATACGATACGGCGCCTTCGAAATCGGCTGCGCACCTGGAACAAGATCGATAGAAAATTCCAAAGCTCGATCAGGCGGCAAACCAGACATCTCCTTGGGGAAGACGTCGCCAAAATCACGCACCACAGTTGGCCACTCCAGCTCCATCTGCATAGCCACAGCCTCCACCGGCCTGGCCCGAAATCTGACAGGACCAAGCGAACTGCTACCACGACTGAACTCAAATACTGGATGTCCGGGAATCTCGAACACCACCTTCTTTCTCCTACAGTCGATTGTAGCATAGAAGCTCGCAAGCCAATCCATCCCAAGAACTGCATCATAGTTGATGATGTCGTGGACAATGAAATCATCGAAAAGCTCATGTCCACAGACCACCAACGAGCAAGAATTGCAACCACGATGCACCGAGACCACACCATTCCCTGTAACGATATTCCAACTCTTGGGGAGAGGGGACGTCGACAAGGAATGCCTCTCCACGAAGCTCCGAGAAATAATGCACATCGATGCACCAGAGTCAAAGAGGACTCGTGCAGGAAATGTGCAAACCAAAATCACACCTAATCAAGCAATTAATAATCAAACCCTAATCTAGCTAACAACCATGTTCAAGCAAACAACATAATCTAACAATCAAAACCAGCTAGGAAAGTAACAGCTAGAGTGAGGATTACCTGCGATAACCTCATCCACAGCCGCGCTCTCCGCAGCGGTCATCAGAAAAGCCTGCCTCCTCGGCGGAACAGCCTGCCGAAAAGCATGTCCCTGTGGAACAAGAGCTGCTCCACGACCAGCAGGAACAGTCGCTCGCTGCTGCAACGGCTGAGCTGCACAGGAGCCCTCCGCAGCGGATCCGCATGCTGACAATCCTTCGCGACATGAGAAGCATCACCGCAAACCAGACACTGGCCCAGAAACTTCCGACACTGATCCTTGATGTGGCCAGGCTTGCCGCAGAAATGGCAAAACTTCGGAATAGACCCTCCTGGCCTCTTAAACTGAGCAGATTGGTTAGGCCTGAATCCAGGTCTAACCACAGCTCTCGCCTGTTCCACAGGCCTCTTCCCAGCACCAACAACAGATCCCTTCCTCTGGTTCACGAGCAGCTCCTGCCTCTTTGCAGCGACCAGAACCTTCTGATAAGACTCCCGATCAGAGGAGGTCACAAAACTCTGGAGCTCCGAAGCAAGCCCCTGCAGGAACCTCTGAGCTCTCTCCTCAGCATCCTGCACCATCTTCGGCGCAAACCGACTCAGCCTCATGAACTCCTGGTGATACATGTCCACCGACGAGTTCCTCTGCTTCAAATCGATAAAATGCTGCAGCATCTCCTCCTTGGCAGCCTTCGGGAAGAACTCACCCTCAAACCTAGCCTTGAAGGTAGCCCAAGCTATCGGCTCCACCAACAACTTCTCTTCCGCATCCCACCAATTCCTGGCGTTATCCTTGAGCTGCCTCTTCGCCAAATCAACCCATCCAGCCGGGGTGATCTTGGCCATCTTCAGATTGTCCTCGACGTTCCGAACCCACTCATCGGCAGCCAGAGGACCCTCAGAACCATCAAAATATGCGGGACCCAGCTCCCGAAATTGCTTCGCTCCTGGCTCAGAGCGAGGGGCATCCGGAAGAGCCCGGGCAGCTCGAGCAAGCGGAGCATTCTGGACTTGCAAAAGCACGCCCTGCTGCACTTGCATCATCTGGATCATCATCCGCATCATCTCACCGCTGGTGGGTTCCCGCTCAGGCTCCTCATCATGAGGGAGCGCACCACTACCCCCACCACGAGTGAAACGTCTTCCTGCCATCTAGTGACACAGAAAACGAATCAGATTAGACTCATAGCTTATGACTCGGACGTCGAACTTAGTTTATTGGACATTCTAATATTATTATCGCTATTCCAAAAATCGCAGTTACAGAATGACCTGCATGGGCCACCACTAAAACCTGTCACGACCCGCTTCCCTAAAATGGAGGCGAGACGTGAAAAGGTCCGCACGAGAGTGGAGCTGTGAAGCCCCAAACCCGATAAGCGTCCACAAATACATAAACAGGTCCCTGTAACCACAACAGAATAACAATAATAACACAAGGAGAGACTGAAATAAAATTCCACATCTCACAAAATGTCCAACATCAAAAATAAGTTCAACATCCAGAAAAGCCACCAGGCTAAAAGATAAGAGTCCAAGGCCCAGAACAAGGCCAACAAAAGCAACGACAACAACAAAGTATAGGTGCTACGCACCGATAACAGAACAACTGTCTAATAAAAGAAAAACATAACGAAGACACTAGGACTGGTCCCCCAGTGTCTACGTACTCCCCGTCAAACACAAGCTCGGGCTCGGCGTCAGCAAACACCTCGTCCTCAACGAGGTACTCGGGCTCAGGATCTAACATGTGTCACCCAAAAAGAGTAAAGGGGCACATGTCAGCAAGTCTAAAAGACTTGGGCAAGGAAACTGAAAGTGAGGCATCTAGCAACCTAGCAGTTTAGTCTGCATGACATGGCAGTTATAACATGAGTGCACAATTAAAACATGGCAAGACAATTTGTACAAGAGAACAATCATCGGGACAAGACAAGAGTAGCCAAGCTACTATCAATTCAATACATTCACATTTTGTAGGTGTTTACGCCATTCGCTGAATGGCATAGCATTTCAGACCGATCGGCACTAAACACTACCCAATATTCACACGATATGGAGCCTGGGGTCCCCGCACATTGAGCTCAGCTAGTGAGCCTGAGGTTGTCCCGCACATTGAGCTCGCATTCTTAGTTCACAATTCAATACATCGAGCGTTGGGGTTTCCAACTCATTATGCTCGCTTCTGGTCACGAGCCAGGAACACTAGTATGGCGTAGGGAACACCTAGCCGGAACACGCAATTCGGGCATTGGCTATCAACCAACACATGGCCCGCTTCTGGAACACGAGCCAGGAACACAACATTGTAGCGAAGCTACGCAATCACAGCAATACCTAAAGAATGCGAGATCATGACAATTTATTTGCGTACAGTTAATTGAATTAAACGTGACAGGCGAAATGCAATGACATGAACATATTCGCGTACCGTTAATTGAAAGTAAACATGACATGGGAGTTGTGCAACATGCTATATGTGTTGGAACTAGCTTCGTTGTCAAGCTAGTTCCCCAATTTGCGCCTAGGCGAGTATCATTTCGTCGCCTAGCCTCTTTTACGCCTACAACATGCAAATGGCCTAAAACATGGCCTAAACCCTAAGTGGCAAGTTTCACTTGCCTAGCACCGGGGGTTGACGATCACTTCGTCACACGGATGCTATCTACGGGGAAATCGCTGTTATGGGGGAAACAAACACCAAACACATGAAATTAATTAGGGTTTTCATAAAATTATAAATAAGCTATGAAAACAACGGTAGATCAATTTCTTACCGAGAGGAGACGGAAGAAACACTCCGGGGAACCCTAGGATCAGATCTGGAAACAAATGGAGAAGTTTGGAGAATTAGGGTTCTTGGGGGATTTTGGGGGTTTTGATGGGTTTCGATGGAGATTTGGGGAAGATGGGAGGTGGAATGAGTGAATGGATGGATTGGATGATGGATTTAGGGCTTAGAATGGAGGGATGAAGCTTGGAGGAAGATGGGGGCTGAAGGGGAAGTTTTTAGGGTTTTGGGTCGTGTTGGAGAAGAAGAAATCGAATGGGTTGGGTATAAATAGGCTAGGCTGGCGGCTGCCCAGAAATTAGGGTTTTAACACTGGTTAGTCGGTCAAAGAGCAACCACTGACCGACTAGTTTGGCAACTAGTCGGTCGGTCGACCAACGCAGACCGACTAAGTGCAAACAGTAACTCCTGAACGAAAATAGGATTCTAGAGTTAGTCGGTCCATGAACAAGTACTGACCGACTAGTTTGGCATCTAGTCGGTCGATGAACGTTCTTAGACCGACTAAGAGTAAACAGTAACTGATACAAAAATAATTTGATGAGTTAGTCGGTTCAAGAAGCATTGCTGACCGACTAGTTTGCAACCTAGTCGGTCAACCAACGTTCTTAGACCGACTAACGATAAACAGTAACTCCTGAGAAATTTAGAAAGCTAACTAGTCGGTCCAAGAAGGATTGCCGACCGACTGGATCGCCATCTAGTCGGTCGGTGGCCCTTCTTACACCGGCTAATGAGCACAGAAAAGTACCGATACGGAGCGCGGGGCCCCGGGATCGATTCCTAAGACTCCTAGGCTTGATCTAACAGTTAGATACAACCGTTATGAAGTCCGTCACGAATGACATACTTCGAAATCGACATTCCTAAGGAAGAAGCGAGAAAATACGACGAATCGATCGAAAATGAAATCTACGGAGACGAAAACCACACAAGAGGAGAAAATCCACTAAAACATATATTATATTATATTAAATCCAGATACACGAAAAGCAGTCGTTACACACCGGCTCCATTATATCAGTTCTCGCCTGATAACCATGAATCCCTGTCAATAGAGAGGACTACTGCCGTAAAGGTGGAGCCCGAGGTAATAGATCGGGTGCCAAGCTGATCAAGGCTGGACAGATATACGTGCACCTCATGGGCATATACTTTCCGTTTGAATACACATCACTTCTGCCTTGCACTGGCTCCATTATATCAGTTCCGGCCTGATAACCATGAATCCCTGTCAATAGAGAGGACTACTGCCGTAAAGGTGGAGCCCGAGGTAATAGATCAGGTGCCAAGCCGCTCAAGGCTGGACAGATATACATGCACCTCATGGGCATTTACTTTTCGTTTTAATACACATCGCTTCTTCCTTGCACCGGCTCCATTATATCAGTTCTCGCCTGATAACCATGAATCCCTGTCAATAGAGAGGACTACTACCGTAAAGGTGGAGCCCGAGGTAATAGATCGGGTGCCAAGCCACTCAAGGCTGGACAGATATTCGTGCACCTCATGGGCATTTACTTTCCGTTTGAATACACATCGCTTCTGCCTTGCACCGGCTCCATTATATCAGTTCCCGCCTGATAACCATGAATCCCTGTCAATAGAGAGGACTACTGCCATAAAGGTGGAACCCGAGGTAATAGATCGGGTGCCAAGCCGCTCAAGGCTGGACAGATATACATGCACCTCATGGGCATTTACTTTCCGTTTGAATACACATCGCTTCTTCCTTGCACCGGCTCCATTATATCAGTTCCCGCCTGATAACCATGAATCCATGTCAATAGAGTGGACTACTGACGTAAAGGTGGAGCCCGAGGTAATAGATCGGGTGCCAAGACACTTAAGGCTGGACAGATATACGTGCACCTCATGGGCGTTTACTTTCCGTTTGAATACACATCGCTTCTTCCTTGCACCGGCTCCATTATATCAGTTCCCGCCTGATAATCATGAATCCATGTCAATAGAGAGGACTACTGCCGTAAAGGTGGAGCCCGAGGTAATAGATCGGGTGCCAATCCACGTAAGGCTGGACAGAACGTGCAGTGGCCACTAAACAATAGATATTTATAGATCGGTTGCGAGATGCAATCGGTATGCCACGTAATGATGAAAGTACAATCGCCACCTCGTACAATCTCATTTCAGAGGTACGTAATGATGAAAGTAAATGATTCTGCTTTCTTCTCGACAATGTTCACTTGTGGAAACTGGAGAATGAGTCAAGTAGTACCTCGGTTTTCGTGTAAGCCCTTCATTACGATTTTTTTGGCCATCCGAACGGATGCTTTACCCCAGCCGTCTGATGAGATCGTTTTAGTCAGTTCCACTTCCCTATGTAATCCAGCAGCTGAGATTAAAATAACCAATCGTTATATATATGTGGAATCAGTAGACCAGGGGTTTCACGGAAAATTTCATTCCTCTTCCCTTTGGTATGTCGTTCCGTTTTCTTCTTCATCTCAACACTCTCGCATTTTGTACTAGGGTTTCTTCATGCTGCCAAAACGATCTCGTGAGTCGAGTTCTTCTGACTCTTGGGGATTTAGTGATGATGATTCACCGTCACCTGAACACGATGATCCCCTTCCCTCATCGTTCCCGGTCAATAGACCCATTCTGCGTGATTCGCTTTCGCTTGGCCCAACTCAAGGTGAACACAATGTGCTGTTTCCTCCTCCTGGGTTTCCTCCTTTACATGCAGGTTCATCAGTTCCATCTCCGGCTGAAAAAGCCCCACTCGAGGACATCAGTAATGGCCTCCTCTCTATGGTCGGGATGTCTCTCCGTCAGGACTCTGTTCTGCACAACCTCCGTAGCAAACTCGAGGAGCTTACTACGTCTGTCTCTGTACTTACAGATGAACAACGTCAGCTTAAGGATATACTCATAGGCAATGTAAGCCCCGCACCTGCTCCTTCATCCTCCCCCCATCAGCCGGTGAACTTTACTCGTAGATTAGGAGAAATTGAAACAAATCTCTCCAACACCAATCTGGCGATCTCACTTCTGCGTAGCGACTTCGACACTACGATGCTCATAATGTCGAACATACAAGAGAAGATGGAGACTCTGGTGCCCTCTCCTAGAGACATCCGTACTGTTGCCCCACCATCACCACCACCACCTCAGCCTCCGCCTCCAGGTTTTTAAGGTGGCCGAGCCTTTGGCGCACACGCCTTTCTCTTGTCTTATAATGTATTTTTGATCATCGACAGAGAAGAGTGTTTGTGGGTAGATATTCTTTGGTGTTTTATGTCATTATGTACAAAATATAGTTTCAAATTTGTTGTGGTATGTACATTATAACGTATTAATGTTGTAGTATGATAGAATTCAGACCTTAATACACTGTCATTTAATTTGATACAATTGCATGACATTACGAAATTGATATATGTGATATATACATCGATGCTTACTTGAATCAATGTCCGAAATTGAAATTACCTATTTAAAAACTTTTTACCGATATATGATTTACCCAGCGCGCACAACGGGCATAAATTGTGACCGTCATGATATACGTTGTGATAAAACATTTACGTTTGCACAAAATTACTCAGCGCGCACAACGGTCACATAATGTGTTTGACCGATGTGCGGGCTGTGAGCATACCCATATCTGGTTATCCACAATTACTCAGTTCACACAACTGCACGTAATTGTGACCTCTTTGCACGCGGAGCCAAACTATTCTATATTACAATTGAGGGAAGCTTTTGAATTTGTCCTATGTGGCAGTGTCATGTCAAGTTTTGGGGGGAAATTTCTTGGATTGATAAAATATGTTGGGAATACACAGAAGTATTGAAGAGAAATTAGTTGGGAGAATACAAAATCTTTTCTTTTTTGAAATTGGTAGCATTAGCACTTAAGTCTTAATACCATTCATTCAAAAATGACCCAAAAAACTGAGACCAAAAAAAATGAAACCCAACAAAAAACACACACAAAAAATGAAACTCAATGAAAGAGAACTTTATTTCGGCTGAGCTTATTTCGGCCGACTCAAAAAATTTGAAACCCAAAAAAACACAGTGAAAGTGCATTCAAAGAGGCGGGCTAAGCTTTATGGTCGTCAAGCTGTCTGACCAACCCATTCGCGCAGAAGGTGCCCTCGCCGAAGTCGCCCGCTAAATTTTTAGACGCTAATTTATTGTTCTGCATCGAAGGTGCCCGCACCTAATTTATTGTCCCTCGCCGAAGACGGCCGTGCCTCTAAATTTTTTTACGCTAATTTGTTGTTCTTTTACATTTTGGCTGTAGAAATATTTTTTTGGGCCAAATATTTTTTGGGGCCAAATATTTTGCACCGTTCCTGCGGGCAGGGATTATGGCTAGTATGCAATTAAAACGATAATATTTCATCGCAACCAAACTTCAGATGCCATGACCGTTGTGCGGGCTGAGCAAAACTGTATTACATAATCCATTACCCACAATTATTCATCCCGTCCTGCGCGGTGTGTAAAAAGGTATACCTTTCGGAAACATAATTCAGCTCGCACAACTGCTAAAATTTCACCCACCTGTGCGCGATTTGTAAAACTGTCGTAACTAAAAAATCACAATAATTAAGAAAAATCATAAAATCGGTGGAGATTTAATGTTCAAACTGACATGCGAAATAAATATATCCATATTGAAGCAAATAGATCGGGTCGGTTGATTGATGGGTGTAGATACATACTCCTTCCCCTTTTGTATTTAGATCCTGTCCTTTTGGCATCCGTATTTACGTGTTTGGTCCCTTTTAAGTTTTAATCCCCCGACGCTGATGACACGCACACCCACACTTTCCTCTCCTTCCCAGTTTCGCGTGTTAATCGATATCGTGTTCATGGGGAATTATTTTTGCTCCGTGCTCAATTTGCACAGGAAATTTTTAGTATACATATAAGTGAAAAGACAACACATATCTTACTGTTTACAGAATAAGACACCATATATCTTTGTGAATGATACTCATGTGTCACACTGTTGGATTTGATGGTGTCCCATTTTGTAACGTCCCATTATGAGTAATATTGTACAAACATAAATAATTTGCTCAACTTGCACAACAGCCATAATTTTTCCCGTTGCGCGCGTTGAGCAATTTTGTTATTGGCCATCAAGTTAGCTCAACGCGCACCGTAAAGGTCAAAACTTATTGGGAACATCATCTGGCTGGTAACAATAAGTTGTAGATTCACTCGTCTTTATGTCCAATACAATATCACGCACAGTGACTCTACTGTAGTCTACCGTCCTCATCAATGGGCCAGTCCAATTCGTCTATAAATAGCATATCTTCTCACTAGACCTTGTCAACCACTGCACTTCTTGATGATAGTATTCTAACTGATTCTATCTGTTTCTACTTCATACAATATTTTTTCTTCACAATGCTAAATATATGACGTTGTTCATCACTGCTTCGTCTTCAACACACAAAGATGAACAATATACTACCGGCAATTGACGTGTACTGGAAGATGTTATTTGCTCCTTCAAATGTTCTACAGCAGCGGATTCTTCTGAGAAGAAGCAACCGTGATATATTTTTATATCAGTGCCTAAACGTAAAGTTGCATGTCTTTATACCCTATTTTTTACTTAAATATGCTTTTTATCGTTCATAATTGATGCTTCTTCAACGCATACAGGGGCATGCGCTGAAGAATCCAGATCAGCCAACTTCGTTAGAGGAGTGGCTACTTATACCGTTATGCACGATCTGGATGCTAGTGATGATGGTGCGTGCTATTGGAGCTGATCATAAATGCCATCTTGCTTGAGCTGTTCAGCATGACTCTCTGAACAGTTTTTCGTAGTGGGATTCAATGTACCATTAGGATATTCCCGTGATTGAATTTCATACCAGTTCCAAAATGTGAAGTTGCAAAATGTTTAGTTGTAGTTTCAACTTTGTTGTGTAATGTACATTATAATGCAAATATGTTGTAGTATTTTGGAATTCAGACCTTAATACAATGTCATTTTATTTGATACAATTGCAGGATAATACAAAAATGATATAGGTGATATATATGTCCGACATTGATATTACTGAGCAAAATTGTTTACCGAACTATAAATTACATTTATGCAGTATGTACATTATAATGCATAATGCTGTAGTTTGTTAGAATTTTGATCGCTTCACAATGTAACCCAAAAAGAGCGACCGTGTAGTTTTACCGCAAGCGCACGGTGTAGCGGCGAGCGGGTATCGAACACAGGGAGGACGAATGACGGTGTCTTCTCCGAACAACCTGGCTATAGGAACAGAAAAGATGGAATTTGCCTTTTGGCGATTCTGTCACAATCGTCAGACAAAGTATAGAGATATAGAATCAATTAAAGACGTCTAGGGAATGGGGAATCCCCGCTACTCACCGTACTTCGTCAATGTGATTCATTGGTATCACAATTGCTAGGGTAGAATTTCGGATGAACTAGTTGCAACTGAATGTAAAACCTAGCTCACGCTCTCGCGCTGTTGCCGGTCTATAGCTAACCTAGATTTGGGTCCAATCTCTTGCAAACCCTAGCCTAGGCAAGCTAGCATTAGGATCAACATCATCGTTCAATCGCGTCCCGAGCCCACTCTCGTGCAAACTCGGGCCGCGACCTAGGTTGGGATAGTTCCTACCCGTCCAATCTCTTGCAAACGGGTATCTGCATGGAATTGCAACCGAGAACCCTAGTATCGGTCCAATCTCTTGCAAACCGATACTACGGAAACTCGATTTCAACCCAATTCGGATTTCTAGGGTTTCCTATCGAATTGGGATCCAATCTCTTGCAACTCCCAATCGATATGAACACCTAGCTATCCGTAATAAATCGATCCCAAACTAACCCTAATAGCAATTCTAGCAATATTTCTACCAAATCATCACAAATCGGAAATTGGGCTCGTAGGGTTCATCCCCACGCCCTAAGACATTAGGACTACTCACAATTCATATCACAAATGCAAAAATAATCAATGGAAATAACAATAGGATTCATCACAATATTCAAATAAGCAATAAAAATAAGATTTTTAATGGAGAGGGAGACAAACCAATAGAGTTCTCCAAGAATCCAATAAAAATAAACTTTTCTCTCCTCTCCAATCACAAGAATCAAAAGCAAAAAAGTTTAATCTAAAAAGCTGCAAAAAGTAAAGGAAAAAATCTCTCTAACCTAGGTCAAAAACTGGGGTTAAATATCCCCCCAAAATCGTCCAAAAAACTGTGACCAAAATGCCCCTGCGCAGCCTGAAAATCGCAATTTATGCTACAGGCATCGCGGCTCACTCGGCCGAGTGACAAAAGTCGCTCGGCCGAGTAAGAAACCCTGAGAATTTCCAGTAAGTCTGGGTCTTCGGGGGTCTTCACTTCGGGGGTCGCTCGGCCGAGTGAGTTGTCGTCAGTCGGCCGATGGCTTCTATACTCGGGCGGTCGTCATTTTTCACTCGGCCGAGTGGGTCTTCTGAAGCTCAGGCAGACGAAAAACAGTAAGTTGGCTCTTTTTGATGGGCGTCGTCTTAGTGCCACTCGGGCGGACGAGGTCTAGTCACTCGGCCGATGTGGCTTCCGATGCTCGGCCGAGTGCACACATGAAGTGTGTCCGATCTGGTCGGCTGAGCGGTGTCTCGCTGGTCGGCCGAGTGACTCCTTCACTCGGCCGAGTGAGACACCAAAAATGCCCATTCAGCTTGTTTTTGCCTCCTCGTCGCTCCTGCGACGTTCTTTCTTCCTCCGCTCCTCTCCAATGGCAAAATACCCCTCGGGGAGGTAGTCGGTGACACTCTGGAGTAGGCGTATCTCGGGATCACTCCAAATCGCTCCAAATCACCTGAAATACGACAAAAAAAATCGTGAAAAGTATCGCAATATCGTCGATATATCGTGAAAAACATGATTTGAGCGATCTAAATGGCATGCAAACATGCAGAAAAAAGATGTAAAATATGGAGTGATCAAAATCCCCCAAGCTTACCTATTACTCGTCCTCGAGGAAGATAGGTAAAAGGTGAACCCGGTGGATTTCGAAAACGAAAACGACGGAAAAAATGAAAAACGAAAAACGAAGAAGAAAGAAGAAAGCGAAGAGGGAAGCTGCTAGATCATTTTCTCAGGATGTGGGTTTTGCTCAATCATATAGCATGCATCGAATGTAAAACATATGTCAAAGAATTTTATCTCGATATCATAGTATAATGGTGCAAATAGAAATAGAAAACCCAAGAATATTGTTATAGCATGAAAAACGGAATGATTTTAGAATTAACATCGTCTGAATCATTTAAAGTGGTATACAATATCGCAGATCACACACTTTTCAATTGGATGCTTTCTATGAGGAGTATAGGAATATCACGCAATAGAATAGAAAGAATAGAAAAGCATGGATTTCATGAAATGAGTGCTAGGCATAGATTTCTGGACTTCGTAAAGCTAAAAATAATCTCACCGAGTTTAGAATATTACTTAGCCTAGGTTGTCGTGCAACGTCAAGTAGTCACTCTCTCACACATCATTGGATTCTCTCCCCCAAGCTTATCTATAAGCGTGGTGGCACAAAAACAATATTTACATCCCCATTTTTATGAAGCTCCAAAAGTAATAAAAATAAAAACAAAAAGAGGGAAAGAAAGAGAGAACATGAGATGTGATCTTTTATTGAGGTTCTTTTCTCTTTTCTTTTCTTTTTCTTTTCTCTTTTTTTATAGCATATATACACAATGATCCCAAATCAAAGAGAAGTAAGGATATACAAGAATTTTTCTTTTTCTTTCTTTGGTTTTGGGAAATTTGGAGCTAGGATTTAATATCGGGGGAAATGCCATATATTAGAATCGTTAAGGGGAGATTCACCAATGATTTTAAAATAGAGAATTGATGTTCAAGATATGTGGAGAAAGAAATAAATATGTCTCTCAGTTCACTCTATAAGACTTGCACGACAACTTCAGCAGGGTAATCTAATCTACTCAATTTCGATCACAAAAAAGCAAAACTAATCCAGATTTGTCATAGCTAACATCATTCAATCATCTTGAAGTGAAGTGTACAAATCATGCATATAGAAGTGATATAGGAGAAGAAAACAGTACTCCAGATATAAGCATTCAATGCGTGAATCTTGGTGTGTTTTCTGCGATAGCATACATATGAATATGCAGACTCAGCTAATAATAAAATTTCATCCATTTTCATGCAGAAAAAGTGTGGGCTACTATCTCTAAATGCAAGGCAAATCACAACATATGATATCAGAAATAAAATCTAAGACATGACAAATATAGCATGCATATATAGAGAAAGCTAACGCCACGTAATCATCATCCCAGAAAAGTCATCTCTAGCATGAGATGAAAAAGAAATAAAGATAAAGGAAAAATGAAACTAATTACAATGCAGCACACAAAGAAAATGAGAAAAAAACATGATGCATGGTAAAAAAAAGAAAAAGTGGTGAAAATGAGTGCAAAAGTGGAGAATGGCGTGAAAAAACTGAGAATAAAGGTGGTAAATCGAAAAGAACGGGAGAACTCACTCCCCCAAGCTAAAGTGCACAGTGTCCTCAATGTGCGAAGTGTGGCACACCGAGAGACGTGTAATATGAGGGGTAGGTGAGGGTGCATGCATGATAAAAAGAAAATAAAATAAAATAAAAAATAACGTGAAAAATATGATGCGGACATGATGCATGCAGATATAGGAGTGAAATAGATATAATAGTGTGACACCAAAAACTGTCCCTCTCTCCCAAAAATGATATACAAATATATGATCAAAATGTGGACCCAAAAATAGTGAGGGGAGGTGGGGTGGGCAAAAAGCATCAGGACCCAGCAGAGACGGGCAGCACGACGGCAAAAAAGAGTCAATGGCATCAAGGGTGCCTAAGAGGGTGGGGCTGCGCCGTCTCCGTCCTGAGGCGGAGGAGGTGGTGGTGGTAGTGGTGGCTGGGGACCAGACTGCTGAGTGGGTGTGGGTGTGGGTACGGAAGCAGGCTGGGTGTGGGTAGGGGTGGGGGTGGGTACGCGAGGGAGCCGGTCGAGAATCTGTGTGAGGCAATAGTGAATGCCCGGGAGAAGGTCGAAACGGCTGGCCATGGTGTTGACGGTGGCAGACATGGTCCTGAGGTCACCTCTGAGGGCACTCACCGCCCCCTCGAGAGCACGAATGCTCAGAAGTACAGTGTCGATGGGAGGTGGTGCAGCGGGACGCACCTGTCTGTGCTGTGCAGGACGAGGCTGGCGGACTCGGGTGGCGTAGGTGATGGGCTCAGCAGGCATGTGGAGGTAGGGGGCTGTGCTCACCAGTGTGGGCCTAGCCTCAGGGCGAGGCTGGGGCGCAGGCTGGCGTGAGGTGGAAGCAACAACAGCGGAAGTGGAGTATAAGAGTGGCGACGAGGCGGCCAGAGAGGTCAGTGACACAGACGTGTGGATTGACGTCACGACACTCTCAGAAAGTACGGCTGCGGTGGGGACAGAAGTGAAAACCGCTGGGGAGGAAGCGTGGGGTCCGAAAGGCGAAATCCCAGCGGAGATCATGCTAGCCATGGTCTCCACGACCGCAGCAAAAGAGGGCTCTCCACTCTCAACGAAGGTCGGTGGGCGCTCGGGAAGTGCAGAGCAAAGGGGCTCAACGGACAAAGGGCCAGCAGGAGTGGTGGGAATGGTGGTGAGCGTGGAGGTAGTGGGGGTGGTCTCAGCGAGTGTACTCCCGACACCGGCAGAAGTGTGGACAGAGGTGTCGGGAGCAGCAGAAATATCAGGCTGCTGAGGGGCCACGGGGTCAGCGGGTGCAGCGGGGTCAGCGGGTGCAGCGGGGTCAGCGGGTGCAGCGTGGGCAGCGTGGGCCTGCTCAGCCTCCTCGGCCTCGAGCACGTAAGCGGCGGGGATCAGGAGATCCATCGCCGGAAGCCAGTCCACCTGTGCTGGTGCTATCTATGTGCGAGCTAGGCTCGGAAGAATCATATAATCAGCACCGAATGGACCATGCAACCAGACCCAGTGCCGCTGACCATGCGGACGAAGCATCTTCATCCGGGCCATGACATCTATGGACAGGGAAGTGGGGCCCGGAGAACGACACAAATCGGCCGGAAGGTCCTCGCCAGTCATCAAGGTGAGTAGTGTGATCAGACTGCCGCAGCATATCGCTGAGCGAGCGCCCACCGATACAATGATGCGGTCCAAAAACCAGCTCGCGATATCAATCACGACGGCGGGGACCAACTCGTCACTGTCCCTAGCTAGAACTCTGGGACGCGTCATCGCATAGAGCATATAAAGCTCTGGCGTGGACATCGTCCCAAGCTCATACCTCGCCAAAAAGGTAGTCGCCATAAGGCGCTGAGCTATGCGGAGGCAGGGATGGACGATGGCCGAGGCCTTGGCCCTACTAGGGTCAAAGGCGGCAGGTAGACCCGTGATCCTGGCCCAGAGGGCGCCGGAATCGAACGAAGGTGGGGAATGTGAGTGGGGGCGTAACCACGGTCGGCCCCAGGGACATCGGGCCACGAAAAGAATGCTCTCATCATACCGAGAGTGACCTGGCACTCCCGGTCCATGAACCTAAACGAGCATCCCTCGTCGGTCCGGGCGATAGAACTAAGGACCTCAAGTGTCGGACGGAGAAACGTGTCCGCCGACACCTGGAAGAAATCTCGCCAGCCCATGTTGTCATACAACGTGAGCATCCCCTCAAGTACCCCCAGGCGTCCTAGGTCTGTAAGGTGTGCGAACCTGGAGGGTACGATCGAGCGCTGGGAAATACGCTCGAAAACGACGCGATGTGCGTCGTCCCGGAACGTAATTCCCAGCGGCCCGACAAGTGGAGCCGGTGGTGGTGGCTGTGGGACGGCAGTGAGTGGCTGTGCGGGGTGAATGGGCTGTGCGGGCTCTGCAGGCTCTGCGGGGTGTGCGGGGCCTGCAGGCTGTGCTGGGTGAACAGGGTGTGGTGGAGTAGGCGGAGGTGAGTCCTCCACCTCGTGGGAGGGGCCGACATCATCCGACCGCTTCCGCTTGGCGGAAGCTCTCCTCGACCGCGGCCGTGTCCGGGGCGGCATATGGCCCCCGGGTGCTCACCAAGAACGTGAAAAGTGCGGCGTGCATAAAAATAAAGGAAAGAGTATACCGCGACACGCCTCGAGAGCAAAGCTATGAAAGCGTGCGAAGACAACGCCTCCACGTAGCCCAAAACGATCACCGGAAGCTCCCCTGGGCTCCCCTAAGCTCCCCAATATAACATGCGCATCAAACGAAGAGATTAGCGTGTAATATTCAAAACGTATGGGGGGTTATGGGTATAATAGATAGAAATTGAATTTAATTTGGGTTTGGGGTTCGATAAGCACATGGATCGTCAAGAAATACGAGAGAGAGGAGAAAATAGGGCGAATAAGGCGTTACCGGAGTTGGCCGGAGGTGTGGCCGCCGGCGGCGACTCGGGCGAGGCGCTGCGACGATCGGCCGGAGTTGGGTGTCCGAGCGCATGCGCGGGGAGCGTGGTCGGGCGAGTGAGGGGGAAGATCGGGGCCGAGGGAGTCGAAGGGTCGGGCGCTGTGCGTTTTAGTTGTTTCGAAAATCGCGCCGCCCCGCTCCCTCTTATATAGAAAAAGTTACGACTCGGCCGAGGGATGTAGTCGCTCGGCCGAGTGAACGCAACGAAAATTTTTGGAAAATACCTCCCCGCTTACTCCACTCGACCAAGTGTCCTTGCCATCCTCGGCCGAGTGGAGTAAGTCCATTCGGCCGAGTGGCTCAAGCTACTCGGCAAGACTCGCCCTAGGAGCGTATCAGTTATACTCGGCCGAGTGAATATATATACTCGGCTGAGTGGCAATTATACTGAAATCAAGAAAAGAAACAGAGAGTTGGGTACAGTAGACTTCCCTCGTTCGTGAGCCGCTCGGGCGGACGAACTTGTGTGCTCGGCCGAGTGACTAGTATACTCGGCCGAGTGAACTTTGATTTCTGCTGTTTGGCTTCGTTTGGGCTCTAAACTCTGTTTTTCTTCCTCCAGTCGATTTCATCTTCCTCCTAAGCATCGAGCGCATTTCTGGTGCGCTCCTTGTCGCCTCGTTCATCCTCCTCATGATGGATTTCCCTATCTCCTCTCCTGTCAAGAAAAATAGGACCCGTTATCACGAAATTTTTCAGGAAAACGACTCAAAACACTAATAATTTCTAAAACAAAAGTAAAAGAAAAGTAAAAATAAAGCGATAACCGTCGGGTTGCCTCCCGAAAAGCGCTCGTTTAAGGTCGTGAGCTCGACCCCCTTTGATTTTCAATTAATGCGGGATATTGGGTGCATATGAGATGCACCCGTCAAATTTTCCGGGGAGAACGCTTGGATTCGGAAGTTGCGGCGGTGTGTTCTCCCTCGGTGATCTCTCGTCTCGAGTAGTGTTGGGGGGTGGCTCAACCAAGCTAGCGCTTGCTCCGGTCCTCGGCTTCACCGGTGACACCGATTTCCGTATCGGCGCAGCTTTCTTCAGAGACTTCAGTTTTGAGAGCTTGCAGAGCTCTCGAATCCTTGCGACATCAACGTCACCTTCATCAATTTCCATGGAGAAGTCGGGGGAATGCTCCATCTTTTCATCTTGGCCTAAGTCTGGCCCTTCCTCAAAATCTTCTTTGAATAGAGCGCCGATCGAATGGGGGATCGCCTCCTCAATAACCTCGTTAAGAGCGCCGATCGAATGGGGGATCGCCTCCTCAATAACCTCGTCAAGGAGGTCCATATAGTCCAGCTCCTCATGATAAGGCATGTGTTTCATTGCCTTGGGAATATGAAGCTCCACCTCGATGTTGCCGACATTCAATGTTAGAGTTCCTTCACGTACGTCGACAATGACACCGGCGGTGGCGAGGAACGGGCGTCCAAGTATTAGCGACGTGTCTCCCTCCTCCTTAACATCCATGATCACGAAGTCACATGGCAAACATATGCCCCCTGGGACTTGTAGCGGGATGTCCTCTGCAATCCCTATTGGCCTTGTGATCCGACCATCGGCAAGTTGTATCCGCATGTCGGTAGGCTTCAATTTTGTGCCGGTATTTAGCCTTAGGAACATAGAGAGAGGCATGAGGCTAACACTAGCCCCTAAGTCCACCAACACCTTTTGTAGAGGGACGCCGCCTAAGGTGCAAGGAATTCGAAAACTCCCCGGGTCTTTGAATTTAGCCGGCTCCTTCTCTCTCTTGGTGAACCAAGTCCCCTCCTTAGCTAGCATTATTTTCTCCTTCCTCTTTCTCCCCGAAATCAAATCCTTTAAAAATTTAGCGTATGTAGGGATCTCAACGATAGCATCGAGAAAGGGAATATTGAGGCTTACTCCTCTCAAATATTCGAGAAACTTCGCTAGTCGCTTCTCCATCTTTGCTCTAGCAAGCCTCTGAGGGAATGGGACCGGTCGCATAAAACGCCTCTCTTCAAGCATCTGCTCAGCTCTGAACTTCTCTTTTTCTTGCGGCTCACTCTCCTTCTCAACTTCAACGACTGGCTCAATTGGCTCTACATTCTCCTCCACGATCTCCTCGGTTGGAATCATGACGGGAGTGGTATCCTTCCCGCCTCTAGTTGTAACCGCTACCACGGCATTGATGTGGCCGGTGGCGCCCCGTGGGTTTTGCTCGGGTTGAGCCGGCAATTGTGGAGTATTTCGATTGAGCAACGCCAATTGCTCTGAGATTTGGGCTACAACGGTTGCAAGGGAATCTTGGCCCGCCTTCAAGGAAGCATTGATTTTCTTTTGCTCGACCATAAACTCATCCACCTTAGCTTCAAATTCGGATCGTTGATGAGCTTGTGGGGGGTTTGGATTTCTCCACCCTTGATTGTATCCGGGCGGCCTATAGGGTCCAACTTGTTGCTTTGGTGGGAAATTATGTTGCGGAGCCCCCCTCGGTGGATAATGTTGTTGTTGTGGTGGCGGTCGAGCTTGTTGAGGTTGTTGTTGCGGTGGGTTCAATGCTCCATCATTGTTTGCATATGAGAAACCGGGATGGTTTCTAGTGGCCGGATTGGCCCAATATCCTTGGTTCCCCGCGACGTATTGGACTTGCTCCAAAGATCCCTCTCCTTGTTCTCCTCCCAAATACATAGCTTGAGATTGGTCTTGCCAATCACACATTTGATTCGTTGGTGCGGATGTGGAAGGGGTTCCTTGGGGCTCCGTGATATACTTCTCCAGTCTCTCCACTACCTTGTGGAGAGAATCAAACTTGTTTGTCAGCTCCGCTACGGCCTTTGCCTCATAGATGCTAGATGGCTTCAAGGAGGACGAAGAGTGTCCTCGCTCGTCGCCCCATTGTTGATTGTTTGAGGCCATCTCCTCAATTAGGGCCGTAGCTTCGTCGGGAGTCTTCGATAGGATGGCACCATTTGCCGCCGCATCAATAATCTGCTTGGTCCCCGGTTGGAGACCATTGTAGAAGCTATGGACTAGCTCCCAATCTTCGATGCTATGGTGGCGGCATTGATGCTGCAGATCTTTGAAACGCTCCCAAGCCTCATAGAGTGTCTCTTGAGGTCCTTGCTTGAAGGACATAAGAGCACTCCTAGTCTTTACCGTCTTGGAGGGCGGATAGAACCTGTCAATGAACGCACTCGCCAACTCGTCCCATGTGGTAAAGACTCCCTCAGCTTGCGTCCTCAACCAATAAAGTGCTTTATCCTTTAATGTGAAGGGGAAGAGGCGCAGTCTGATGGCATCAATGGAGACCCCCGTCATTTAAAATGTGGCGCACTTCGACAAAAATAGCTGGATGTGGTAGTGGGGGTTTTCATGGGCGTTCCCATGAAATGGATCCTGCTGCATCAGAACCACTAGTCCAGTCTTCAGCTCAAAATTCTTGTCAGCCGCCAACTCCGGCATGGCAATGGACGAGGTCGTAGAAGAGGTCTTAGGCCGAAGCCTATCGTGAATGGAAATGATCCTCGCCATTCTTGCCGCCAATTGTTCCGCAGTTTCCGGGTTGGTCATAAACCTCCCTTCTTGATCTTGTCTCCTCTCCGCTCTGATTCTCCGCACAGTACGTTCGACCTCGGGGTCAAATAATATAGCTTCAGGGTCTGCAGTGGATATCGTGTACATGCACGGGAGAACAAAGTTTTAAAGAAGTGATTAGCACAATGGAAGGGTTAGATAAAAATAAAGAAATAAAACAAAAAAAAGGAATAGCTAGGGTGATAAGATCAAACACTATCGCCTCCCCGGCAACGGCGCCAAAAACTTGATCGCTTCACAATGTAACCCAAAAAGAGCGACCGTGTAGTTTTACCGCAAGCGCACGGTGTAGCGGCGAGCGGGTATCGAACACAGGAAGGACGAATGACGGTGTCTTCTCCGAACAACCTGGCTATAGGAACAGAAAAGATGGAATTTGCCTTTTGGCGATTCTGTCACAATCGTCAGACAAAGCATAGAGATATAGAATCAATTAAAGACGTCTAGGGAATGGGGAATCCCCGCTACTCACCGTACTTCGTCAATGTGATTCATTGGTATCACAATTGCTAGGGTAGAATTTCGGATGAACTAGTTGCAACTGAATGTAAAACCTAGCTCACGCTCTCGCGCTGTTGCCGGTCTATAGCTAACCTAGATTTGGGTCCAATCTCTTGCAAACCCTAGCCTAGGCAAGCTAGCATTATGATCAACATCATCGTTCAATCGCATCCCGAGCCCACTCTCGTGCAAACTCGGGCCGCGACCTAGGTTGGGATAGTTCCTACCCGTCCAATCTCTTGCAAACGGGTATCAGCATGGAATTGCAACCGAGAACCCTAGTATCGGTCCAATCTCTTGCAAACCGATACTACGGAAACTCGATTTCAACCCAATTCGGATTTCTAGGGTTTCCTATCGAATTGGGATCCAATCTCTTGCAATTCCCAATCGATATGAACACCTAGCTATCCGTAATAAATCGATCCCAAACTAACCCTAATAGCAATTCTAGCAATATTTCTACCAAATCTTCACAAATCGGAAATTGGGCTCGTAGGGTTCATCCCCACGCCCCAAGACGTTAGGACTACTCACAATTCATATCACAAATGCAAAAATAATCAATGGAAATAACAATATGATTCATCTTAATATTCAAATAAGCAATAAAAATAAGATTTTTAATGGAGAGGGAGACAAACCAATAGAGTTCTCCAAGAATCCAACAAAAATAAACTTTTCTCTCCTCTCCAATCACAAGAATCAAAAGCAAAAAAGTTTAATCTAAAAAGCTGCAAAAAGTAAAGGAAAAAATCTCTCTAACCTAGGTCAAAAACTGGGGTTAAATACCCCCCAAAATCGTCCAAAAAACTGTGACCAAAATGCCCCTGCGCAGCCTGAAAATCGCAATTTACGCTACAGGCAGCGCGGCTCACTCGGCCGAGTGACAAAAGTCGCTCGGCCGAGTAAGAAACCCTGAGAATTTCCAGTAAGTCTGGGTCTTCGGGGGTCTTCACTTCGGGGGTCGCTCGGCCGAGTGAGTTGTCGTCACTCGGCCGATGGCTTCTATATACTCGGGCGGTCGGCATTTTCCACTAGGCCGAGTGGGTCTTCTGAAGCTCAGGCAGACGAAAAACAGTAAGTTGGCTCTTTTTGATGGGCGTCGTCTGAGTGCCACTCGGGCGGACGGGGTCTAGTCACTCGGCCGATGTGGCTTCCGATGCTCGGTCGAGTGCACACATGAAGTGTGTCTGATCTGGTCGGCCGAGCGGTGTCTCGCTGGTCGGCCGAGTGACTCCTTCACTCGGCCGAGTGAGACACCAAAAATGCCCATTCAGCTTGTTTTTGCCTCCTCGTTGCTCCTGTGACGTTCTTTCTTCCTCCGCTCCTCTCCAATGGCAAAATACCCCTCGGGGAGGTAGTCGGTGACACTTTGGAGTAGGCGTATCTCGGGATCACTCCAAATCACTCCAAATCACCTGAAATACGACAAAAACAACAAATCGTGAAAAGTATCGCAATATCGTCGATATATCGTGAAAAACATGATTTGAGCGATCTAAATGGCATGCAAACATGCGGAAAAAAGGTGTAAAATATGGAGTGATCAAATTCAGACCTTAATACTATGTCATTTAATTTGATACAATTACAGGACAATACAAAATTGATATAAGGTGATATATACATTGATGCTTACTTGAATCAATGTCCGACATAGATATTACTGAGCAAACACTGTTCACCGAACTATAAATTCCCCAGGGCGCACAACAGGCTTATGCTATATGTTGTGATAAACTATTTACGTGTGCACACAGTTACTAGCATGCACAACGTTCACATCGATTTGTTTGACCGCTGTGCGCGCTGAGCAAAACCGTATCTGGTTATCCACAATTACTCAAATCACACAACTGGACGTAGATGTGAACCTTTTTCTCGTAGAGCCAAACTGTATGCAATTAAACACAATAGACCATCGCACACAACAGTCAGACGCCATGACCGTTGTGCGTGCTGAGCAAAACTGTATTACATGCTCCATTACCCACAGTTAATCATCCCGTCATATGGGCAACATAAGGTAAGGTTGCGAGCACTGATCAAATTACACCCACTTGGGCGCGTTGAGCAAAACGGTCGTAACGAATAATTACTCAGCGCGCACAACGTTCAATAAAAAATCCCAAAATATAGAAGAAACACAAAATCGGGGGAGAATTAAATAATGTTCAGTCTGACATTATTTAAAAAATAAAAATTGAAGCAAATTTGATGTGCAGCAGTTGATTGTGGGTGTAAAGACATTTAAGTGATAAGACAACACATATCCTACTGTTTACATAATAGGACATCAAAAATATCTACATTTCTTTGATTTGTTAAAAAAATATACATTTTGGATATATAATACAGCGCGCACAACGGATCAAAATACACCCAGCTGTACGCGTTGAGCAAAACAGACGTAATGAATAATTACTCTGTGCGCACAACATTCAATACAAAATCCCCATAATTAATAACTTCAGCGCGCACAACGTTCAATAAAATATCCCAATAATAAAGAAGAAACACAAAATTGGGGGAGAATTAATTAATGTTCAGACTGACATGCCAGTTAAAAAAATTACCATTGAAGCAAATCTAATGCGCAGCAGTTGATTGATGGGTGTAAAGACATTTAAGTGGTAAGACAACACATATCCGACTGTTTACAGAATAAGACAGCAAAAATATCTACATTTCTTTGATTTGTTAAAATTTGACCCTTAGTGCGGGGTATATAAAAAGGTATACATTTAGAAAATATAATACAGTGCGCACAACGGATCAAAATACACCCAGCTGTGCGCGTTGAGGAAAACGGTCGTAACGAATAATTACTCTGCACGCACAATGTTCAATACAAAATTCCCACAGTTAATTACATCAGCGCGCACAACGTTCAATATATTTAAGTGATAAGACAACACATATCCAACTGTTTGCAGAATAAGACAGCAAAAAGATCTACATTTCTTTGATTTGTTAAAATTTGACCCTTAGTGCGGGGTATATAAAAAGGTATACATTTAGAATATATAATACAGCATGCACAACGGATCAAAATACACCCAGCTGTGTGCGTTCAGCAAAACGGTCGTAACGAGTAATTTCTTTGCACGTACAATTTTCAATACAAAATCACCATAATTAATAACTTCAGCGCGCACAATGTTCAATAAAAAATCCCAATAATAAAGAAGAAACACAAAATTGGGGGAGAATTAATTACTGTTCAGACTGACATGCCAGATAAAAAAAATCAAAATTGATGCAAATATAATGCGCAGCAGTTGATTGATGGGTGTAAGGAAATTTAAGTGATAAGACAACACATATCCGACAGTTTACAGAATAAGACAGCAAAAATATTCACATTTCTTTGATTTGTTAAAATTTGACCCTTAGTGCGGGGTATTTAAAAAGGTATACATTTTGGATATATAATACAACGCGCACAACGGATCAAAATACACCCAGTAGTGCGCGTTGAGCAAAACGGTCGTAACGAATAATTACTCTACGCGCACAACGTTCAATACAAAATTCCCATAATTAATTACATCAGCGCGCACAACGTTCAATAAAAAATCACAATAATAAAGAAAACACAAAATTGGGGGAGAATTAATTAATGTTCAGACTGACATGACAGATAAAAAAATCAAAATTGATGCAAATATAATGCGCATCAGTTGATTGATGGGTATAACGACATTTACGTGATAAGACAACACATATCCGACAGTTTACAGAATAAGACAGCAAAAATATTCACATTTCTTTGATTTGTTTAAATTTCAGTCTTAGTGCGAGGTATTTAAAAAGGTATACATTTTGGATATATAATACAGCGCGCACAACAGATCAAAATACACCCAGCTGTGCGCGTTGAGCAAAACGGTCGTAACGAATAATTACTCTGCGCGCACAACGTTCAATACAAAATTCTCATAATTAATTACTTCAGCACGCACAACGTTCAATAAAAAATCCCAATAATAAAGAAAACACAAAATTGGGGGAGAATTAAATAATGTTCAGACTGATGGGTGTACAGACATTTAAGTGATAAGAAACACATATCTTACTGTTTACAGAATAAGACAACTTATATCTATGTGTATGATACTCATGGGTCACGCTGTTTGATTTGAGGTGTTCACATCGCTATAAATGGATTTATGAGTAATATTGTATAAACATAAATAATTTGCTCAACTCGTACAACTGCCATATTTTTACCTGTTTTACGCGTTGAGCAATTTTCTTAGAGGCAATCAATTTTGTTAGCGGCAATTTCTGTAGCCCACAGTAACCCAACTGTAGTCTCAGCCTCATCCATGCGGACCATACCCAGTCCAATTCGTCTATATAAAGTGATTCACTTCCCTCTAGACATTGTCAACCACTACTCCTCTCGATGATAGTGTTCTATATGGTTATACCTATACAATATATCTTCTTTTACATGCTAAATTTTTGTTCTTACTAATGAATGCTTCGTCTACGACACACAAAGATGGCCAGCCAATAAACTTGTGGCAATTGCCGTGATGCTGAAATTGAATTCGTCACATTTATATGGGCATCAAAGATGGAGTCTGCTACTTCAGATATCATCAACGATGGTGTTGGCTCCTTCAGAAGAAGCACACGATGTTTTCGAATGCTTCACATTGCCATCAGCCTGAAGGTGCCACCAAGGTATCGGCTCTCAAACTGCGAAATCTTCTCCGAAACTGTGCATCCTCATTTCTATCCATACTCAGAAGAATTTCTTACGAGTGCCATTATTGCATTTCATACCAGTGCAAAAATGTGAAGAATCTCTATTGGAGCTGCTCATAACTGCAATATCCACAGGAGACACGGTCACGGCATGAGAACTTGTCGTATGAGCAAAACTGTATTCCATTGCTCAAAGTTAATCAGCATGCCCTACGTGCAAAAGTATTGGCATTTGTGTCCACTAAGCAAAAATATTTACTATACTGTGATTTGTTACAGTTATTGTCTTCTGAGATGATGCTGTATGTTTTTTTGGAAAAACTTGGACAAGCACCGCAAGAGTATCGGTGTATTTAGATTTTGCTCTTTACTAATCGAAACCAGATGTTTTTTTGTCGTTGTTCGCGTTGAGTATAAAAAGGTATACCTTCAAGCAATTTTTCTCGTCACGCACCACCGCAGTCGAATACTATTTGGAACAACGTCTGGCTGGTATCCATCTGCCATATATTCACGATCACGAACAGTTACTCTACGGTGTTTCCATCCTCGTACTTGGTCCGTCCAACTCGTCTGTATATGGTTTCCATACCCACCGGACCTCATCAACCACTACCCCAGGTGAATATAGTTCCTTTATCTGATTCTCTCTGATTCTTCTTATACAATGTTTTTTCTTCAAATTTGTAATTTTGTTGTTGTTCATGAGTGTGTCGTCTACATCACACAAAGATGGCCAATATACTAGCGGCAAGTGCCGTGATGCAGAAATTGAATACATCACCTTTATATGCTGCGAAGATGTTCTTTTGCTCCTCTTCGCATGATTAGTTTATCTTCATTGCAAACATCACATGAACGCGAAGATGTTCTTGCAACCATTACAGCTTCATTCTCGTCCATGCCAACTTGCAGATATTCTTTGACCCTTCGTAAGTTCCGTTCAGATTCATTGCATACATAACTGCTTGATGATAACAACGGTTCTATCTTATATCTATCTAAGTCTAATTATATTTACTTTTTTATTCTATCTTTTCCTAGGGGAGTTTGTACTTGCTGGTATCCCTCCTGCTCCCAAGGGTGTTCGAAGTGTCATTGTTTGCCTTGAGATAGATGCTGACGGTATCTTGAATGCCTCTGCAGAGGAAAAGACGTGTGCAGAAAAATAAGATTACTATCACTAACGATAAGTGCCAGGTTGACCCCGGAGGAGATTGAAAGGATGTTCCTTGAGACAAAGAAGTATAAAGCAGAAGATGGAGCGAACAAGAGAACGGCGGAGATGGTGTGTTATGTTCATTGTAATGCATAAATGTTGCAGTATGTTGGAATTCAGACCTTAATACAATGTCATTTAATGTGATACATTTGCATCCCATTACAAACTTGTGATTGGTGATATATACATTGATGTTTACTTAAATCAAATTCCAACAATGAAATTTAATGGGAAAAATTAGTGAAAGTAATATACTAATATTTACACAGCGCGCACAACTGGCAAACGGCGTGAACGTTGTGTGCGTTTAGAAATTTTGATCGAGGCCAACGATTATGCTCATCGCTCAGCACGTCAGTGGATCTTTATTTGGGAACAGCATCTGTGTAATATATACAATAAATACCTGAGGTACAAGATTATTCTGTATATTCCTGAGAAATCGTCTGTTGACTTATTTAGTAGAAGTGCTACTTTTGTTTATACCAGCTTCCATTTACCCCTGGACACTAATTAATCATCCCACATAATTGCTCAGCGTGCACAACTTGCAACAGAAATGAAAGTTGTTCGCCCTAAGCAACGCTTTCTACAATTACCGAGTTTTGCTCGTCGCGCACAACGGTGTTATTTAACAATCCGTTGTGCGCTCGGAGCTAAACTGTATACAATTACACAGTACACACAATTACTCATCACGATCATATACAGAAGGTCATTCTCCCGCCAGTCTTGTCCTCGGTGACGGGGCCGTGTCGGCCGTCCAACAGGGTTCCCAGGTGTCGACCCGGAATCAGGGGGAGAGGAAGTAAACGCTCTCACTCGGCGTCTGTTGCAAAAATCCCCTTCATTAAATTCTAAAAAAATTACATATGACTCGCTCGCGAGCAGCAGTCTTACAAAAGTAACGATTCGCAAAATTTAGGAAGACGACGCACCGTCGGCTGTAAACAGGTCCTTTATCGCTCTCACCACCCTTTCCATCTTGGCGGTGGCCCGAGCTTTGAAAGTGTCGACCTCTTGCTCCTTCTCGAGAAGCTTGGCCTGAAGGTCAGCAACCTCCTTCATCGATGCCTCAAGATCAGCTCGGAGTTGAGATCGCTCTCTATGCCACTGATCTTCCAACTGCTTCTTGGCGCTTGACAAGGCGGCGATGCTGGATGTCGCCTCCGAGGCCGCCCAATCTGACTTACCCTTGGCGGCCATTATCTTCCCCAAATATTGCTCCAGCTTCTTCACCTGAGCTCTGAGCTCAGAAGCCTCGTTCTTGGCATCCGCCACCCGGCGCTGCCCCTCGATCAGTTCACGGGCCCTGTGGCGCAGACCTGCCCCGAAAATGGTCACCTGCAGATGGCGACAATCAGCAAAACCAGAAGGGGAAGCAAAATTTGGAATGCACATTGGCAACGAACCTGAAGGCCACTGCGAACGAAGCAGTTGGCCATCGTCTCAAGGTCGACCCCATTCAGGAAATCGACATCCCTTGGCAGAGTGATATTCTCCGCCAGATGAGCCCCCGTCCCAAAGTCCAGGAGGGCCGACTCGACTGTCCCCACGATGTACGGTGGCCGATAGGTCTCCCCCTGAATCTCCCCATGATGGCCAGACCCAATGCGGTTCGACTGCAGAAGGTGGCCGAACTCTGGAGATATGGGGCCGACGGAAGGGACCAGGGGAACAATGTCCTCGTATGGCCACCCGTCGTGTGGCGTGCTGGAGGACGATGCACCCCCAACTCGATGATCATAAGGAGCCGCCTTCAAAGACCACACAGCTTGACTTGAGGAGCATCCAGCCTCCCCCAACTCCAGCATGAGGTTCCCTGATTCCTCCGATTCCTCCTCTTCCTCCACTTCCTCCTCTTCCCTCTTCCTCTTACGGCCTTCTTCATTGGCCCGCTCCATCGCTGAAGTAACCTCTCTGTATGCTCCTCCCGTCATTTTTGTTTCTGGAAGAAATAATAAGATGATGAGATTTCCTCGGAGCGCAAAAGCCATTGGCCTCACCTCCAATTTCTTTTATTACGCGAACGAATGGACAAGATGATCGACACGTGTCGGAATATTGGCAAAAACAACGGTTGAGATAGGCGAAAGGTTTTGGCGGCCTTAATCAAATTTGATGCTTTGAATGTCGTGCCCTATTAAATGAAATTACCCATCATTCGGCCTCGATCCGCAGTATTAATCGAGAACGAATCACGAGGGCCAATGTTGAACCCGTGTACGTCGCCCGAAAAGGCATGGGGTAATTGCTCATCGCACAAAACGACTCAAACCCTATAATTGTTCTCCGCACACGCCCACCCAAAACTCACAATTGCTCACAGCACACAACCATTTTTTTTCCCATCCACGTTTACATGTGAACGGGTAAATTTATTATTCGTATCACCGTTGTATAATTGTTAAGAAATTCCATGTCACAACTAGTCCTTACATAAAGTTTGGAAATGGTGCGTGTCAGCAGGCAGAGTGTATGTCATGGCATATACATCTACTGTAGTAAAGGAAGTAACAACTATACTTATGAACATGTGAAAGCGTGCACATGCAACAGGCAAGGTGTACAACAATGGATCAACACATGCAACAGGCAGAGTGTATGTCACGACTGAGGTGCATTCAATCATTGAGATACAAAAAAAATCAATTCAAAGTGTCAAATAATACACGCAAACATGTACCTTCTCCCTTTTTTTAGCAAATTATAATTGCTTGCACCGCAATTTTGCGCTGCATATAGTCATCATGTAAGGGTGTTAGTGTTATGATTTGATGTATGATGAGAGACTTGTACTTTTGCCCTTCTTTGTTCGAGTAAGTTGTGAATATGAAGATGTTGGTGTATGTATAAGATGTATCAATGTATCATTAAAATGGAATATTGTGTTATTTTATCAGTGTTTTTATCTGTGATGGAGTTTTACTTGTACTTCCTTGCAAGTGTGTAGTACCTGCAGTGTTCTTTCTGCTCTCTTCTTTTCTTCCTTTCTACGTAAAAACACTCGTCTTTTCGGGAATACATGATACTGGTTCGTACTTATCGGATATCCCGGGGACCGGGTCGCATTGAATGAAGGCCAGTCGAACGAATTCTCCCGCCCATGGGGAGTGGGATTCGAAGTGCCGCCTCTGTGAGACTTTGACACGTGTCCCCTACTGACGGCTTGGATTTGAAGGGACCTTCAGTAGAAAGCCTTTCTCCTTTTAAATTCTGCTTTACCCATTGCTCGTTACCCTGATTTTCATCTTTTTTGCTCAGATGGCGAGTCGGGATTTCAGTCAAGACGTTCCTCACCATCCGCCCTTGGGCACGGCCAAAACTTCGCCCTTCGTAGCGAATCAGATTGATTCGCCCTCCGGTCTTGACCTCGAAGAGGGGGACGAGGCGGCCGTCGAGCAAGGTTCCCGTCTGTTAACCAGGAATGAGGAGAAGAAGATACGCTCTCCCTCGTGGTATGAAGGTCCCGAGGGGAAGAATAAGAGGAGTGAGAGTGGTACAGCTATCCTTCCGAGTGATCGCTCCTTCCGGGAGAAACTGGCAGACTCTCTGGTATGGCATATCCAGCATGTCAGACCCTTTTTTCTTCAACGACTGTTTTGTTGATGGCGACATTCACCCCTTCGGTCTTGCAGGTTTCCCCGGTTGCTGTAGATGGTCTTGAGGCAGCCTTGGTGCAGGAGCGCCTGAGGGCTGAGGCGGCTGAGCAATCAACCAAGGAGGCCCACCAGTTCAAACTGAGAGTTGCAGAGCTCACCTCAGAGGTGGGTTGTTTGACGGAGGCTCTGGTTGTCGCCAAGAGTTCGGCCAAGTATGCTGAGGATGCACTGGCCCTCGCCCGGGAGGAGTATAGAAAGGTGAAAGGAGCTCTTTGGGCCGATATAGGCGACCTGCGGGAAGTGGCCCATGGTCGGATCGTAGGTGAGGTCCAGAGGGACTATGGGGATGTCCTGGCTCCGAAGATTGCGGAGTCTATCCGTGAGGGATTCCGGGTGTTCTCGGCCATTTTTGCTGCTCTGATCGAGAGATCCTTCCGGGATGGTTTGGCAGCGTTCGAGGCGCGGGTCCGAAGAATGCTTCCCCGACCTCCGGTTGTCCCTGGTCACCCTACTGGTTCGGGAGAAGACGAATCGCCTGGGGACGCCTCTTCGCGAGCTCCTGCATCATAGGCGGATCGAACCCTTTTATGTTTCTCCTTTTTGTTCGTAGTACTTGGAGATATTTTTGATCAATGGAAACAATTTCTCGAATGATTTCTTGACAATTGGTGTGACCTGTTGCAACAGATAAATTATAAGATATGAGATCGACAGCCGCATATAGATTTCTCGAATGATAGGCATCATCCTCATACTCTCATAATTAAAACTTTGGGTATTAAGTTTTAGTTTGTACCCGTAGACCTAGGAATTCAAAGCCACACTAGCTGCATTTTGAACTAAAATACCAGATAAATCATTTTTCATAGATACAGTTTTCAAGAGATTCAGTTTTTAGCACATTTAATGATGGGCTTCATTACATAAATGCTTTTCATACCACTGCCACTTTTTCTTTGGTGATGAACTTGATGACTGAGCCCACAGGCATGGCCAAAAGGCTGAAGAGGAAATTGACAAAATCTTTGCCAGCTTCAGCGAACAACACTCTCTTCATCCTCTTGTCTATGGAAAAGCTTAAGCCTCAGTTGGGTGGCCATCATCACTGCTGTAGCAAACCGGTGATGGGTTGTTTAAGCTATGGTCTCTGGTTGTTTGGGAGGGGGTTGCTTGAATATGGTCAGAGTAATATTTGAGCAAGGTTACTTCTTTCTCATGCCTTTCACAGCACTCGAAGTGTTGTGGTTGAATATAATTTGTGGGTATGGATGCCATTTATAGACGAATTGGACTGCCCTTGGATGAGGATGAGCCTACAGTCGAGTGTAGCATTACTCCTTCCTCATGACTGATAAACATCACTCGAAGTGTAGAGGTTGAAGAGGGCTTGTGCGTAGGGAAGACATTTTATAGAAGAATTAGACTGCCCTTGGATGAGGATGAGTCTACAGTAGAGTGATCGTGAGTCTACAGAAGAGACCCCGTGAGTCTACAAAGCAGTGATCGTGAATGTACATAAGATTTTATTCATCGCGCACATCTTCCTAAATTATTTGCTCTCCGCGCACAACGGCCATATTCTTACCGGTTGTGCGCGTTGAGCTATTTTGTTTGCTCAACGCGCACCACCACGGTCATACATTATGGGGAACAACACTGGCTGCTATCAATCTGTTGTAGATTCATGGGCATTCTTCTGTATAATCACAAGCAATTTGCTGTAGACTCACAGGGTCTCTTGTGTTGCCTTCCAGTAACTCTACTGTAGTCTCTTCCTCATCCAATGGCATCCAAAGTCGTCTATAAATGGCTTCCCTTCCCACAAGCCCTCGTCAACCACTACACTTCTTGATGACATTATTCTATCTTATTCTATCTGATTCTAGTTATATGATATTTTCTCTACAACATTCTATTTTTTCCTTCATCACTGCTGCGTCCTCAACACTCAAAGATGGACAATATACTAGCGTCTAGTGACGTGATGCAGAAATTGAATACATCACATATATATTGATTCGAAGATGTTCTTTGCTCCTTCATATGTTCTGTTTGTCGTCATTGAAGCTATCACCTTCCATGCACACCCGTTTCTTCACTGCTTGTATATTTTCTTTGATACTTAGTCGCAGACATCACTGCTTGATGATAATAAACGTTCTATCTTATTCTAAGTCTACCCGTACAATATTTTTACTTAATTATGCTTTGTTATGTGTTCATCACTGATTCTTCTTCAACGTAGACAGGGGGACGGATGGCCAAGATACAAAGAAGCAAGTGACGCTGATGCAGCTGATGGAGCAGCTCATAAATGGCAACAAAGTTTAAATTTTTTTCATGGTGGGAATCCCTGTATCCCTAGTATAGTCCAGTGCTTTAATTGCTTAGTCGGGCAAAAACTGTGATGTTGCAAAATGTTTGGATGTAGTTTCTACTTTGTTGTGTTATATACATTTGAATGCATAAATGTTGTAGTATGTTGGAATACAGATCTTAATACAATGTCATTAAATTTGGTGCAATTGCATCACATTACAAAATTGCGTGATGCTAACTTGAAGTACCCACAATTACTCAGCTCGCACCAACGGCAACAGCATTGACCGTTGTGTGAGCTGAGCACAACTGTCTACGATTACCAACATTTACTCACCGAGCATAACCGTCAAAGTTATTAACCGTTGTGCGTGTGGAGCTTAACTGTTTACAATTACCCATATTACTCAGCGCGCACATCCGTAATATTATTGAACGTTGTGTGCGCTTATTACCAAGTTTCGCTCAGCGCGAACAACTGGTAAAAGGTGTAAACGTTGGCGCGCGGAGCTAAACTGTATACAATTACCCACCATTACTCATCACGGACAGCTACATGCCTCATTCTCATGAATTTTCATTCTCTTCAGCTCTTTTGCTTCTGCTTCTTACTCCTTAATCCCATTAATTTTCTTGACAATTGTCAGGTTTTGCAGCAACAGAGAAATTATAAGATATGAGATCCGCAGCATCGGATATAGGTCTCGAATGATAGGCATCATCCTCATAGGCTTATAACCAAGACTTTGTGTTTTAATGTTCAATTTGGACCCCCAGCCCTATTAATTCAACTCCACGATGGATGCATTTTGGACTAAAATATAGGAGGCTGCCGTTTTCAGATGACCATTTTAAAGAGAACCAGTTTACTTACAACCCATTTACACTGATATGTCCGTGACAGATGCATGTAGTATATTTCTTTCAAGCTAATACAAAATTGTTACCTATAGGATATAAAAATGTCGGCCATGATATCACGGCCTTGTTAAGTCATCGGGCGAAGATTTTTCCTACAGAGATTATGGAGCAATGTTGTTAAAATAATTTATACTAGTATATAAAATAGTAACCAGCTGTGCTCATATATACCTTCTTTCTACCAGTTGTGCTCATACGACAAGTTCTCATGTCATGACCCTTTTCTGCACAAACACTGCAAGTCCTTGTTCTTGTTTGACTTTGTTCTTGTGAGACCTGTATTCCAGACAGAATCCTTGACGCCACTCGTGGTCGGCCTTTAGTTCTTACTTTTGCAGGATCATGCATAATGACATCATTTACTCCCACTTCTTGTTTGATAGGTGCACTGGACCCCACCTGTGATCTTGGCTCTTTAGAAGCAGTTTGCGCTTTATTAGTCATATTATGCTGGTCCAAAAAACTGTTTGCCCACCCAAAGACGACATCAAACAGAAGGGGATCTCTTTTTACCGCCTCCACGACTTTATCGAATGATGAACGAAGTCGCCAGGCTTGAAGTGGAGTAATTTGAGTTAGACACACTCCGTGTACTGTGCTAGTCGACGAGGCCCCAAGACTCATGATGCTATGTCTTGCATTTAGAGTCCACCGAGGTAAAATATATCTCTTAAGGATGGCTTGCATATCATACTTTTGCTTCATGATATATAAAATTTGCGTGCATAGCAAACCTTCAGTCACAGCCCTTGCACACGTACACCTGAACATTCCCTTAGATATATTGCATTGAAGATTATGCACGTAGCTCTTTCCATCAATCCGCAAATTTACTCTATACGTGCTCGTATCCCCATCCGTGCTCACCCTTTAGTGCCGACAGTATAAAGTATTTTTGAAACGATTTTGAAAAGTGGAAAATATGTTTCTAGTATATACCTTTGCGGCATGAACCTCTAACTCATGCATGCCGCTAAATTCTGGTTTGTTCCGCATACAAAAAGTATCTTCTCTCTCCTCTTTGTCTCGCTGAAATTTTACGGCTTTATCATATTGATCAATGAACTCGTATAATGGAGTCATACAGTTTACGTATCCATCTAAATACGCGTTCATGCTTTCACTCCTTTGGTTGGACGCCATGCCTACACACAAAACAAGAAATGAATACCATGTGCTGAGTTTATTTTGATCATATATTTTTACACCAATCTCTATCATATTAACATTTTCATACCCGCAAAGAAAGTATCCAGTAGGTACGCCTTAATCCAATGCTGTGCTTTCTCATGCATCGTATGCAACCACTTCCAGGCTTTCATTTCAATTTTTTGTTTTTCTGTCAATGGCTCCTGAAATTCCGTTTGGTACTTCTCCATTAAGATGCGCCAATAATTCTCAGCTTCTTCAGTATTTTGACTTTTCTTACACCAGTTTGCATAGTCTTCTTCAAATTCAGGGTTATAAGAAGACCGCAATGAACGTAGATGCTCATCTTCGTGCAGACTGATATGCCATATGCAATACCTGTGTTTTGTATTTGGAAAAACTCTTTTGATTGCATTGCATATTGCCGGGTCTTGATCGGTGATGATAGCTCCTGTTGCTTTATCCCACATACATGTTAACCACTGTCCGAATAACCACACAAATGATTCTTCCTTCTCATCAGCAAGAAGAGCACATCCAAATAAAATAGACTGTTTATGATGATTGACACCTATAAAAGGTGCAAAAAGGCAATATGAATCTATTTGTCTTATAAGTGACATCAAATACAACAACATCTCCAAACTGGCTGTATGATGTCCTCGCCCTTCCATCAGCCCAAAATATACTCCTACATACATTCTCTTCATCATGCTCAATAGCATAATAGAACTGAGAGTCTGTAGCTTGCCTTTTAATAAATTGTTCTATTACTCTAATGCATTCCTTCCCAATGTTGTTATTTCTTTCTACTCTCCCATGATCAATGCATTGTTGCGTAGTAATATTGACATTACTACTACTCGTGGCATTTAGAATCCTTGCAATCTTTGCAGGTCCTACTCCACAGCCACGCATCTGATCAACTAAATTCCTACATGTTCCGTCCATATGCGATATTTTATGTTACCGTAGCATCTGGATCTTCGCTGGGCTTTTTATCAACTCATGATTATGATCATCATTAAAGGAGTTTATGCGCCATACTCCATCGGTGATTTTATGAACTGTCATTCGAGCCATACAGCCTTCTCTCTCGTTTTTCCTTCGATTAACGTCTCTCCCTATCTCCCTCTTATCTTTTAAGCTTTTATACCCTTCTTTGTTGCACGTATACTTCCTCCTCGTGCTATTGCCATCTTTTCCCTTTCCCGTAGATCCCTTTCGGGTTGTAAAACCTTTCATTACTGCATATGTATTATAAAATTGATACGCATCTTCTTCTGTTTGAAATGTCATTCCAACATGTGGGCTGCCTTTTTCATTATCACTATGCCAATCCTCTTGATATACGCTGTTTCAGAGTGTTTTCTCACTACAAAAGCGTTGACCGTGGACAACCCGGTCAACGTGGTCAAGGGGCCCGCTTGGGTCCCTCGGGTATGTCGAGTCGGTGCAGACGAGGCGCGAGTCGGAGTTGCGGACGACGCGGAGCGCGTCAGCTGGGCCGAGTCGGGATCCTCGGTCGCAAGAGGGGCGAGGGGAAGCCTCGACTCGGGTTGAGACGCTCGGCCTCGGATGGACGTGCTCGGCCTCGGCGGTCGGACGACGAGGGGTAGCCTCGATCGTCCTGCTGGTT
This sequence comes from Scilla litardierei, assembly GCA_030789695.1. Lineage (NCBI taxonomy): Eukaryota > Viridiplantae > Streptophyta > Magnoliopsida > Asparagales > Asparagaceae > Scilla > Scilla litardierei. The sequence continues at coordinate 78,047,878 of CM061140.1, read as the reverse complement.
ATGCGGCCGGTCGCCGGGCGGAGGGGAAGCCTCGGCCCGTGGATCTGATGTCCTCCTGTGCAGATGAGAACGCTCGTCAGGGGGGCCGGACCTTGGTTCCGGCCAAATCCCCTCCGATGCATAAGTCAGACAGTGATCTGAAAGAGGAGGCCTGGCGGAGACGGTTTAACTCGAGAGGAGATCGGAACGGCGTCTACCGGCACGAGCGGGGAAGGAAGGAATTTGGAATGGGGGAACTAGGTCGTTGATGGAGTACCTTAGGTTTTAGTTACCTCAGATGCGGTCCTTTGTCCAGTCGTCCTACTAGCCCTTTTATAGATCTCCCACCGTGATTGCCCCCGGCCCACGTCGCTCGTCCGCCTTCGATCGTGCCCCCTCAATCCGCCCCCCGTCGCCGCTCCCTGCGCCATGCCAGCACCTCCCCATCACGGCCCTTAAATGGTAACTGGATCAGGGGAACGGTTATCGCTGGAGTGGGCGGGTGACTCGTGCGTTATCGGGGCTGGGTCGGATTGATATTTGGGGGCCCTCTATGGGACTTCTTTGGGTGGGCCTGATCGCGCAGATGGGCTACCGATCGGCGGTCAGGCATCCAGGCTCGTATCTTTCGGGTTTCGTTTGGTGGGCTGTGCCTTTGGGCCTATGCTGTTGGGCCTTCGCAAAATAGACGTATCAATTGCCCCCATCGGTGGGGCCGATCGGCCTTGGCCAGCTCGGTTCGACCGATGTGACTCGTGGGGTTCCATGTGGTGCTTCAGTCGAGGCGTCGTCATAAATGGAGGTCATGATGGGGCGGATCGATTGGACTTCCCTTGTCACCGATTTTGAAACGCCGTCGGCTCCTTGATGCCTGCCACGTGTCCATGTCAGGCGTTTCGAATTCGCCCCTGGGTCTAGTATATAAGATCCCCGGCCGCGTTAATCCCAACTTCTTCATTGCACTTTCCTCTGTTCTAGGCTTTTCACAACTCGGTGTCTCCCGCCGCCTTCGTTTCCTTGTCCTCTCCGAAAAAAAAAGGTAACTCCTTTCTTATTTTCATATCATGGCCGCTCTTAGGATAGGTGGTTCCGTCCAGGGGGCGAGGGATCTTCCGGAGTCCAGGCAGGGCGGGCCTCGACTTGTGGGATCTGGTTCCTCCTCTGGGAGCCGTCTCCTCCAAGATAAAGGGAAGGGGAAGCTCTTCCCGGACGATGCCGACGACGATGCGGCGTCGGTGGCCGCGCGGCTTAATGTACCTCCGGTTATCCTCCGAACGCCGTCGAGGACTCCTCCTCCATCGGCCACGGAGATCCGAGATAGGTATCTTTGCTACCCGTACGATGTTCGAGTCCCCTTTATCGACGAGCTGATCTGCCTTCCGAGGAGCAATGAAGTCGGCGTCTACGTCGAGATGTTCCACCTGGGTCTTCATTTCCTGCTCAATCCCTTCTTCATCTAGGTCATGGAGTATCTCATGGTGCCCCTCTGCCAGTTCACCCCCTGCTCAATTGCGGTACTGACGGGCTTCGTGACGCTCTGTTGTACCCGTGGTCTGGAGCCATCTCTCCCCCTTCTCTTCCACTTTTATCAGATCCAGACGGTCGGCCCAGGTTCATGGTTGCACCTCCGAGCCCGCTTGAGGAGGGAATGCCTGATCGGGCAACCCCGCTGGTCGGGGGATTGGAGCTCGGATTATGTCTTCGTGACCTTCCGGGAGGACGCCCAGATTTTGACAGGTTGGGGTGGGTCTGTCAGGCCTCGCCCAACGCTAGCCCTCTCTGAGGCCGATCAGGCGGCCGCCGCGCAGCTGTCGACCCTCCCCTTGGAAGAGAAGTCCATCTGGTCTTTGTTGGATGACCTACTCCTGAAGGCCGTCTTATGGTCTCCGGGTAGGTCACTTTTTTAGTCCTGAATTTCCTCGTGGCTTACCCTGATTTCGGTTTCCCTTGCAGGGATGGCTGGTCGCGAGTTCATCCGTGATGTCGACGAGCTGATCCGTCGTGGAGCCGCTCGGAGCCGAGGCAGTACCTCTGGAAGGGCGCCTCGATGGACCGTTGAGGAGGAGGTGCGCCGAGCCGAGCCCCCCGTGGGTAAGGTGGTGGCCGTGCCTCCCGCCTCTTCTTCTGGCGATCTCCCCCCCCGGGGGGTCGTAAGGGCCGGATCCGCCCCACCAGTCCAAGAGGCGGGGGGCAACGACGGGTCTGGTGCAGCTTCCCTTGCGCTTGACGTGCCCCCTCTTGTCCCCGAAGATGGAGGTGGCTCGAGGCGGAAACGCTCCCCTTCGGCGCCTGCCGAGCCTCACGAGGGGAAGAGGATGAGGGAAGGTGAGGCTCCCTCCGATCCGGCGTGTCTTCCGGTGGCCCTGACAACCACCCCCATCGAGGCGTCTCCGCCCCCAATACCGGGAATCGGTGCCCTACTGGCGGGCAGCTCGGCCTCCCTGGAGGTCACCCCAGGGAGCTCGGTGTTTGTCGACCGAGCCCTGGCCCAGCAGTTCACCGAGGATTCCGTCCTCCCCCGGGACCGCAGTCTCCTCGAGAGGATCCCCGCCGACAAGGTGTCAGACACCCTGGTCTGGATCCTTCAACAGGTTCGGCTATCCTACTGTCCTTTCCTTTGCTCTCTTCTTGGGCTCATGTCTTGTCTTCCAGGGTTCAACGCTCGCTGTTGAGTCGCAGCGTCGAGCCGTCCATTTGAGGGAGTTGGAGGAGTCCTCTGTAAGGGCCCACGAGCAGGCCGGGGCGGCGGAAGTAGCTATGACGGAGGCCCAGATGGAGTCTCGGCGTCTCAAGCTCCGGGTGGCCGATCTGGAGGGACGAGTGGGTGACCTCCAGGGAAACTTGGAGGACGCTCGGCAGTCGGCTGAGGAAGCGGTGGAGTCGTTCCGCCTGGAGAAGGAGGAGCTTCGGAGGGAGTTGTCGGATCGGCGTCAAGTGGCGCGGTTTGCGGAGGAGGTGGAGAGGGGCGTCGTCGGGACCCTGGGGGAGAGGATCTTCGAGGTTCTTAGGGAAGCCTTCGGTACATTTGAAGGCCTTATCGGCCCCCAGATCGTCGAAGTCGTCCAGTCTTTGTTCCGGGAATGCGCGGAGCGTGTCCGGCAAGCTCCCCCGCCTGTCGATCCCCCTCGCTTCGAGCAGGGCGAGGCGCCCGAGGATGTGTCCTCTCGAGCCCGGGCCCCCTAGGTCGTCTCTCCTGGCCCGTTATCCTTGTTTTTATCCTCAAATTTTTTAGTATCCGCTTCGCTTTGGGCCGGTCTACTCGAAATGGATCCCCGACCCCGCAATCTCCATTGGCCTCTTCACCGGTTCTCTGCTTCGGAGCCAATAATTGCTGGTTGCATGGATGTTTGCTTAGGCCAGCAAATTTGGGTTCTTGGTCGGCAAGTTTTGCTCTGCCGGTGTTACCCTAGTTTCTGTAGGTGACGAGCTCTGTTGTCCGTCGAGAGCAGATTATTTGTAGGACGGTTTCTCCACTTTGATTTCCTGTAAATAAGACACATTTTTGTACATTGATCAATTGCTGGAAATGAAATTGACTTACTCGAACTTCTCGCGTATTTTGCTTTGTTGCTTCATCCTCGGCCTAGGACCGGTTGACACCCGAGCTGCCTGGGGGAATTGCCTCCAGATTTACAAGCGGAGGAGACAGTCAGCGAGGGCCAAGCTCCTCGGCTTAGGACCGGTCGGCGTTTGTGCTGGCTGGGGGAGTTGCCCCCAGACTTACGATCGGAGGAGGCGGTCGGCGAGGGAAAAGCTCCTCGGCTTAGGACCGGTCGGCGTCCGTGCGGGCTGGGGGAATTGCCTCCAGATTTACGAGCGGAGGAGACGGTCAGTGAGGGCCAAGCTCCTCAGCTTAGGACCGGCCGGCGTTTGTGCTGGCTGGGGGAGTTGCCCCCAGACTTACGAGCGGAGGAGACGGTCAGCGAGGACCAAGCTCCTCGGCTTAGGACCGGCCGGCGTTTGTGCTGCCTGGGGGAGTTGCCCCCAGACTTACGAGCGGAGGAGACGGTCGGCGAGGGCCAAGCTCCTCGGCTTAGGACCGGTCGGCGTCCGCGCGGTCTTCACTCTTGTGCACCCTTAGTGACATGTTGATTCCGTCGAAGTAAAGATAAAAGGGAATGCATTTGTACTCTTAAGGGTCCTATTGGACTAGTACATTTGGAGGAAAGAAAACAGGAAATAGAGCTAGACGGAGGGGTGTAAACCTAGATAACCTCCTCCGGACTAGGTAGCGACTGGGGGAGGGGCCTCGCCCGCTTACTCTATGATGCGAAGGGGTCCTTGGACAGTGTTGATCCTCTTCCCCTTGTCCGGCTGCATGGAAGTTCCTTCTCCGTGGTTCGGCTCGTCAGTTAAATTCCTTGCGTGCCCTCGGCTCATCAGCTTCTCAATGTCCTTCTTCAGGTGCCAGCAGTCTTCAGTGTCGTGACCATTGTCCTTGTGGTACTTGCAGTACTTTTCCCCGTTCTTCCCCCCTCTTTTTGTCTTCGGTGGGGGGCGATCGGCACGCTCTTCCTTCTGTTCTTGAGCGAGGATGGCGTCTGGGGTGGTGTCCCTGGTACCCTCTCCTCGCTGCCTGTTTCTCGTCCTCTTCTCGGTCCGGTATCCCTCGGGGCTACGACGCTTGCTATCGCCGCGTTTGGTCCCCCGTCTGGCCTTTCCTGCCTCAATGGCCAAGGTCTCTTCGGTCAGCATGAAGCGCTCGGCCCTCACCATGATCCCCGGGAGGTCTTTTGGGGGATCGTTGTGCAGAGATTTCTTCAGGCCTCTGTGGCACAGCCCCTTCTTTAGGGCCGTTTGGACGACTAGGTCGGGGGGGCTGTTCACGTTCAGCCGTTCCGCGTTGAAGCGACGCATAAACTGACGGAGCGGCTCGGTCGGGCCCTGCACTATTTTGAACAAATGCTCAGCGTCGGGCATTACCTGTCGCCCTGCCATGAACTGTTTGCAGAATAGCTGGGTGAGTTCCTCGAAGCTGTCGATGGAGCGGATGGGTAGGCTGCGGTACCAGGTTCTCGTCGCTCCCCTGAGGGTCGAGTAGAAGCCCCGGCAGAGCAAGTCATCGTCGGCTCCTTGGAAGGACATGTCACCCTCGTAGTCCATAATGTGGTTTCCCGGGTCTCCTATCCCGTCGTACTTCCCCAGCACTGGGATCTTGAATCGAGAGGGGACCCGCGCGTCGGTTATTCTCCTCGACAGAGGGCACCGGTCTCCGTGGATGCCCCCGGGGGTCCGACACCCACCTACCTCCAGCTCGTTCGGCGGTGGAGGGGGCACTGGCACCGGCGGGGCTGGCTCCACGGCCCTCGCCACACTGGGGGTCGGGCTGACCTGACGTTCCCGGCTCCTCCGACGGGAGCTCCCGATCTGCCGTGATCGGTCTCTCGAGTGGTGTCGATCGCTTCTTCTGTGATGGGGTGATCGTGGTCGACGGGACGACGCGGTCTCTGACTCGTCCCCTGTGCCTTCGGTTTCTCTTCGACTCCTTTCACGATAAGGGGAGGAGGCGCGTGATCTCACCTGACGGGAGCCAGACCACGCGGACCGACGCTCAGTGTTCGGTCTTCGGTTCCCGTGGTCATCGACCACAGCGGACCGTAAAAGCGGGGGGCCCCCGCCCAACGATGGCAGTCGCCCAACATGTCTCTGTTGGCCGGCGCAGCGCCGACGAGCTGCTGTACCGTTGCGACCAACGTCTGGAGGCTTGCGTTGGTCTCTTGGGCCAGGGCGCGGAGCTGCCCCTGCGTGGCTAGTTCCGACCCGCTAGCCTCTTCGGTTGAGGGGGCGGGGCGATTTTCGTCGGGTGAGTCCTCAAGGTTGCTATTGGGTGCGCCATTCCCCTCTTCTGGGATGGGGGGGCATGCGTCTCTTTCCATTGCAGGCTCGTGCCATTGCTGGTGTGGTTTGTTTCTTCGTGGGACGGTTCGTTCCCACAGACGGCGCCAGATGTTTCAGAGTGCTTTCTCACTACAAAAGCGTTGACCGTTGACAACCCGGTCAACGTGGTCAAGGGGCCCGCTTGGGTCCCTCGGGTATGTCGAGTCGGTGCAGACGAGGCGCGAGTCGGAGTTGCGGACGACGCGGAGCGCGTCGGCTGGGCCGAGTCGGGATCCTCGGTCGCAAGAGGGGCGAGGGGAAGCCTCGACCCGGGTTGAGACGCTCGGCCTCGGATGGACGTGCTCGGCCTCGGCGGTCGGACGACGAGGGGTAGCCTCGATCGTCTTGCTGGTTACGCGGCCGGTCGCCGGGCGGAGGGGAAGCCTCGGCCCGTGGATCTGATGTCCTCCTGCGCAGATGAGAACGCTCGTCAGGGGGGCCGGACCTTGGTTCCGGCCAAATCCCCTCCGATGCCTAAGTCAGACAGTGATCTGAAAGAGGAGGCCCGGCGGAGACGGTTCGACTCGAGAGGAGATCGGAAAGGCGTCTACCGGTGCGAGCGGGGAAGGAAGGAATTTGGAATGGGGGAACTAGGTCGTTGATGGAGTACCTTAGGTTTTAGTTACCTCAGATGCGGTCCTTTGTCCAGTCGTCCTACTAGCCCTTTTATAGATCTCCCGCCGTGATTGCCCCCGGCCCATGTCGCTCGTCCACCTTCGATCGTGCCCCCTCAATCCGCCCCTCGTCACCGCTCCCTGCGCCATGCCAGCACCTCCCCATCACGGCCCTTAAATGGTAACGGGATCAGGAGAACGGTTATCGCTGGAGTGGGCGGGTGACTCGTACGTTATCGGGGCTGGGTCGGATTGATATTTGGGGGCCCTCTATGGGACTTCTCCGGGTGGGCCTGATCGCGCAGATGGGCTACCGATCGGCGGTCGGGCATCCAGGCTCGTATCTTTCGGGTTTCGTTTGGTGGGCTGTGCCTTTGGGCCTATGCTGTTGGGCCTTCGCAAAATAGACGTATCATACGCTGTTTGCACTGTCATTTTCAGCTTCAATCTCATTTGGCCTCTCCTGATCATGCACAAAGGGTTCACTCTCTTCGATTTTCATTTTCTACATTAGAAACAAGTAAAAATATCAGTAATATTGACGTAACATGATTGCTATACATGTCTATCCAAGTATCAGTAGATCATCATCAGCTTGTTAGTTGAAACCACAATACTATTACTAATCATGTTAAAACCTTGCGTATTATATCTATTCTTTTTCAATCTGATCTAATTGTTACCATCATATTTGATGACAGGATCAAATCCATCAAAAAATCAAACATATCAACCGTTTTGCGCGGTGGGCAATATTATGTACGCCATTCGCTCTATGTTGTTGTGCTATATGAGCTGCTTTGGTAAGTTTTGATGGACATCTCATATTGCTCAACGCGCACAACGGGTGATATGTTTGAAGGGTTGTGCGCTGAGAGTAATTTCCATCGCAACACTTCGCTAGTTTGGAAATTACTCACCGCGTAAAACGGGACAAAAATTTAGCCCGTTGTGCGCGGAGAGGAATTTCCAGCACTAATCGTCCAAAGGTTGGAAATTACTCCCCTTCAAAAATTTATCCCGTTGTGCGCGTTGAGCAATATGAGATGTCCAACAAATTAGGGATGACGATCCTTACCTCGATGGAGGAGAGTAACAGGGGAATCAACGAGAGTGTGATGGCCTGGATTTGGGGGCGATCTTAGGCGTGGGCTGTTGAAATCGAAGACATTGTGCAAAACTGGGGATCTACTCCAGCTTCTGCGTTTTGCGCGATAGTGAGCAAAAGAATTGGTGGCGATTGTATTTTAGTACAAAAGGGCTTAAAGGTAATTTAGTACAGAGGCGCGTTGAAAAGAGCTTAAAGGGCGTTTTGGTAATTGCACCAAAAGGTCAGATATTACCTTGATCGCTGATCGGATCGGACGGTCAGGAGGGGTCGAGCGCAGGAATCCCATCTGAGCACGAGCGCAGGCGCATTTTACCCATATATATATACATACATATATATATCTATTCTATAAAACAGGACCTTTTTTGAATTTTGTCCCAGTCATACGTCCAGTCACAAGTTTGTTTATCCCAGTCATAAAAAATGTCACAGTCATCAAAAATTTAAACTCCACACGCTCTCCTAAGCGCGTTGGGAGAAGAGAAATCACAAAGCTCGGTAGAATTGGGGGGAGATTGAAATTTGGGGGGGACTCTTCTCTCTACCTCTACCACAATTTGGGAAGCTCGAAGGAGAGCCTGATGAGGAATGCCCGGCCCCCTCGCTCAATGGAGATCTTCAATGGAGCTCTCACTTCATCCTCTCAGTCTCCCAACTCTCCCCCTCTCTCCTTCTCCCACTCTCTCCTTCATCATCGGTGGCAGCAAGAAGCGTTCCTCCTTACGCCGGAGAGCCTGCCAGATCAGTAAAATGGGGGGGGGGGAGACTCAAAATTTTGGGGGAAAGACATCAGCTTCCCAACACACTCTTCCTTCAAACCTCAAACCCTCACACCCTCTGCTTGCAGTACGGCCCTCCTCCTTCATCTGTTTTTGCTTGAATCTGAACGGATTTTCGACGTTGTTAGCCTTGATCAAACCCTCATTTGACCCTGCTCAAGATGGAAACAAAAGAGAATGTTGTTCCGGCCTTGATCTGGGGGAAGCTCAGGTATGCTAATTGATTTTCTGTTTTTCTTCAGCTGGATGTTCTAATAACATGATTTTGTGTATTGGGTAATTTTCAAAATTTGATTTTTGGTGTGGTTTGGATTAGGGTTTGAAGATTTGGGTTGATGTGCCTTCTTTTTTATTTCTGCTTGGGGAAATTGTTAACATGTTAATAGAAGGATTGATTGGGGGGGTGTGTGGGGCTGATGGGTTTGATCTCTCATTTGCCTTGCCTTCTAAGGAATTTTGTCGGTACGCAACTTTTATTCAGAAATTCTTGATCTTTTCATGAAATTCTGATTCCAATTTTAGGGTTTTGAATTGGTGGTTACGATTTCGGACATGAACATGAATCTATACATAAGTTGGAGTCGAGGCTGAGGGTCTATGGCGATGAATGAATCGAGCAATGGAAATAGAAAAATCAAACCGAGGAGTCGTATACGATCTCATGCAGGTTAACAACTATCTTTATTGGTTTGGACTTGGAATTTATTTATTGATATTATTATTGTGTCTTTCTGTTTTTTAATAGTTGACAGCTATAAAAGAATTGGATTTGCTGGTTAATTATTGTGCATTTAATGAAGTTAAATTTTAGAGAAAAAAATATGATTGCACCTTCCATTTTTAAATTCCGTGAAATAAATTTGATATATTGGATTCTTGGTAATTATGCCAATTATCGAACAATACGAAGGATTTGTTGCTTATATGATAAATTTTACTTATTGATATTTTATAGGCGGCTTTGGGTTTGATATTGATGTTTTTATTAAAAAAACTAGAAATATAAGGGGGAGAATTGTTGCGCATATGATTTACTTGATAAAGTTCTTCTTTATGTCATGTAAGAGAGCATGAATGAGAGATGATTACAATGTTGGATGATGGTTTATATGTTGTTGATAGGAACAATGACCTTTAAGCAGATACATATTTGTAATATTGCATGATTTTAATATTTTTCTACATATTAAATGTTATTTTCTTTTTTATGAGTATGTACCAGCACAAATGAATGCTCTGGAATGGTTTTTAGGAAGGACTGGTTAGTTGTTTATTGGAGTTGAAAATGCATTTAACTAGAGGCATGAGCTGGATTTCACGAATGTTTTAATCTGGTTGCTTTTATTTCCTTCAGGTTTAATGTTTTTCGATCGGTAACAGTAGCATGAGTTCTAACTCTAGCATCTCGGAAGCAGATCGGTAACTTTGGGTTAGGGTTTCCTCGATCTCATTTGAGTTTTCATTAGGCCTTCCTTATCTGCGTCACGGTGATCGAACGCACGACATGGCGGCCATGTCGTGCTTTTGCTCACCGTGAAGCAGTCAGTGAGGCCTAATGACAAGTCCAACTTCACCCATCCTCTTCACCCCTCATCTTCAGAGTTGGAGAAATTCGTCTGCAACAATCCAAGCCACACACTCTTCTGTTACGTTTGCAATAACCAGGTTATAATTCTCAGTTTGTTTTCAGTTTATTTTCTGTTATGCTCAGTTTATTTTCTCATGTTCTTCACCTCTCTTCTTGCATTCAATTAGGTTCTTCACCTATCTACTTGCATTCAATCAGGTTCTTCACTGATACTTGCATTATCTAAATAAAAAATCCTGATTTTTCATGTTCTTTTGTTCTATTTGTGCTAAAGATGGCTAATTTCAGGTTAATGGTTGTTGGAGTTACTTTGTTTGTGTTGTTGTGAGTTGGTTGATGGCCAGACATTTACTTGCATGTTGAGAACATTTGATCATATTCTTATGTTGTATAATGCCCATGATGGAAATTTCTTGATTTGGTTCAAGTTTGTTTCGTGGAAATGGGTATTGCTTGCTTTCAAGTATTGATTGCTGCTTACTATCTTTTTGAGTACTATCTTTTTGAGGGGAATATTTAGTGCTATTTTGTTGTGATTCACATTCATGTTTGGGTTTCTCATGGGTATATTTGCCTGAGCTAAGTTCTTGATTTTTTTTCTTTTTGGCGTGAAATAAATAATCTACAACCATTTTGGAAGCTAACAAGATATCACTTGAGAGTCATAGAGCATTCTTTGGATTTCTGGTTGATAGTAAGGACTTAAGTGACATTTTTCTAGCAGGCTACTGTTGAGTTCATACTTAGGTAAACAAAAAATCATATATAATTTATTCTCATGAATTCTCAGATTTTGTATTCCAGGATAAACACATAGGATCTCTACTTTCTTCTCATGAATTCTCAGTTTTTGTTTTCCATATATAATTTTTTTGCATTTTTTGCTCCGTTGGTTCTGATGATAACATGGTGTAGCTCGACAAGGAGATGGCTTTATGCTAATTTATTCTGATAATTTTGTTTTGTGTCTGGGTTTTGCTTTGACACATGGTCAGCTCACCTTTTTGCAATTATCAAATGTAAACAAAAAATCATATATAATTTATTCTCATAAAACTCAGTTTTTGTTTTCCAGGACAAACACCCAGGATCACTACTTTATTCTCATGAATGCTTACTTTATTCTCATGGATAAACACCCCATGTCATACTTTATTCTCATGAATGCTCATTTTTTGTTTTAAATGTATAATTTTTTATAGTTTTTGCTCTGATGGTTCCGATGATCAAATTTTTTTGGCTATGATCAAATCATGCTGAAGAGAGAGGCCCAACGCACTGCCAAATGGGGAATAGAGCTTTTCAAATTATCAAACACCCAAATCAATCGGGTCTTCAGGTGCAGTGCGTGCCACGTGTTTGATGCATTGCCTATATGATATTTTTTTGTTTTCATACCATTATTGTTGTTGTGTTGTTATTTGTGGTGGTGGTGTAGGCTTGCTTCTCTGGATGAAGAGGTGTTCAATACACTCATGTTAGTCAAGGTGAGAGAAGACTTCAGTTTGTTTAGTGAATAATTCTTTGTTTGTTATTTTTTTGTTTGTATTTTGACATAGATTGAGTCCTGACGAACCAGGAAGGTAAAAGAAGGCAATTTAACTATATTGATAAGTTGTTCTTTGAATTTTCATCCCAATGTGTTTATACAGAAATGCTATTATTTGCTTATTCCATAATTTTCACTTATTATGTTAACCATGTAACTACATTCTTTAAGCTCTGCATCTATTTGAGTTTATTTGAGAGATTTAATTTAATTTATAATTTGAAATGAAAATACTGAATAATTGTTTCATGTCTAAGATTAGACATTGAGTTGAGAAATGGGGTTCATTTAAGAATGCTAAAATTTTTATCTTTGGAATCTCTGTCCGATTAAAACAATAATGGTTGAATTTAGCATTCTTGGTTCGTTTCATCCGGTTTTCATGCTTTTTGACCATTTACATGGATTTTTGCAGGTGATTCTTCTTAAGATTTATTGTTTCATCTAACTGGAATTAGTAAAAAAAGCAGAGGATTAGTTAAGAATTTGAAGGCTGAGAAATCTACTAAAGAGGTCCAGAAACAAGAATAAATAGAGCTGATGTAGAAGGATGCATTTGAAGAGCTTAAGAAGTTAGCTACGGCAAATGTGAAAGCCAATCTGGTAATTTCTTTGACTTTCTCACTTTGGGCAATTCATATGCCCATATTTTCTGGAGATCAGATTTCGTAGCACTCTTTATAATGGTCTCTTTTATGCAAAAATTATCATACCTAGACTGCAAGTTGCTTCTGCGAATAGTATTTGAACTTTAGACTATGTTTTTCCGAGTGTATATGTTTGTTTGTTGATTTCATAGTTTTACAAATTTTAATGGTCATTTACATGAAAACTGTTTTCTTATGTAAATAAGAAGGTTCCTTCTATTTTAAATACAACTTTATTATTGGTATGTGACATAAATCCTGGGTTACACAGAGTGTGGAAAATTTAAAAGTAATGCACTAGAGGCCAAGAGAAGTTCTTAATACCGTCAATCATCGAGGCTTTATTTCGTAAGAGTTACAGATTTTTTCATATAGCGATCTTAATGCTCGGATTGAAGATCTGATTTTCCTTTAGTTTTTTCTCATCTATTTTTTGAGCTCATGAACATAACATGTATTTATTCTCTTCTGATTTTTTGCTCTTTTTAATTCATCCTTTGTTTAATTCATCCCCAATTATCTTTTTGAATCCTTTGTTTAAAACTAGAAGATGAGGGGAAGCAGCTCACACATGCGCACAATGATTTACACATGATTAGCTGGGTATTGAAGATCTTTGCGGATTTTGGTTCAGTATTTTGAAGGGTTGGAGTATGAGTACAAGGTCGTGAACCTTTGAAAGGAATTGTGAGAAGAAAGATTTATGTACTGTCATGTTATAGATATGGAATTGTGAGAAGAAAGCTTTTATTATCCTAACCTCATTTACTGCATTTTGTCTTAAAACTTTGGGGGGGAAATTGTGGCTGGAATGGGATTTGGGGAGACATTTTGTATCGTTTGCAGCTGAAAGTGAGTTTTCTGGTATGTTCTACTTGCACTCATCTCCAATCTGGGAGGCAACTGTCGTATTTTAATTCTTTTGTTAAGCTTCTCTTGAAATACATATTCAAGATTCTGGGCAAGCATCCGATGAGGTTAGCAGCAGTGTTCTGGCCAACTGTCCTATTTTTTGCAAGGATTCTGGGCAAGCATCCGATGAGGTTAGTAGCAATGTTTATAATTTTTCATGTAGTAGTTGGTGTTGTGTCTTCGATTAGCGTTAGCTTGAAGTATACCTATCAGGAAACTACAGCACACACATTAGTTTTGAATTCTGTGTTTTGTTTTCCATGCACATGCATTGACTTCTTCCGAACGTTGTTTTTTATTTTCTCAAAACAAAAAGGGAAAGTCATCAAGGAGGGAGAATATGTCACCGTGGTTCAGAGTGGAACTCATTCTATCTGGAGACAAGAGTCTACACATCACATTCAAGTGCGTAAGGTCCAATGTTGATTTTACTTTGAGTCGGTCAATTATCTTTTAAGTCCGTTTTGTTCTAGGTTAAATTATTTTTTGAATTGGATTATTTATTACTGGGTAAGTTCTTGCTATCATTTGAAAGTGTACCACTGTCGTATTCTATTTATTTAACTTAAACTAGCTCACTGTAGCAACATTACATCTCAGTTGACAGAGATTCAGTTGAAGAGGCCATTTTTGCACATAACATAACCGACTGTGGTTATATACTTATATGGCATTGTGACGAGTCGGCTATATGGATGTTTTTCTCCTAATAGCTTTGTTAAGGGGTGTATCTGACCTGTAAAATTGATGATGTGTAATAATGAAACTATTACTTATGAGTGGGCATGTCGTGTTAGGTGTGTCATACATTTTTTGTTTGTTTTTGGTTGAAAATTGGCATCTCTATAGCAATGGCTTCCGATGCTTCATCAATTCCTACCAATGTTGATTCCATTGTGTGGTTTTTAGTCAAGAGTTATGATTGCATTTTTATGGATGAGACACATCAAATTTGTGAATAGGACACAACAATTTTTAATCTTAGTTTCTGTTTCTGGAAAAATTTTAATCAATATTGGCAGGGAGAAACTGAATAATTGTGTTCCTTTCCCATGCCAAATGATTTTTGTTTACTAATGTCCATGTTGTTATATAATTTCATTTGTTTACTAATTTCTGTTTACTAATGTCCATGCCAAATTGTGTTCATATACTGTAGGAAGGAAATCCAATTTATTAATTCATGTTTACTAATGTCCATTTATATAATTTCATTTGTTTTTGACACAGAAAATTTGTTAATTATATAGTAAACGAAAATTTCTGTTGTCATAGAAAGTTTGATTATCTCTTGACATTTCTGAACACGCGGAAGAAGAGGAAGTATCAGCCAGCCTGGGTGAATGAGATGAAACCGGACCACTGTAAAATCTTTGTAAGTAAAACCTTTTGTGACATTTCTTAACGAGTAAACTGATGTTTTCCTGAACTCATGGCATTTCACACATTTTTGAGAATATTGTTATTGTACACACATTTATTCACTAAATTATATTGAAAACAGTTTTTTGAAAGCTTTGTTTTTCTCCTGTTTCGTTTTAATGTAGAAAGTCTTCATCAAATAAAGTCTGCATGATTCAGTTTCTGTAAGTTTGAAAAACTTGGAATTTTGTGCTTCATGTGGCAAGCACATTGATTCATGATAATTTGACTGATATGCTTCTGGGATAAATTATATGGATTTTCTCTTTTCTCTATGTTGTCTGGCTTTGACGGTGTAGAGAAACTGAAGTCTGACTTCATCACATGGCTATATGGAATTAACTATATCATTCTGGGTTATATGTTATGAGTTATCTATTTTCTATGGCTATATGTTATGAGTTGCTGTTCATATCAATTATGAGTTGTTCATATCACGCCTAATTGATATAACCGTAATTGAAGTTAATTACATTTGATGATTTAACCATACTTGATTTATATGCTTTGGTGGTGCAGATGCCAAACTACCTAATGAAAAGGGTTAAATTATATGAATTGTTGCACTAAAGTTAAATTTTACACTAAGAGTTGATTATTAGAATTATTTATATTTGATTTATAAGGAAAAGTGGTTAGTTGAGAGAATAATTTTGAATTGCTCGATTATGGCACGAAACAATGTCCACATACATTGGAATTAATAGCTATTAGATGATATTATCAAGGTAAACATTAGTCGACAAATAATATCAATCTTACTTCATTGTACTTTTATTTTTTACTCCAATTTCTGAGATAACACTAATATTACTAATATTACTGTGGTTTTTTAAACCAGCTTCTGACAACATCTTAGGGATTGCCTTCGGTGCATGCTCATCAAAATATAAGATCAGGTGCTCCCCCCTCTCCCCTCACCTAAAATGCTATGTTTAAACCATCAAATTTGGGTTTCAAGAATCTCATTGCATTAGTTAGTTCATTTAGTTGTTCCTCTTGGCTTAAATCGAATTGATGTAATCAGGCTTAGTGAACTATAAATTCTTAGTTCATGAAAATTAAGGTTTTTGATGATGTATATTTGTGCAAAAATCTTAGCTATGCCAGTTTGCAGCATTTAGTCTTATAATTTAAAATAGCAACTCATGGTCTTTGAATACTATGGGTTTTGATATGTATTTGTCAAATAATCTTAATTTGTTATTCCAAGTTCTGTGACCTTAATTTGATGACGAAGTTTGACTAATTTACAAGCTGGGAAAAGCTGATCCGTTCTCTTTAAAAATAATAAATTGTGGGGAAGATTCATAAACATTGCACGACCCCAAAGATTTGGGTATCTGAAAGATGTCTCTTTGTGTTGTGTGTTTACTGTTGTCTGATTTTGTCATAATATTATGTTATAAGGAATCAACCATGGAAGTGTATATGCAAGTTGATGAAAGACAGAACAAGCTATTTTTATGGTAAATTTTAGAAACTGTCCTTACTATGATATTCCCTCAAAAAATACATTCTACACATCTTCAGTTAGCAAGTTAAATATTACACCAACTTTCTAAAACTCTTTTGAAGGTTTAAACATTCGCTAACCAGAATTTCATTGTCTTTGCATTAAAAGAGCAGTTTTCTTCTTCTTTCCAAATTGCATTGCTGATTATTTCAATTTAACATGTCTTCTTCTTTCCAAGTTGTCATGTGACCTTCAGTAAAATCCATGAAATATATTGCCCAACCTAGGAATTGGGTGAATAAAAAGCTAAATGTCCAGTAGTTTGATTTTTCTTCTCTGAAATTATTAGTTCAGGTTTTTGTTCCTCTTGCTTCCCAGTATCGTCATGCCCTGAAAATTATTAAAGGATGATGATTCACAGTTTAGACAAATATGATTGCAATCCCCGTGGACATGCAAACTTGAACTAAAGATGCTCTTTGTAGCTTTCTTCAAATGATGCATTTGGACTAACCTGAATCAATATGTCCAGGCATACGTGATACGTCTAATGACCGGGTTTCTAAAAAAATTTACAGTAAATAAAACTCCTGATATATGTATTTTAATCAAAGATAATCTTCAAAACTGTCACAAGTAATAAAATGCAAAAGAACAAAGTCAATTTTAGTGAATGGTTAGACTTGCATATGAGATTTTGTCCTCCACATGAACCTGTTAACTACTAGGTAGAAACTTGAAGAACAAAGCTTGCTGTGCATTCTTCTAATGCAGTTAAAGTGGGGATAAGGAACTAAATATTCAATACATAGGGAAAACCTCAAAGGATTCAAAAGCCTGTCAAATTTGGCTAAACATGAGGCAAAAAACAATCTACAACCAAATTATTGTCACTTTGTTTCTTCATTAGGCAATTGTGCTGGAAAATATTTAAGTTATGTATCACAAGCTACATGCCAACTGGTAGGATCAAATTAGCTAGACTTAATAGCAAAATTCAGAGTTTTAATAACAGTTATGTTGCTTTTTTAATTCAAGAGTAAGATTCTTGATTACTTCTAAATGAGTTTATACTAATGAATGTTGAACTGAATCTACATCTAGAACACTTACCAAACAAATTGGCATATAGGTTATTCAGACAATACATGTTTGCTTGATCTATAACTTGAGGTATTCACTATTGTTTTCAAATTTGAGATGAATGGCCTTTCGACTATCTTTCTTGGTAGTATGAATTAATTGCAATAAATTGAATTAAATACATAATTATTTCAATAAACTATGGGGTGAACTGAGTGAGGCTGTCGATGTCAGAGCGTAAGTATGAAAGTTTTCATAGCCCTCAGGCTATTTATTTTATTTATTCACATTTACCTCTCTATTTTCATGTGGAGGAAAAAATCCTTTTTACCCAAAAGATGTAAGCGATACATCACTAAGAATTTGATGGGAGAAATTCAAGAAAGGTGATGGCTTTAAGGCTCTTTCTGCATACATTAGAGCATTGGTTGAAACTAACAAGTTGGATGAAAGTTCATTGCTGTTATCATTACAGATAGGTGAGAACCAAAGCTAAGAAATTATTGTTCGACTAAGGAATTGGTCTTTTTTAATAAATGCACCCTTAGTTTGTTGTAGATGTGAACAAATGTGTTAATGATAATGCTTAATCCTTGTGCAGAAAGTGCCAGAGAGGTGACCAATAGGTACTAAGAAACTTCTGTTTGAATTAGGAATTGTTCTTTTTTACAAAAATGCGCCTTTAATTTGTTGTAAATGTGAATAATTGTGTTAATGAAAATGCTAATTTCATGTGCAGAAAGTATCAAAACCATTTGATTTTTCATCAATTATGTTTTACACCATGCTAACATTGGATTTAAACTGACATTGTTTTGACAGTCCTTTTTGATTTGTTATTACTTCGGGTTTATTGCTTCGTTGATCTTAAATTTTGTGGGGAAACAAGTTGGGAAAGGAGGGAACCAAAACATTGAAATTTAGGGGGAGGTGGAATCAAACTCTCTTTGAAATTAGAGATTTTTTGTTATTAAAACCAAACTCTGTTTGAAATCTTAATTTTGGGAAGTTTTTTGCTTTCTGAAACTAGAGTTATCTGATGTAAATTAAAGGCGAGTTACATAGTGATATGTCGATCACCCCTTTTCGTATCAGTTTTTGGTTCAAATTGTCGATGCACATTTTACCAACATTTTAGGACAGCAAGTAGCAGAGAAGAGCCTACCAGTTTGATGAGATCGAGCCAAGTGACATCACATAGGGAGCTAAACAAGATGTTCTATACACCGGAGGCGATCGACACCTGTAAGCCCAAGTTCTACATCCTCTACATGTTCCCGCATCCAAGGTGCTACATCCTCTACATGTTCATAAATTTTTTTAATGATATAATTGTGTGCAGTATTTTTTAAACAAATGAAATAAAATTTGTTCAGTATATAACCATAAGGTAAAAGTATATAACCATAAGGTAAATATTTCTATAGATGTGTATTTTTCATCATGGTACTTCGTACACAAACTAACTGAAAACGCATATGATGTGTGAATGTTTAAAATGTTTGTGAATGTTTATTAGGATATTAATCAAATTTGCACATGGTAATTCATTAATTTACTTTGCACTAAACTGCTTCATCATCCAGATATGTTTACTAGGATATTAAGAAAAACAAATGTGTCTAACATAAATGCAATTTCATGAAAGAGAGAAATTGAATATGAGACTATAGCCTAAAGGATGTCCCAAATTTCATCAAAGTGAATGCATAAAAAGTTAACTGAAGTTAATTGAATCCAAGTGATGTATCAACTTGATGTATCCTGAAACTTAGTTAATGTATTAATTCAAAGAATAAGTTAACTGAAGTACTATCCTAGAAATATCAAACTGATGTATCCTAGGAACTTCTATCCTGGAACTAAGTTGATGTATCGAAGCTATTAGTTAACAAAAAAATCCAAGTGATGTATCAAAGCTATTAAGTTATGTAATAATTTAATTTAATTAAAATGATATTACAACTTATATCCTGGAACTTAGTTAATGTATCAAAGCTATTAGTTAACAAAAAAATCCAAGTGATGTATCAAAGCTATTCAGTTATGTCGATAATTTATATGCAACTTATTATATTTTCATTTGAATGTTCAATGGTCTATTCCTTCCCATCGTACTTGGCTGTTTAAAATTTTATTCACATGCTCCATTCGTTGGGTTGAGTCGATGATGTGACTCTTTTTTCTCTAAGATAAAGATTCTCTTTTAATGAAAAAAGAGAAGTCGATGCCTACTGGATAATGTTCAACGGTCCTATGTGTTCTGGAAGTTAGGGTGAGGAAACAAGACGTGGTCCTTAATTTTATGAATGGAGATGATGGATTATGTAATTGACCTCAATGAAATAGCACAAAGGCTTTGCTTAGTTTATTCTTGAATTGAGGTTATTATCCATATCCAACAAACTTTTGGCCAAGGGCCATATTTTTTTGAGGCAATAGATATATCATTTATTCCAATGAGAGGACAGATTATGTCATGTGGAAAATTAATATGAATCCATTAGTGATGTATCTTATTTTCCATGATACATTATGCTGGTATCTCTTCTTTCTTTTTGTTTGCTTGCCTTTTGTGTGCATCCACATAGTATGATCACCTCGTGGGAGCTTCTAATGTTGTTTCTAATTGATCCAGGTCTGGGGAGGTCTGCCGAAAATGGTGGGACGAAATGTGATCGGGAGAGAACGTTCATTGAATAAGTCGATGTACTCACCAAGCATTATTGTGGATACATGCTTCAATATAGATTTAAACATCAGGAAGGGAAATATGAGGAAGAGTAGTATTGCCTTCTAATTGTATCCTGATTAAGAGGATGCACTTATTACCAGTTACCATGCATCCTACCTTCTTTTGAATTTGTTGTCTGTTCAAATACTTGCCTTAAGATCTGCTCCTTCTCAAAATTTTACTGTGGTTGGTTGTGAGATTGATTTGTAAGAAATTGATGTGGAGTGAAAAGCACATTTTCTCACTTTCATTTTTGTTTGGAAAGTAAGTTTGAAACCCTTTAGTATTTTCATGTTTAGATTGTTCATGGTTGAGAAAAATGTGTTGTAGAAAAATCAATCCATGGGTTTCAAACATTTGACTCTATATCGATGTAACGTTAAGACCGATAAGTTTCAAACATTTAAATCTCCATAAATGGAACTTAGCAGATCTCTATTACTTCTCCAAACAAATTATCATTCCAAAAATCTTTACATGTAAGGTTTCAAACCTGGAACACAAGACATTCCCATTCATATGACGCATTTCTATGGTGAAAGATATCTTTTTGTGCCATGTGTTATTTCTTTTTTTGGATGCCGGCCTATTGTTCATTATACCATAGCAAAAAAATCATTTTAATATGCATACAAACGTTTTGGTTGCCAATTTCATGAACATATGACTTTCTAACCTTGAACAATTACATGGTTAATGTTCTTATTATATGGCATTGTATTTTGCACACAAATCTCGATATTTATAGTATGGATGCTATCATTCTCCTGGTGGCTACCATGATGCTAAGACATTGTTTAAACCTTGACATATGTTTCAATTTTAATGATAAAACCTACTATTTGTTGTTATAGCAAGACATGGGATTATACTGAAAAGCTAACATGAGATATATCTCTAATGCCGGCGGAACGTTGAAGTATAAAAGATCAATGAACTAAAGAGAAATTTTATCAATTGTATCATGTTAGCTGTGCAGTTAACTATGATGTGTACAATGTTATCAATAAAATTTGAATTCGAGGCTGCAGTTGCAAGTCATAGCATGTTTCTCTTGGAAGACATCATTGAATATTGCCTTCATTTGTCTTGGTGTGTCAATATTTTTATTGACTGAAGCATCATATGTAGCTTGCATGTTCATCATTATCTTCAAATTTCCATGGATCTGCTGTCAACTGGTATCATGCAAGAGAATTGTGAATGTATATTGAAAATTAAGAGAGAGATATATAATTCATTTAGCAGAAAATGATGAGTAAAATCAAAACAGTAAAACAAATCGGTAATGTATTATTTTGAATGTGAAATTATTCTAGCAACAAAAGCTTAAACCCAGTTGCACACAGACATTATGTCATGTGCAGAGATTTTATTCCTACAATAACAAATTACAATTGTGCTCAAATCTTTATAATTCATTTGACGTCAGGCTGTATTCAGATTATCTGAATTGGCCAAGAAAATATTTTTGAAATAAAATTAACTGTCTAAAATTTTAAAAATGATATATATATATATATATATACATTTATTGTTCCTATGGTATATCTATAATTATTGATGTTCGTTTAAATTTAGTGGATCCAAGATTTTGTGAGAGGAAAATTTTAAATGAACAGTGCACTTAGGGAACATGTTAAATTTGGAGGGAACTAAATTTTAGGGAAACTAAAATTTTTGAGTGAAACTGAATTCAATGGGGGAAGTAAATTTTGGTGAAACGAAATTTTTTGAGGGGACTACATACAAGTTATTATGCTTTAATTTTTTGGGAAAACTAAGATTTTGATGGATGAAATATCTTAAATGAACCGTGCCCTACGGGCACGGGTTATGACTAGTATATCTATATTATAAAAGAGGGATGTTATCAAGAGAAATTGGACAAGAGAAATTGGACAAGAGATATCTATTCTATAAAATAGGGATGTTATCAAGAGAAATTGGACAAGAGAAATTGGATAAGAGAATTTGGACAAGAGTATATACATACACATATATACATACATATATACATATACATACATATACATCTATTCTATAAAATAGGGATGTTATCAAGAGAAATTGGATAAAAAAAATTGGACAAGAGAAATTGGATAGGAGAATTTGGACAAGAGTATATACATACACATATATACATATACATACATACATATACATCTATTCTATAAAATAGGGATGTTATCAAGAGAAATTGGATAAGAGAAATTGGCAAGAGAAATTGGACAATAGTATATACATACATATATACATATACATATATACATATACATACATACATATACATACATACATATACATACATACATATATATCTATTCTATAAAATAGGGATGTTATCAAGAGAAATTAGTTAATAGAATTTGGACAAGTGTATATACATACATATATACATATACATACATACATATACATACATCTATTTTATAAAATAGGGATGTTATCAAGAGAAATTGGATAAGAGAAATTGGACAAGAGAAATTGGATAATAGAATTTGGACAAGAGTATATACATACATATATACATATACATACATACATATGCATACATACATATACATCTATTCTATAAAATAGGGATGTTGTCAAGAGAAATTGGATAAGAGAATTTGGACAAGAGTATATAAATACATATATATTCATACATATATACATATACATACATACATATACATACATACATATACATCTATTCTATAAAATAGGGATGTTGTCAAGAGAAATTGGATAAGAGAAATTAGACAAGAGAAATTGGATAAGAGAATTTGGACACGAGTATATACATACATATATATCTATATATTAAAACACAACTGTTTTTGAATTCTAGGGCTGATTAGGACAAGCTGACTAGGACAAAAGGGTTGATAGAAGAACGGATGAGATTTAATCTTGAGGAATGAAGGGTTGAAATGAGATTTTGTGGAAAGTTTTGGAGAGAAAAATATTTCTTGGGAAATGAAAGTTTATAGGGAAATGAAAGCATATGGGGAAATGAAAATTTTTGGGGAATGAAAGTTTCTGGAAAATAGCAGAGTGCAATTAATGCATTTGGGGAAAAAACTTTAACTTGCACTTAATCCTGCAGCTCGAATGTTATGCAGATCGAATGATCTCTCTCTCAACGCAGAGCCCGCCGTCTCTTCGACGCATGTGGCAACAAGATGAAAATAATTTCCTGCGCCGAAGGCGCTCGCTTTTACGCTAATTTGTTGTTCCGTGCCAAAGGCGCTCGTGTCGAATTTATTGTTTCGCGCCAAATTTGTTGTTTTGCGCCAAAGGCGCCCGTGTCGCTAAATATTTTTACGCTAAATTGTTCTTTTAAATTTTAGCTGTGGAAAAAAAATTTTGGGGAACAAAAATTTCGCGGGGGAAACTCTTAAATGAACCGTGCCCGCGGGCACGGGGTATGACTAGTATATATATATATATATATATATAAACACACACACACACACACACACACACACAGAGAGAGAGAGAGAGAGAGAGAGAGAGAGAGAGAGAGAGAGAGAGAGAGAGAGAGAGAGAGAGAGAGACCAATATAGCATAACTTGGCTACCTACTTATGTATATCTACACACACTATTTAGTAAACCAATATATCTCACGCGCTACTTATGATCCATAACCAAAAGTAGTTGTACCTATATACATACGTATCGTACTACATTAATTCACACAATCATATTTATAATATATATAGACATATATTTACTCTATGTATACCATCATACACTCTTATACATCCTAATATACATCCACCTAGACATAGAAGCAACATCCATATACCAAAACATATATCATAAATTTATTTATCTATTCTATAAAATAGGACCTTTTTTGAATTTTGTCCCAGTCACCAATCCAGTCATATTGCTTTGTCCCAGTCATATGCTGAGTAGGATTAAGTTGTTTTGTATTTGAAAATTTGAAATCACAAATTCTCACAGTTCTCACAAATTCTTTGAGCTCAACGCAAATTCTTTGAGCTCAACGCATACACAAATTCTCACGGTGACATCGAATTTGGAGGGAAAATTGGGCGTGGGAGGGAAAATCTCTGATGTGAGGGCAAGCTTGGAGGGAAAATTGGTGATGTGATCGGAGATGGCCTCATCAGAGACGACCTCCTGCAAAAGCCCTCATCTTCCATCCTCCACGTTTTCTTCTTCACTTTTCCATCATCTTCCATCCTCCACAGAACGCCCTCATCTTCAATCTCAGCACGCAAAGCACTCATCTTCAACCTCGCCACGCACATCAGGAGGTTGTAGCCTCACCACGCAAAGCCCTCATCTTCAACCTCGCCTCGCCACGCAAAGCCCTCATCTTCAATCTCATTCTCCACGCACATCAGGAGGTGAGTTATTTTGGGATTTTTTAGATTTTTGAAACATTAGAAACAATAAAATTTTGGTAAAATTTTGATCTTTTGCAGGGTATTGCTCCACGCAAAGCCTCATCTACAGCCTCATAGCCCTCCTCCATGCACAGCTTTTTTTACGGGGTATTGCAATTTTTTTGATTTTATTACAGTTTTTATAGAAATTTTGCTCTTTTGCAGGGTATTGCTCCACGCAAAGCCCTCATCTGCAATCTCATAGCCCTCATCTTCAACCTCATCCTCCACGCACAGCAGGAGGTGAGTTCTTTTGGGAAAACATTAGAAACATTAAAGTTTTGGTCTTTTTGCTTACGTTGAAACAGTTGAAAATTTTGTCAATTTTGCTCATGTTTCTTCTTTCCATTAACAACTTTTCTAAAGCTTTTATTGCAGGGTTTTCCAAGTTTTTTTGATGTTATTACTGTTTTTATAAGTTCTTTTTGGAACATTTTTTAAAGTTATGATTTTATAAGTTCCAACAAGTTTTCATTAACAATTTCAACAAATTTTACAGTAATGATTTTATAAACATTTTCATTTTACATTACAAGTTATGATTTTATAAGTTCCAACAAGTTTTCAGTAACAATTTCAACAAATTTTACAGTAATGATTTTATAAACATTTTCATTTTACATTAATTTTTATATGTAAAATTTCTTATAAGTATGTTAATGGCAAGAAGAAACAGATATGGCAAGAAGAAACATTTTTTACAGTACTGATCTTATAAAAACATTTTTTGATGTTATTACTGTTTATGTGTTATTACTGTTTTTATAAGTATGTTTTTATAAGTTCAATACTGTTATCAAATACTAATATTCGTATGAAAATCTATTGGAACTTATTGGAACTTATCCAATCCTATTGCTTTGTTGTACAGTCCAAATTTGGTTTGAAGTACGAAAATTTCAAATACGAAAATCTATTCCAATTTTCGTATCAAATTGATGTAATGGAAATCTATTCAAATACGAATTTCAATTACCCACATTGATGTAATGGATATCTATTACAAGATATGCAAATTTGGGTAACTTTTCATGAAATATGAAAATTTCAAAGACTTTTCAGGTATTCGAATTTTGACAGGATATGCAAATTTACTGAGTTGAATATGGAAATTTCCATATCCTATCAAAAGGTATTTGAAATTTGTATTTGAAATAGACAGGATATGGAAATATGCAAATTTGCTGAGTTGAATATGGAAATATGCGAATTTTGAAATTTTGACAGGATGTGAAAATATGTGAATTTTGAAAATATGCGAATTTTGAAATTTTATGGAAATATGCGAATTTTGAAAATATGCAAATTTTGAAATTTTGACAGGATATGCAAATTTTGAAATTTTGACAGGGTATGCAATTTTTTTTGGATATGGTAATGTGCAAATTTTGAAATTTTGATAGGATATGCAAATTTGTTGAGTTGAATATGGAAATTTGCATATCCTGTCAAAAGGTATTTGACATTTTGATAGGATATGCAAATTTGGGTAACTTTTCAGGAAATTTTCAGTCTAATTTGATGTAATGGAAATTTTTCATCAAATTGATGTAATGGAAATTTGGGCAAAATTTAGACAGGATATGCAAATTTGATGTAATGGAAATTTTCGTCAAAAACTTTCCAGTAACTTTTTGTACGCAAAAAAATACATGAAGATGAGGAATATGTTATTAAATTGCAGTATATTTGTTTGTTAAACTTTGATGTAATGGAAAGGAACATTGTTAACATTTGAGTATCCTATCTAATTTCTTCATTTGCTTTTGGTGTAATATTGCTTTTGGAACATTGTTAAACTTTGATGTTACTTGAGACTGATTGCTTTCGAAACATTTGAAATTTTGATTCCAATGTCTAATTCCAATGTCCAATTTTAATGAAAAACCTCACTATCCTCACTATATTGGCTCAAAATACCTGTATAGTGAGGTATTTTGAGCCAAATGTTGGCTCAAAAATTCCAAATGTTGGCTCAAAATCCTGTCATATTTTATCAACACACACTCAAGTTTTGTTATTGTACGCATATCCTCACTATATTGGTTGCCCCTTCAATTATTAATTAATTTTTAGTGTTTAATGCCACCTCAAACACCTCTATATTTCGAGCCAGTAATTGAAATGATCCCAAGTTTATTTTAACTGAGTTATTTGATATGCTTGCTATGTGTGGTATGTTTACATAAAAATTGTTTGGCAAATTGGTTATGATCATTTAGCAGCTTTTCAGAATTGATAGTATCCTGGGCCTTCAAATTGTCTGGTGTGTGTAGGAGAATAGTTACAACTTCATTGAAAAGTGAATTCTGAGCATTTGGGTAGGTATGATACATGAAGTTTGGGTGGTAGATGGAGGCTTTGATATGAAGTTTGGTTGTTTCTTACTTTCTTTTGGATATCTTTGAAAAACTATTCTGGATATTGAACATGACTGGAAGTTGATTGCCTTGAGTTAATATTGACAAACTATTCTGGATATCAACATTATTCTGCATACTGCAACCGACAACCATTATGTGATGCAATGCAACTTGGGGGGTTTTCATATGGTTTGGTGTTTGCATTATGTGATGCAATGCAACCATTATATGATGCAATACAACCTGCAACCATTACTTTCTTTTCATATGGTTTGGTGTTTGCTCACCATCTATGTTTTTAACTTGCAGCCATGAACCATTATGTGATGCAATGCAACTTAGAAGGTTTTCCCTTACGAAGTATAATGAGGCGATGATGATTTGCCCGGCTAAGTAGGTCATATGTGATGGCAAGGCAACTTGGGGGTAGGCACATGTTTGCTTGCAACAGTTGCAACCAATTGCATATTTTGGATTTATGTTTGCTAATATATATGTGGATGATGAAAGGGCATTTCTGAGCCATTGCACCAAATATTAAGGCTCTGGAAAAAAATTTTGTATGTTGGAGGGCTGAAGTTTGAATCACACGCAGCTGCCTGCGAATCTCATTCGGAGGGGATAACTCCTATATATATAAATATACGCAAGACCCTTGAGGATAATGAGGCGATGATGAGTTGCCCGGCTAACCAAGTCATATGTGATGGCAAGGCAACTTGGGGGTAAGCACATGTTTGCTGGCAACAGTTGCAGCCAATTGCATATTTTGGATTACTGGTTGCTAATATATATGTAGATGATGAAAGGGCATTTCTGAGCCATAATCCCAAATATTAACACTATTGTTCCATAATGATAGGGTATGTTCTCTTTTTCTTTCTTCGGGCTGAATGCATAGGCTGTATGTTTTAGCTGAGTTTATAGAATGTTTTATAAAATGCATGGTGTGTCTTTGGCTGAGTTAATAGAATGTTTTAGCTGAGTTTATAGAATGCATAGGATGTATATTTTGGATCACAGTTTATAGAATTTATGAATACCAGAATTTAGCTGAGTTCTTAATGTTTTATAAAGCATGGTGTGTCTTAGGAAGTAGTTTAGTATAGCATTTTTATGTGGGTTAAACTCAGATTTGGTGGTTCATCTTTACTGGAAGCTGAAGGCCATCTTCACTGGAAGGTAAAGTTTGTGTTGAGGTCAGCGACTATATTTTCATTCAGATGCTATTATTTTTACTGGAATCACTGTCATGTATGTTGGGTTCTATTATTTTGTGGCATATATGTTATCATGTAGGTCAGTGACTATATTTTCATTCTGTACAGTTTTCGTAGATTTCTCACTCTTTTTCATTGTAGCTCAAGAAAAATGGTGGATTAGCGAATCATTGAGTGAACTGCATTTGGAATCAAAATTCTCCATGTAAGTGTAAGTGTAAGTGTTTGATCCTGGTAACAGATTTCTGCTGTCCGAAAGCATGTAAGTGTTGGTAGCTCATAACTAAGTGTATATCATTGAGTGAACTACATCTGTTTGATGAGGCATGCTCATAACTTAAAATCCTCACTCACACATGGTTTCTTCTTCTGGTTCACAGCTGAAAACATATTCTTCTTCTGCATCTGTTTGAGGAACTGCATCTGTTTGAAAACCTATTCTTTTTATATATTCTAAAAAAGCTCATAACTAAAATGCTCACAGCTGAGAACCTATTCTTTTTATATGTTCACAGCTGAAGTTCTAAAAATGCTCATAATACTTTTGTACAGTGCCACAATGGACACACACTGTGTTCGACCTGTAAAACTAGAGTGCACATGTATGCTTACAAGCTCAGATAGGAGTTTTATGGGTTTTTATTGGTATAAGCATACTTATTGAGGAAGGTCATGTAGTAAAAAGGTTTAGATTGACCTAGAATGTTATGAAATGTATATGTTTGATATACATGTATTTGTTTGGCACAAGACTTTGTTTGCTTATAGACTGTATATATTTGATATACAATCTGAGACATGGAAACAATATTCTCATTACGATTTTTTTTAAAATTAGTTTTGCTCCCCCTTTTATGTTGATTTTAAGTTCCGTTGCGCAAAAAGAGAGCGAAGTCTAAAAAGAAGCTGATGTCTCTAAGAAACAAGAATATCAACTGGTTTAGGCCTTGATATTTCAAGCCATGGGCTATCAGCTATAGATTGTCAGAAAATCTATCAAGATGTTTGTATACCACCCTTTATGCTGGTAATTACAAGCTGATCCAGCTGTTGTTTTGTGATTTCTTTTCTGTGCTAATCAATGCTCCTTATTTCAACAGGTTGTTGATATTTTTACAGCTTTCATGCCATATCAACATGATGTTGATATTTTTATAGCTTTCATGCCATCTTTAGTGAATCAGGTAATTTGCAAAGAGAGAAATTGCAAAAATCAGGGGTGTGTCGACACCTGGAGCAGAATCTTGGTACCCTCATAGCAAGCCTTTAATTAGATCTGGATCATGCGAATAACTGATGAAGTTTAATTGAATTTCTTCCGAGATTTCTAATTTTGCACTGTATTTTACACTGACTCATGTTTGCAGAAGTCGTCAGGTTTGAAACCTCGGTTTTCTGGACTGTCGTCTTTGTCATTTGGTTTGGGAAACAAGAATGATGCTACTATTGA